>CM052701.1:140881560-141003680 GCA_028551405.1 Uromys caudimaculatus
AATACACATCTATTGAACCATGATTTGGACTATGTATGAGGCAGAAGAATCACCTCGATGGCCACCCGGGAGAAAGGAGAGGACTTTGGGCCTGAGGGTGCTAGTGGCCCCAGTAAAAGGGAATGTCAAGGTGGGAATATGGGAATGGGTGGGCGGGTAGGTGAGAGGAGGAATTCCCTCACAGAGGCGGGGAGGGGGAGGGGACACGGGTTTTCCAAAGAAAAGGGGAATCATCGGAAATGTAAATAAAGTATAAAAAAAATAAAAAAATAAAAAAAAAGTATTTATTGGACATTTATTTTTCTTCTTTTGTGAATTCTCTGTTCATTTCCTTATATTATCATCTTTTAATTGTTTTTTGCTTTCTTTATATTTAGTTCATAAAGGTATTTAAATAGTCTAGGCACAACAAATAGATAGCAAGGATACTCTCCCATTCTCTGAACTGCCTTTTCACTTGTTTGACTGTTTCTTTTGCGATATAGTTTCTTTTTTAATTGGATTTTCAATTTGTTTTGCAAGTATGTTATTAAGAACTTTCATTTGTGTTCATTAGGGATATTGTTCTATATTTTCATTGTTACAAGTTCTTTATTGAATTTTCATATTAGGGTGAATACTCACATTATATAAATAATTGAGAGCTTATTTTCCTTTTTGATTTTATGAAATACCCTGAATAGTTTGAGTGTTTCATATTCTTTGAAGCCCTGATATAATTCTGCAGTGACTTAATTTTGTCCAGGGCCTTTTGGCAAGAGGACTTTTCATTCCTACTTTACAAAATATTTTTATTATTATTGAATGTCAGAACCCAATCTCTAGAACCCAATCTGATGAAAAGATATGCTGAGTGCTGTTCTCAGTGTACTCTGAATCTGGATATGGCCCTCTGCCTTGCTTTTCTGCTTTCGTAGATAATAATCCATAGTATGTGCCAGGCAATTCTGTTTAAATTGATCAGTCCCAAGAAAGTTCTGGGAAAGATCTGCTGTGTTAATATTTAGTATGTGCTTATTGATGTTTTATTTACATGTTTTTCTGATCATGATTTTTCTGATAATATTTTTGTGGACTCAAACTTCCTTGAATCATTTCTTGCTTTGTTTCATTTTTGTATAAAAGTACACTGAAACTAAAGTAAGGTTGTCTACAGCATTAGACTATAGTTCTCCCCATTCTTTTAGGTCTTCAAATCCCAGGTCTTGCAGACACAGGTCTACATAGTATGATGAAGGTTCACAATTTATCTTGTTCATTTGTTCAGAGAAGCAACCTCGATTTCATTAATTCTTTCTTTAAAAATAGCGTTGTGTGTTTTGAGATTCTAATATGTTTACATTGTCCCCATCTTCCTTCTTCTCCTTCCAGACCCTCCCATACCCTTTGCTCTTTCAAATTCATAATCTTGTTTTTCTTTAATTGTTATTTTTAAAAATAGAATCTTTTCGTTAAAAGATTTATTTATTTAATATGTATGAGTACACTGTCTTCAGACACACCTGAAGAGGGCATCAGATCCCATTACAGATGTTTGTGAGCAGCTGGGCAGTGGTGGTGCACACCGTTAGTCCCAGCACTTGGGAGGCAGAGGCAGGTGGATTTCTGAGTTTGAGGCCAGCCTGGTCTATAGAGTGAGTTTCCAGGACAGCCAGGGCTACACAGAGAAACCCTGTCACAGAAAAAAAAGAAAAATTAAACAGATGGTTGTGAGCCACCATGAGGTTGCTGAGAATTGAACTCAAGACCTCTGGAAGAGTAGTTACTGCGCTTAACCACTGAGCCATCTCTTCAGCCCTCTTGAGACATCTCTTCAACACTCTTTAATTGTCCTAATATACAAACTTTTAAATAGATGATATACAGTATTATATATGTATACACATATGTATATGTATAGATATGTAACTAAATACATAAATACAACCCACTCAGTCTGCATGATGATACTTGTATGTATATATTTTCAGGGCTGACCATTTGGTATTGAACAACTAATTGGAATATTCCTGCCTGGGAGAGACTTTTCATTCCTCTTTGCATTTCTTACCTTCCAGTAGTTACTTGTATTGTGTTGAGGTTTTGTAGTCTTTCTCCACTCCCACCTCCTACCATGTAAGCATGTCTATTAGAGTTCTACTTACTTTTTATTGTTTTTTATTGGTAAAATTTTATGGATGTAACTTCTGGTAGTTTTAGGAGATATAATCTTACAACCAACTCCCTGTTTCTCTGGCTCTTACAATTTTTCTGCCCCATCTTCTGAGATGCTCCTTGAGCTTTTTTAAAATTTTTTTTTTTTACTTTATTTTTATTTTTGATACTTTATTTATATTTCAAATGTTTTCCCCTTTCCAAGTCTCCCCTTTGGAAGCCCCCTATCCCATCTACCCTCCCCCTGCCTCTATGAGGGTATTCTCCCACCCACCCACTCCGTCTTCCCTCCCTGGCATTCCCCCATACTGAACTTTTGACCAGGCACAAGATTGCTCCTGTAGTGTTGGCCTCACATACGGTCAGAAAGTGGTTGGTTATCCTCATAAGCACTACACCACTATTACACAAGTAGGCACTTCTTACAAGTTCACTTGCCTAATAGAACTGTTCCAAGATAAATTAAGGAAAAAAAGTTAACTCAGTAAGGACCCTGAGATTGTTCTATGGCTTTTGTGGCTTTGAAGAGTCCCATAGTGATGTATGATTTCTAAAAAAAATAAAAGAAACTCTAACAGATGTGAATACTTAGACCACTACGTAAACATGGTTTTAAAAATGCTAATTAAATCAACAGAGGATGAGAAAAAGAAACAAAGTAGAAAAAGGGACCTGTTCAAAAGCAAATATGACAGGATTTATATTAGGCTACAATTCCCAAGGAAGAAATTAACAGAATGTGAAATTCTGTGTTTGTGAGCCTCTGGGATACCTTAAAGCCTAACTAAACTGCAGTTCATGGAGATGTAGATAGTAAAATGGTTCAGGGAAAAAGCCAAGCTTATCCCAGGTATCCAATCCTTGAGTAACATGCATAAATTTTTCTCTTATAAGCAAATATAATAGAAATAGAGACTGTTCATCCCTCCTGGGACTTCCTTAGCTTCCAGGTAGACAGAGAAGTCACAGTCACAGTATAATCCCAGAGTATGTAAGACCTAGGAAGCAATAGGTGCACACTATAATCTTGGCTGTTGAATACTGATATAAAATGGAACTTATTTGAGATGGTAGGTGATATGACTCTAGAGATCCTCCCACTCTTTGAAGAAAGTTTCATTTCATAAATGGTATAATGCTTACGTCTGAGTGCTTTGAAGATTTAGAAAAGTGTGTAAGAGATAAGTAATCACACTCAAAGGAACACAGGCAGAAAAATTCCCACAAAGCTCAAGGACCCTATGCAACTGTAAAATTCTTCATAATATTGTAGTCTGGTAAGATCAATATGATACCCAATAAGATGAATGAGAAAATGCCTACAAAAGCCTGAGCTTTTAAATGTTTAAGGAATAGTTACAGAGCTGAAATTGGGTCCCCCATAAGAGTTGCAAAAGATTGTCCCAGAAGCTAGAAAGCTATTTAAAAAAATCTCTGTATTGGTTGCCCACCAGAACTAGATGGCAAGACCCTACTTCCATTGCAGGATATAGAGAAATCAATCTCAGATTAAGCTAGAAACTTCATTTCTAGTGTTTATCTTTCACTATGCTGGAAGGCGCTATATAGAGTGCTAGGGGAAAGCTGTCATTAAAGAACCTACTTGGCTTCTGACCCTTCATGATACATTGTCAACATGCCATGTAAGATATGCCGCCTGGTACAATAGTGAAATAACTACTTAGAGTACAACCAACTAACTTCCTGTTGGAATTGAGGCCTATTCTCAAATTCACATCTGATACTGGGAACATTTTCAGAAGCCTGTGACTAAGAAAGCAGAGTCTCCAGGGGTTAAGCTGTTGCTGTTATTTGTTAAATTGATATGATTTACCTCTCAAATTGCCTTCTAAATATTTATGCTTATACCCATGGATTATTTTGCTTTCACTTGGTCAGAAATATTTCTTTTTGAAGTTCATAGCAATTAGTTTTCAGAATTATAACTGATCGATGTGATTAGAACAAGTGAAGAGTCCTTAACCTTAAGTTAGACAGCTATATCAGTCTCTCTAAGACTCAAAAGACATTGTAGAAGAGAAAATGCAAGTATATGAAATGTGAGGAAGAAGCAGGTTGTTGTGGAACTTTTTTCTATAGACATGGTATGGCAATTGTTCTCCTTATATCTCTACTACTGTGATGACCACAAAATATCTGTGTAATATTGGGCATATTAACCTTATATCTTGGAGAAGGAAGGGGCTCACAAATCTCTGCCCTTTCTCAAAGTTATATAACTAGTTACAGGTCACATGGGGAGAGAGACTTTGGTGGTGTGCCCACCCTTAAGTTGTCTATACTCCTACAATCCTCCACCATACATTCAATAGTTCACATAATGTGAGTTAGGTGAAATTGTCTCCTTAGTCTGTCATTGGTGCCCTATTTGGGATAAGTAGACATTTGTTCACATCCTCCCAGGAAATAGTCACACAACTGGAAAATTAAGTCTATGAAATATTAAATGAATATCTTAGGTTATACAGTTGTAAAAACAAGACTAGTCCAAAATCCTATTCTTCAGGCTTCACAATTAACACATGACTTTTTCTAAATCTCATTCAGTCTTTTTTAAAAAATTATATTTACATTCTCAAAATGTTGTTCTCTATGCATTTTAAATAATCTTTTACATGTTGGTTTTCTACTATGCTGTAGTGATATTGATGTATGTCTCTGACTTTATTTAGGGAATGAAGTGTAGAGATATAAATTGGGATTCTCTGACAGACAAATGCAACTTCTTGTAAGAATAAGTTAGTCCTCTGTAAATGTACAGATTTCTTTTAGAACTTGAAGAGCTTAGAATTAATGAGAAATTACAGTTCTTCAGTCCATGATCTAAATAGTGTTTTCTTGTATGTTTATCCCAGTGGTTTAGGGTTGAGGTTTAGGGCTTCATACTCAACATTGAGAGAAAAAGTTTTATCAAAAAGTCTTTGCTGTTGTTTGCCTGACACCCCCTCTCCCTTTCTCTCGTTTTATTACAGCAGGATGTCCCAGGGTTAAATAAAGCAAGAGAAAATTATAGTAAAAATCTGAGCCGCTCCTCTGACATTTGTGTACTTCAAAAAAACTCAGACCTGAGAATTTACAGCAACAGAAGGGTTTATTTCCTTGTGTGTTCCTTGTTTGACTACTTTAAAAACATAACTCGTTATGATTTTAGAAGTCACTAGAAAAAGCTTGCTTCCTTGAGAGAAATTTCACGCATTTTATCTCAAATTCCTAATTTCTTTTCTTCAATAATCAAACAAACTTCACAGATAGCTTTCTCACAGTGTGATAAAGTCAAATATTAGAAAACTACTTTCAAGATATTCAAGTAGCCTATTCTATATTTTCCACTAATTAATTTATTTAGTCACTTTACATGCTGATCACAGCCCTCTCCCTTCCTCACACAGCCCCAACCCCCATCTCCCATCCCTTTTACCTCTGAGAAGGGAGAGCCCCCCTCTGGGTATCAGTCCATCTTGGCACATCAAGTCACTGCAGGACTATGTGTATCCTTTTCCACTGAAGCCGGACAAGGCAGCTCAGTTAGGGGAACAATGAGATCCACAGGTAGGTACAGATTCAGGGACAGCCACCACTCCAGTTGTTGGGGGACCAGCATGAACACCAAACTGCACACCTGCTACATGTGTGAGGAAATGCTAGTTCCAGCCCTCATTATGCTCCATGGTTGGTGGTTTAATCTCTGGTAGGTCCCAGGGGTTCAGGTTAGATGGCTCTTTTGTCTTCTTGTGGTATCTCTATCCCCTTCAGTTACCTCCATCCTTCCCCCAGCTCTTCCACAGGACTTCCCACGCTCCATCTAATGTTTGGCTGTGGGTTTCTGCATCTGTTTCCACAGTTTCTGGGTGGAACTCAGAGGGCAGCCATGCTAGACTACTGTCTGCAATCATAACAGAGTGTCATTAATAGTGTCAGGGATTGGTGCTTTCCACTGGATGAGCCTCAAGCTGGGCTAGTCATTAGTTGGTCATTCCCTCTGTCTCTACTCTATCTTTGTCCCTGTAGTTTCTTGTAGACAGGACAAATTTTACATTGAAGGTTTTATAGGTGGGTTCTTATACTTATTCCTTCACTGGGAGTCTTGCTCGGCTATAGGAGGTGGCCATTTCAGCCTCCATATCCCCCACTGCTAGGAGTCTCAGCTAGACTCACCCTCATAAACTCCATGCCCCCACCCTGTCCCATGTCTCTGGAAAATCCTACAGATGTTCCACACTGTACTGACGCTGATTTCCATTCTCTCTACCCAGCTCTTTCTACACCTGATACCCCCCTGCACCCCCTTGTCATTTTCTCTCCTGTCGCTTTCTCTATTCATTTCCAATATCTGTTTTATTTCCCATCCTGAATAAGATTCAAACATCTTCTCTTGGGCCCCTCTTGTTATTTCTCTTCTTTGGGCCTGTGGATTGTAGCATGGTTATCCTGTTCTTTATACAATACATATCCTTTAGGGTATGGGTTACCTCACCCATGAAGATGCTTTTCAGGTCCATCCATTTGCCTGCATGATTCATGATGCCCTTATTTTTAAAAGCTGAATAGTATTCCATTGTATAACTGAACCATAGTTTCTGTATCCATTCTTCAGTTGAGGGGCATTAGTTTGTTTTCAGTTTCTGGCTATTATGAATCAAGTTGTTATGGACAAAGTTGAGAAAGTGTTCTGGTGGAATGGTGGAGCATCTTTTGGGCATATGCCCAGGAATGATACAGATGGATCCTGAGATTGAATTATTCTAAATTTTCTTAGAAACTGCCAATTGATCTCCAGGGTGGTTGTAAAAGTTTGCACTCCCACCAGCAATGGAGGAATGTTCTCATTGTAGCAAATCCTAACCTGTGTATGCTATCACTTGAGTTCTTGATCTTAACCATTCTGATTTGATGTAAGATAGAATCTCAGAGTCTTTTTGATTTGCATTTCCTGATGCCTAAGGGCATTGAACAGTTCTTTAAATGTTTCTTAGCCATTAGAAACTCATCTGTTGAGAATTCTGTTTAGCTCTATATCTCATTTTCAAAATTGGGTTATTTGGGTTGTTAGAGTTTAACTTCTTGAGTTATGAATTAGTTTTGGATATTAGCCCTCTGTTAGAAGGGTTGGTGAATATATTTTCCCAATATATAGGCTATTGTTTTGTCCTTTTGACAGTATTCATTGCTTTACAGAAGATTTTTAGTTTTATGGGGTCCCATTTTATTAATTGTTAATCTTAGTGCCGGAGCTATGGGTTTTCTGTTCAGGAAGTTGGCTTCTGTACCAATGTATTAAATGTATTCTTATTAGAATAATAATAATAATTATTAGATTTAGTGTATTCAGTTTTACACCCACTTAGGCTTGAGTTTTGTGCATAAATATGAGTGATAAATATGGGTCTATTTGCATTCTTCTACATGCAGACATCCAGTTAGGTCAGCACCATCTGTTGAAGATGTTCTCCCTTTTCCATTGGATAGTTTGGGCTTCTTTGTCAAAAATCAGGTATCCATAGGTGTGTGAGTTTCTTTTCAGGTCTTCAGTTCAATTCCACCGATCCATTGTCTGTTTCTATACCAATACCATGCAGCTTTTATTACTATTGTCCCGTACTCCAGCATGAAGTCAGAGATAGTTTTACCTCCAGAAGTTCTGTTATTTTTCAGGATTGTTTTAGCTATCCTACGTTATTTGTTTTTCCATATAAAGTTGAGAATTGCAATTTCAAGGTGTTTAATGAATTCTGTTGGAATTCTTATGGGAATTGCATTGAATCTGTAGATTGCTTTTAGTAAGATGGTCATTTTCACTATGTTAATCCTGTCTATCCATGCGCCTGAGCATGGGAGATCATTCCATCTTCCCTGATACCTTCTTTAATATCCTTCTTCAGAGATTTGAAATTCTTTTCATATAGGTATTTGACTTGCATGGGTTAGAGTTACACCAAGATATTTTATACTATTTGTGGCTAATCTAAATGGTGTTGTTTCTATAATTACTTTCTCAGCCCATTTATCCTTTATGTACAGGTAAGCTACTGATTTGTTTGAGTTAATTTTATATTCAATTGTGTTATTGAAGGTGTTTTTCATCTGTAGGAGTTCTCTGTAAAATTTTTTCAGGTAACTTGTGTATACTATCATTTGTGAATAGCAATACCTTGACTTCTTTTCTGATTTTTATAACCTTGATCTCCTTTAGCTCTAATATTGCAGATAATAGATAGGGAAAGAGTGGACAGCTTTGCCTTGTTCCTGATTTTAGTTGAATTGCTTTAAGTTTCTCTCCATTGAATTTAATGTGGGTTATTCACTTGTTGTATATTGCCTTTATTATACTTAGGCATGTGCCTTGTATCCCTGCTCTCTCCAAGACTTTTAACATTAAGGGATGTTGGATTTTGTCAAAGGGTTTTTTCAGTATATAATGAAATGATCATGTTTGTTTATATGGTAGATTGTGTTGATGGATTTTCCTATATTGAACCATCCCTACATCCTTGAATGAAGCCCCCTTGGTCATCATGGATGATGTTTTTGATGTGTTCTTTGATTCAGTTTGTGAATATTTTACTGAGTATTTTTGTATCAATACTCAGAAGTGAAATTGGCTTACAATTATTTCCTTTTTGAGTCTTTGTGTGGTTTAGGTATCAGAGTGACCGTGGCCTTCTAGAATGAGTTTGGCAATGTTCCTTCTGTTTCTATTTTGTGGAATAGTTTGAAGAGTATTGGTATTAGCTCTTTAAAAGTCTGCTAGAATTCTGTGCTAAAACCATCTGGTCCTGGGCTTTTTTTGGTTAGGAGAATTTTAATGATTGCTTCTATTTCCTTAGGGACTACGAGACTTTTTAGATAGTTTAACTTGTCTTGATTTAACTTTGCTAAGTGGTATCTATCTAGAAAATCATCCATTTCCTTTACATTTTCTAATTTTGTGAAGTATAAGCTTTCAAAGAAAGACCTAATGATTTTGTTTTAATTTCCTCAGTGTCTGTTGATATGGTTCCCTTTCATTTCTGATTTTGTTAATTTGGATATTATCTCTTTGCCTTTTAATTAGTTTGGGTAAGGATTTGTCTATCTTGTTGATTTTCTTAAAGAACCAGCTCTTCATTTTGATTCTTTTTATTGTTCTCTTTGTTTCTAATTGATTTATTTCAGCCCAGAGTTTGATTTTTTCCTGACATTATTCCTCTTAGGAGCATGTTCTTCTTCTTTTTTATGAGCTTTCAGGTGTACTTTTAAATTGATAATATGAGAACTCTTCAATTTCTTTATGAAGGCACTTAGTGCTATGAACTTTCCTCTTAAAACCACTTTCTTTGTGTCCCAGAGATTGAGTATGTTGTTCCATTTTCACTGACTTCTAGAAAGTCTTAATTTCTTTCCTGACCCACTCGCCATTATATAGAGAGTTGTTCAGGCTTCATGTGTTTGTAAGCCTTCTGTTGTTTCTGTTCTTGTTGAAGTCCAGCTTTAAACCATGGTGGTCTGATAAGATACATGCAGTTATTTAAATTTTCTTGTAACTGTTTAGGCTTGCTTTGTGACAGTGTGGTCAATTTGGAAGAAGGTTCTGTGAGGTACTGAGAAGAGGGTATATTTTTTGTGTGTGTTTGGGTGAAATGTTCCTTAGATATCTGTTAGGTCCATTTGATTCATAACATCCTTTAGTTTCATTATTTCACTGTTTAGTTTCTGTCTTGATGGCATGTGCATTAGTGACAGTGGGGTGTTGAAATTTCCCTGTACTATTATGTGGGTTTTGCTCTGTTATTTAGTTTTAGCCATGTTGCACAATGTGAATTTCACAAATTCACAGGGAATTCACAAATGTGAATGCCCTGACATTTGGGGCATAGAGGTCCAGAATTGAGACATCAATTTGATGGATTTTTCCTTTGATGAGTATGAAGCATCCTGTATCTCTTTTGATTGGTTTTAGTTGAAAGTCTATTTTATTAGGTATTAGAATGACTACTTCATCTTGTTTCTTGGATCCATTTGCTTATAAAACCCTTTTCTAGCCCTTTACTCTGAGGTAATGTCTATCTTTACTGCTGAGGTGTATTTCTTGTATGCATCAGAATGATGGATATTGCTTTTTCACCCACCCTGTTAGCTAGAGTATTTTTATTGGGGAACCGAGTCCATTAATGTTGAGAGATATTAATGTCCAATGATTGTTAATTCCTGCTATTTTGATGTTGGTGGGATTAGTGTGGGGGTGTGTGGTATTTTTTCCTTTAGTTTTGTTGGTGTGAAATTATTGATATTTTGTGAGGGTTTTTTTGGGGAGTATACTAACCTTCTTGTGTTGGAGTTTTCCTCATAGTATCCTCTGTAGGGCTGAATTAGTGGAAAGATTGTGTTTAAATTTGGTTTTTCATAGAATGTCTTGTTTTCTCTGTCTATGGTGATCAAAAGTTTTGCTGGGTATAGTTTTGGCTGCCATCTGTGATCTCTTGGAGATTGTATGACATCTGTGCAGGCTCTTTAGGCTTTTAAAGTCTCTGTTGAGAAATCGGGTATAATTCTAATAGGTCTGCCGTATATGTTACTTGTCCTTTATCCTTTGTGATTTTCAATATTCTTTCTTTATTCTGTATATTTAGTGTTTTCATTATTACGTGGTTGGAGGATTTTCATTTTTGGTCTGCTGTTTCTGGTGTTCTGTAAGCTTCTTGTACATTTATAGGCATGTTTTTCTTTAGATTAGGGAAATTTTCTTCTATGATTTTGTTGAAGATATTTTCTGGGCCTTTGAAGTGGAATCTTTTCCTTCTTATATTCCTATTATTCTTAGGTTTGGTCTTTTCATGGTATCCCAAATTTCCTGGATGTGTTGTGTTAGAAAATCTTTTGCTTTATCATTTTCTGTGGCCAATGTTTCAATTTCTTCTATCATATCTTCTATACCTGAGATTCTGTTTTCCATCTCTTGTATTCTATGGGTAATGCTTGTGTCTATAGTTCCTGTTTTTTTCCCTAGGTTTTACATCTCAAGAATTGCCTCAGTTTGTGTTTTCTTTATTGCTTTTATTTCCATTTTCAGGTCTTTAACAGTTTTATTCATTCCCTTCATCTTTTCATCTTTTTTTTATTGGATTTTCCTGTATTTCTTTAAGGGATTTATTTGTTTCCTCTTTAAATGTCCCCCTTTTGTGATTTGGGTGTTTCAGGATTTCCAGGGCTTGAAAGCTAGGTTCTGATGGTGCCATATTGCCCTGGTTTTCATGATTATGTTCTTATGATGATCTTTAGCCATCTGTTTGTCCCTAGTGTTGGCAGCCCTGATAGTCCCTGACAGGAGCAGGCCTCTGGGGCTGCAGATAGATTGCAGGTAGAGCTGGTTTTGTTGGACTTCAAAAGTATGACTTAAAAGAGGCCACTTAACCTTTATACCTCAGTTTCTTAGTTATCTTATTTGCCAATTAGAGATTTATCATTTCTTACTGAATAATTGTATGGATCTAAGGCAATAAATATGAAAGTACTTTAAACTTTTCACATGCTCTACATACATGTCATCTGCTTTTAGTATAGTTGGGCAATCATTTTATTTTATTGTTTTTTTTTAAATTTCATATATAAGTCCTCTACAACCATTTCCACCATTCTTCCCATTTTAAACTTCTCTTTTGTCCCACTATCCCTCTCAAATTTATGACCTCTTATTTTATAATTGTTTAATATATTTATATATATCCATACATATATGTGGTTATCTAAGCATATGTGTGTGTGTGTGTGTGTGTGTGTGTATGTGTGTGTGTATGTGTGTGTGAATGTATGACCATTTAGTCTTGGTCATATGTAGATGTGTTTAGGGCTGATGATTTATAAGGGGCTCATTGCTAAAAAACTGAGTCTCTATTTATCAGCAACCATCAATTGTCTATAGCTCTTGTGTGACCTTGTAAGATTTATTCCATCCATTTGGCTTGTTGATTGGTGCAGTTATACAGGTATTGTTAGTATTCCTTCTAGTCTCCACTCCAAAGTTACCTGGCAACAGCTAGGTAACTCACTATAAAAGAGACTGTTTGCCCTCTCTTCTCTCTCTTACTTTCTTACTCTCTTACATTCTTACTTTCTACTCTCTTACTCACTTACTCACTTACTCTCTTACTCTCTTACTGTTACCCTTGCTGTTCCTTCTTTCCCCATTCCCCTTTCCCCCCTTTCTCCACATGTTCCTGGCTGGCCTCCTCTCTCTCTCTCTCTCTCTCTCTCTCTCTCTCTCTCTCTCTCTCTCTCCCTCCCTTTACCTCTCCCTCTCTCTGCCTTTATCTCTACTCCATCCTCAACTCCCCTTCTCCTGCCCTAAATAAATTTTATTCTATATTATACCTGTGGTATGACTGGTACTTCAGGGGGAAGGGATGCTTCAGTATGGGCCTGCAGAGGCACCCCCTTCCACCTCACTATACCTTGCTTCTACAAACATGTACTGGCTCTTTCTTTCATTTTTATAAAACACAACAGGTATTTTCTACATGACCATATTGCTGAGATTTCATAGATATAGCAGCCCTGTTATATCTAAAAGGAGCTATCTTTCAATAGTTTCTTTGGTTCTTACACTCCTTACTTCCTTTTCCTTGATAATATCTGATGTTTATTATGACTAGGGTGTGGCTTGTAGTTATATTAATGAGGACTGGGCTTCCCACAATCACATGGGGTTTTTTGAATTTTCTCTTATTACGAATCTATCTGATGCAAAAAGAAGTTGCTTTAATAAGCAGAACTACAATTATCTGTGTATGTAAAGATAAGCACTTAAAGTACAGTTAAAAACTATATTTACTTAAGAAAATCACAGTACTAAGTTCTCCCCTTAGGGCTATGATATCTTCAATCATAGGTATTTAGGTTTAAAGGACTGGCATGGGTTCACTTTCCATGAAGAGTCTTAGATCCTATGCCAATATCGCACCACTGGGGATGTATGTAAGGGCTAGTGATTGTTATAGTTAACGTATTTTATAGATGGTTAGACTATTGGTTTATTTTCTCTTTTGGCATATTGAATAGGTCATTCTGATATGACAAGAGCTAGCCCTCAAAGAGGAGCACTCCAGATCAATCCGAAGTAAAAACTTCATTCCTTCAAGTGCGTGATGTTCTCAGAAATAAATTTTGAAAAAGGGCAGCCTACAGATTAAGAAATGATGTTCTCTAACCCTACATCCAAAATAAGGAACTCAAAATGTTCAACTCCAACAAACTAAAAACTCAATTTAAAAATGGGGAACAGAGCTAAACAGAGAATTCTCAACAGAGGACCTCACATGGCTGAAAAGCAGCTAAAGACATGTTCAGCATCCTTAGATATCAAGGAAATGCAAATCAAAACAACCCTGAGATGATACCTTTTGCCAATCAGGATGGCTAAGATCAAAAACACAAACAAAAGCATATACTGGCAAGGATGTGGAGAAAGGGGAATACCCTTCTTTTGCTGGTGAGATTGCAAACTGGTACAACCATTCTGGCAATCGGTCTGGCAGTTTCTCAGAAAATTGTAAATTGTCCTACCTGAAGACCCAGCTATACTAGTCCTGGGCATATACCCAAAAGATACTCTACTATGCCACAAAAGACACATGATCCACTATGTTCATAGTAGCTTTATTCATAATAGCCAGAAACTGGAAACAATCTAGATGTCCCTCAACTGTAGAGTGGATAAAGAAAATGTGGTTTATTTACACAATGTAATACTACCTAGACATTAAAAACAAGAACATCTTGAAAATTGCAAGCAAATGGATGAAACCAGAAAATATTACCCTGAGTGAGATAACTCAGACCCAAATGACATGCATGGTATGTACTTTTGATAAGGGGATATTAGCCATAAATTACAGAATATCCATGATATACCCCACAGACCCAAAGAAGTTAAACAAGGAGAAAGACCCAAGTGAGGATAAGTCTCACTCAGAAGGGGGTAAATAGTCATGGGCTGCAGAGGGTGGGAGAGAGCTGGTGGCAGAAGGGAGGGGGACTGGAATGGGTGGCAGAATCAGGTGTGGAGGGAGGCCTGGAGAATGAATGGGGATCTGCAGCTGCTTGGTATGGGAGTTGTGGATAATTTCTAGGAACTGCTAGAGATGCAGGATGGGAGAGGCTTCCAGGAGTCAATGAAGGTGACCTTAGCCAAGATGCCTAAGAGTGGGGACATGGAACCTGAAGAGGCCACCTCTTGTAGCCAAGCAGGATACTCCGAGACACACACCAGTGGAGGAATAAATAGACCAACCCATCCACAAAACTTTCAACCCAAATTTGTCCTGTCTAAAAGAAATGCAGGGACAGAGCTGGAGCAGAGATGGAAGGAATGGTCAACCAGCTTGAGACCCAGCTCATTGGCATGCTCCGATCCCTAATACTCTTAATCATACACTGTTATGCTTGCAGCAGGAGCCTAGCATAACTGTCCTCTAAAAGGCTCTACCCAGCAGCTGAATGAAACAGATGCAGATACCCACAGTCAAACATTGGAGATAGGTTGAGGACCCTTATGGAAGGGGTGGGAGAAGGATTGAAGGCCCTGAAGGGGATAAGAACTCCACAGGAAGACCAACAAAGTTAACTCACCTGAACTCCAAGTTCTCACAGACTGAGACACTAACCGAAGAGTATAAACCAGCTGGACCTTGCACATAGTTGTAGCAGACATGCAGCTTAGTCTCCATGTAGGCCCCTCAACAACTGGAGATGGGGCTCTCTCCTAAAGCTGTAGCCTGACTCTGGAATCCATACCTTTAATTCTGCTGCTTGTCTGACCTCAGTGGGAGAAGATGCACCTATGCCTCAGAGACTTGATGTGCCAGAATGTGGAGATACTGGTAGGGGTGGGGTGGGAGAGAGCACCCTCTCAGAGGAGAAGGGGAGGGGTACTGCTGGTGGAAGTCTGTGAGGGGGCAGCATTTGGGCTGAAAATAAATAAATAAACAAACAAATGAAATAAACTGAATCTTTAAGATCTTGGATAAGTTCTCTCTTCCATCATTTCCCCTAAACCTTTGAACATAAATGTCACATTTATGGTTAAATATTCAACCAATCACTTATTTTAAATACTTTGATCAGTTATGAATTTCTGCAGTTATGCTACATGCCTCACTAAGGAGCTTCCCTGACAAAAGCTGATAGCTTCAGCAATCTATGGAAATAAACATGACATTTAGAAGGCAATTAAATGGACATATCTTGTTCATTTACTAAAAACTAATAGCTAGAGCTCTCATACTAAGGCCTATGACCTGCTTAGCCACTGTTTTGGTTAAGATACCATTTTTCTACATTTAATTCTAAATATGATGCTAAAACTCTAAGCCAAATATTAGCTTTAATGCTGGATTATCTTTATGTCCTTTTGTTTATACATGTTTATTTCAATAAGATGTAATTCTGCTCATGACTTCATTTTAACAATTGAAGTTAAAATTATGTCAACAAGTCATGGAAAATTACAAGAGCATGAGAATCGAAGTTACCTGACGACAGATGGCTATGTAGGCAGAATGTTTTTGTGCACTGTGTTAAGGTTATCCTTGTAACATTCAAATACTGATTTCTCTGCCCTCTATATATTGTTTCAATCTGGACACAGCATTGTAAAGTTTGTCAAGATTCTCCTCTCTTAAGTTCATATGAACAATTCTTATCATTTATTCCCTGCCTTCTCAATAAATGCTGATCACCCAATGACTGGGCAGAAGAGAGAATAGAGAAGAAACGTCTGCCAGCTGGGGGAGGGGGGGGAAGGAGGGAGATTGAGATCTCAAAAGAGGCAAATGAAGAGTGTTCTTGGAGACACCATGAGAATAAACAGTTGAGGCAGAACTACAACAATATCAAACTGCAAGTAACATGGGGATGTGGATGTGGACGTGGACGTGGATGTGGACGGGGACGTGGACGTGGACGTGGACGGGAACCGGTCGTAGCCAACTTAGCTTAGGAGGTTAATATAAATCAAAGCTGCCCAGATACTGAGATGCAGCTTTAAATAATTCTTGGCTTCTCTGTGTGGTTATTGGTGATTATGAAAGATAAAGAAATACAACTGTCAAATTAATTCTCTCTTTACATTTATTACAATAGTTCATTTTTCATGGCTATGATGATTCTTTCCTAGAACAGAAGTTGATCTATGACAGGATTAAAAATCACCTCGGGTACATACATTAACCCAGTAACTGAATTCTCTGTAAGGTCTATGTAATAAAATTTCACAGAATTAAAACAAAGGTTTTGTATAGTTCAGTAAGTAATTTCACCTTTTATTTTTTATATAAAAGCAAGAACTATAGCATTGTTGGTCTTTATTTAGAGCCTCAAACCAGTGTATAAAACTTTGCAATTTTTACATGCAGAGTAAGTATAGTCTTGTTTGGGATAATTTTTGTTTGATACAGGGTTCAAAGTTAATATGTTTAAGAGTATGACCTTGAATTTCTGATCCCCCTTTATCCAATGCCTTATTCTATGAGTACAGGCATATTTCAACTTGTTCATTGTATTTGTTTCTGAAACTCCAACTTAAGTTCTTATATATATTAGGTAAGTATTCTACTAATTTAATAACAAAATCATTTTAAAGCCAATCCTTTAGAAAGAAACTTCACTATCAAAACATATTTCATTGTGAAATGTTATGCAAATAATTGGCACAGATATTTCTAGTGAAGTGGGATAGGGTAGAAAAGACTAATAATTACATACTGATTCATTGATTTATTTAAAGCACTTACTGGTATTACTTATCTGCCAATCACAGCTTCACATACTACTTGAAACAGAATGACCTGAAGAAATAACTGAAACAATGGGCCGTTGTCCTTAACTTACTTTTTAGAAAAGCATGCTTTTCTAAAATCTTGCTTGCTTGTCTGCTCCCACCTGTGATTTGGGGTATAATAACTGGAGCTGGGATTGAATCCTTTCTGGTGCTTTGGCTTTTGTATACCTGTGACATCACTTCTCTTACATTCTTATTAGTGTCATAATGCTTACTCCAGAAAGATTTCTACATTTCTGGAGGGCCCCGTCAAGATTTCCTTCTTCTCTATGACCCCATTTGGTCCAGAGAAGCTGCTGCTCCAGGTCTGCTCTACCCACCAAAGGTCTCTGAAAATGAGAAGCATGTGCCCCCCATGGGATTCCAGGGTCTGCTTACAATGATGAAGGGGGCTGTGAGACCCAGGTCCAGAATCTCCAAGTAGAAGAAGAGAAAACGAGGCTGGTTGTCCAGACCAGGTAAAGATCTAAACCAAGTAAAGACCCTAAGAGAGGTAGGTAAATAGAGCTAATCTGTCTTGATTACTCCACAGGAGATAGCATTTATTCCCAACAAAAATTATGTATGGTATATAGTGTTGGGAGGGACTAATTAATAATACATGTACTCTTATCAACTTCTCACGTGAGGTTTTCAAACACTTCTTCAGTCCTACTGTGCTCTGGTGCACTGCTAAGCTGATCATAGTCACAGCACATTACTAAACAAAGTTATGTTAATCATGATGTTGAGGAACTTTTCTCATTAACCTTGTCTCTTAATGTTCCCCAAGAGGTTATAACAGAGGAAACTCAATGGCAGAGTTCTGAGTTTAAATTGGCTGATGAAAGGCTTCTTGAACTCCTGAACTAAAAGCGGCCTCCTCCAAGGTATACACATCTTACTGTAGACAGTAGTGTCAGAGAAATCATCATTCTTATTGTTACCTATGACAAAGTATGCAAATAATTCTTAGGATGGTTTTCTTGCCTGTTCTCTTCCTCTCATAAAGGTGAAAGTGCCTCAGCTATTTTTCTAATGGCTTTCAGTAGGAATTACAGTACTATGAACATTTTCTTTTTTATGTGTTACATATGATACCCTACACATATGACAAGCTTCAAGTATACATATCATTACCAAATGGCTGTCTTATGCTATGGATCATTACCATTGGCTAAGTTTTATCATGGCCCCTTAGATAAATCCTCTGATTCACTGCCAAACTGCAGACACTCTTTAAGGGCAGTTAGGGTGATCTCTGAGAGAGCATAATGACAGACCAGAAGTTAGAAAGACTCCCTGGTAGGCAAACAGATAGGGAGAGAGGGCCATGGTTTGGTAATTAAGGTGCCAAATTTCCAAGATGGCCAGCTTCTTCCTCATCCTCTTGACTTGCGACAAAAGCCTTTGTCTTCTGCCCATAAACTCCTCTCGATGGACTGACCCAACAGTTCATGACATGTCACACAACTTGAGAAACAACCAACCATCCTATCTTTCTTCAAACTGACCAGCCTTCAAAGTAAGGGAGGAAAACATTTCAGGGGTTTTAATAACCTCAACCCTCAAGAAGAGACTTCATTTTTATCTGTGCAAGTCACCCACTACTCTGCTTTGCAGAGGGTCTTTTTCTCTGTCTCCTGGGTGCCTGTTTCCTCATTCCCATACTGATTTTGTTTGCAGTGCATATGATTTCTCCGTTGTTACTTGGCGGTTCAGTTAACAAGGGCGATGGATCTGTGGTAGCTACATTTGTTAACTTGATAAGTCTCAGGCTGAGTACAAAGAAGGTGATCTGACAGGATTCATTATTCTGCTTTTGCACACGGATGCGAAGTGACTCGCTGCCTTAAGTTCCTCTTACCATGTCTTCATTGCCTTGATGGACTGTACCTTCAAAGCAACCCAAATAAATCCTTCATTTCGTATACATGGCTTTCCTCTGGTATTTTGTTGTAGGAACAGGACAAGTGGCTAATATAACTGTGCCAGTAAAAAATTTCTGATGTCATCCATTTCTATAAACTCCAAATGGCCAAAGAGAGGAAGCAGTAATCTCTGTATTACCATATTTGCTAAAGTTTAGTTTACTATGGTTCAATCTCCAGTTGTTGGCTGGTCTTGTACAAAGGAACTCTACAGACTCCTCTCTTGTATGAAAAGTCCCCTTCATTCCCTTCAACATAAATGTCTTATATGCAACTATTTACCCACACAAACTTGGGTTTCAGCTTTTAATAAAGTTTGGGGCTCAGAATGGGAGGTGAGCAAAGGTTACAACCCGATGCATTCTTAATGGGCACAGGGCCCCTGCTGTTTTCTCACTGGGTAAGGGGATTTTCTGAGTCAGGAGGTATCCCAGGGCTTTTTGCTTCGGGGAAACTTTCTATTGGGAGTCGCGAGGTACACAGAGGAAATTGCAGCCCGGCACGCAAACCCGCCGCCGGAAGTTCCCGGCCTCGGAGCAGGAAAAGCTCCTTGGCGCACGCGCCCTGGTGACTGGCGGGGCGGAAAGTGACGCCCGAGCCTCAAGACCTGGAGGGGGCTCGGGCTAGGCGCACTTTTTGGTGGCGGGTGTGTTTACCGTGGGTAAGAAGTTTAGCAGCCGGTGAGAACAAGGAGGGAGGCCGGGAGGAGGATGCGGCTTGGCCGGGGCGCCCGTTGCAGGAGCTCGCCGCCGCCTCAGCCTCGGCCCCCGGGGCCGCCGAGGGTCCGCCCGCCGCCCCGCGTGTCCGGGTAGGTGTTCCGGCCACCCGCCGGTCCTGGGCCGGCTCCCTCTCGCTGCTCCATTTGTCGGTGCTCCGGCCCACGCCCTCCGGCCCTGCCCTCACTCTCCCTTAGGCGGTTTTGCTTTCTCGGGATGTCCGTGACCCTTCCGGAGTCTGCTGCTTCGCTCCCAAGCCCCCCTTTGCTCGTGTCTAACTCCCTCCTCATCTGCATCCACGAATCTACTCCCCCCACCTTTATGCCTTTTCCTGTCTTCCCGAAGCAAAGAACTGCACCCCTCTACAGTCTTCATCCGTCCCCTCCAGCATGGGTTCTGAAATCTGTCGTCCCTGTTAGCTCGTTTTAGGGCTACTTCAGCTTCCCGGATCAGGAGTGTCCGTCTCCAACCACATTCTTGCCCCTAACAGCTCATATTTACCAGGACAATGACAAGCCAGCCCCGTAATTAAGAGTCTAATTCAATCTCGAAAATTTGTCTTCCCTTTTTGTCTTTTGCTGCTGTCTTTCCTGCTAATTCTCTGCCTTAAGTATGTATGTTTGTGTTGAGCAAAAGGAAAAGGGTGATAGAATTTTCCCTCTCCAAGAAATTGACACTTCTATAGAAAAAAAAAGCCACTCCTTCTGTTTCCATGACAATACAATGCCTAAGCTGTCTGCCCATTTTTCCCAGGTGTCTGACACTTCTTATATATCTGAATAATTCTTGGCTTAGTTTGCCCCATTAGGAGACTTTTCTTATTTTCTTCTACAGTTGAAACCCACTGATTATTGGGGTGGAAACAGAACTAGTAAAAGGCTTATAACTGGGAAAATTAGATTCTCTCATCCCTCATGATAGGAGTGGCAGAATATTTCAAATTATTATTTCATCATTCCTAAGAGAAATGTTGCTTCATGGTTAGAAGCTCAGAGAGTGTAGTTGAATTGCCAAACATTCTATCCAGCAACCTCTGTTCTGGCTTTGAGAAAGTCATTTAACTTTTCCAGCCTTTAGTAGTTTTATAACTATAAGGGAGATGGTGACAATACTTTTTGGTAGTAGTGCTTGAACAAGTTAATGAAGTTAAAGTACCTGTCAGTGCCTGGGATGTGGTAAGTGCTTCTGAAATGTTACTCTTTATAGCCTGACTTGATTTAAGTGTTGGTAAGTTGATTCAAAGAGAAGAAAGTAAGAATTGAGAGGTACTGTGTTGCTTTTACTTAACATCCATTTTTGGTGTATATAAGGTTTGTACTGTATTATTATGCCAATTAATTGTGTGTGTGTGTTGTGTGTGTGTGTGTGTATATATTTTAAATACATGTTTTAGCTTTATGTTCCCTATTTTTGCATAGGAAAATAGATGAGTTGCTGTTTCAAATATCTTCTTGGAACTTGTAAAACTTTATCATTGCTTTTAGAATAAATGATATGAAGTACAGAGCAGATTTTCACAGTGGAAAAATTACATAACAATATTAGTACTATAGGTGAAATATTCAGAGTTGGGTTGGTAGTGTACACATGACTTTTATATTGACTTACAGGAGGCAAAGACTTGCCTTCATCTAGAAGACTAGCACTTCTTTTCTTTGCACTTCTTACATTCATTTATATTCCTAAGCCTTTACTTGTTTACTAAAATTCACTCACCTGTTGAGTAAGGTATGCAGTCACACAGAATGACTTAGAGTCTGTTATCCTTTGCTGCCTTTCAGACTTTTTCCTTCCTAGCTGGCTAATTTAGATAAGCTTCTCACCTTTCTGAATATCATTTATTTTTTAAAATTGAATCTAGACACTGAGGTTTCCTTTAGGTTGTGTAAGGAAATAACATCGTGCTTTGTGGAGCTCTGGGGACAGTTTATCTGAGGCCTTATGTGACCAGACATGAAAGGCGTTTGTGTTTGATTGTCTTCTTGTCTTGTTTCAGTAATGCACAAAAAAATGAACGTTTTGGCATGTCAGATGGCTGTAAAAGTTTGTGGAGTAGTTATATTGTTAGTTTAAAGAACATACTGAGAATGGCTTTGAATATAGAGTAATTTAGTGGGTGGAGCATGTAGCTCAGTGCTAAAATGATGCACACCTATGATGCTGCATTCTGTTCCATGTACCAGGAGATAAAGTAATTTGGGCAAGAAATGATGAAACTTTAGGGTAGCAAGAACAGAGTTGAAGTAGCTTTTATGAATACCTGAGAGGCAAAATTGATAGGACTTAATAATGACTCAATTTGGGACCTCAGAGAAAGGAAAAGGCTGGTACCTAAAGTATGTATAGAAAGAGACACGTGTCCATCCTTAGTATGGATGTGTATTCCAGGTACACAGTGTCTACAGAGGCCAGAAGATGGCATCAGCTCTTTCAGAAATAGATTATGAGTCATCATTGTCAGTGCTGGAAACTGAAGCCAGGTCCGCTGCAAGAGCTCCAGATGCCCTAACCACCAGGCGATCTCTACAGACCCCAGGAAACAATTTTGAATGTAGCCAAAATACACATTGGTTTTAGTGACATGCAGACAGTTTTGAATTCCTTTGTCCACCCACAAACTATTTGGTGATTAAATTTGGTTTTAATTGCCGAAGCTACCACTATAAGCATAGAAGGATTAAAAATCTATAGTGTGAACCATATTTTCCTTCTTGACCTTCGACCCATATATGTATGTATATGTATATGTACACGCACACACACACATATGTTTTGTTTGGTGACATTTGGATACATATCTGTAAGCTCTCCCCCTTACTAATTTAAAGTCTTTTTTAAAAGACTCCCTATCAGATACTGAGTTCTAGACTTAACTATATAGTTAAGAACTTAGAGTGTAGGTAACAATGGCCAGGTAGATGAATAATTGTTACTCTGGTATGAATAGTGCCATCAAAGCAGTTTGTTTAAGTTGACTTGGAAAAGAGTGATATTGGGCTAGAGTGTTTAAAGAGCAAGTTGAACTTGAGTGTCTTAAACTTCCCACCTGCTATACTACCCACTCAAGTTCTGAGTATGTTAACTGCCATAGAAATTCTGAGCTCCACCCATTCATCCACCTGTCCTCAATCCCTGGAAAGCTACTAACTTTAAACAAACAAACAAACAAAAAAACCTGTTTTGCCTTTTCCAAAATGTGCTGTGAGTCATGCAACATACACTCTTTTCATTCTAGTTTCTTCACTTGGTGTGCTTTTTAGCTTCCTCAGGGTTTCATGGCTTGAATAGGATATTGCGTTTTAATACTGAGTAGTATTCCATTGCATAGGTGTCCCACCATTTGCTTATTTGGTTTATTAAAAGACATCTTCAAAGTTTTGGCAATTATGAATATAGCTGTTATGAGCAACCATTTTGTGGAGACATAAAATTTCAAGTTCTTTGGGTAAATAACAAGCAGTTTAATTATGTGTAAGATTGATGACACATTGACCAAATATCTTTTAAAGCAGTTATATCACTGGACAGCCTCTAGCAGTGAATAAGACAGTTTGTTTCTTATTTTTCTTTGCATTTGGGGTTGTCAGTGTTCTGGACTTTGAGCATTTAATAAGTGTATATGTGATGGTTCATTATTCTAATTTGTATTTCTCTAATATAGAATGGGAAGTATCTTGTAGATGTTTGGTATATGTGTACTTTCTGTTCTGCTGTATTTGTTTTCTTGCTGGATTTCAAGGTCTCCTTATTTTATGTTGCAGCTTTTTGTTTTGCGTGTTGCCTTACCAGCTGTACCATTTTGAAGTATTTTCTGCCCACCTGGCTTGTCTTTTGTTTCTCTTAACAACGTCTTTCCACAAGTTAGAAAAAAATATTGATTTGCATCTGTTCTTGAAAGGATTTTCTCTTTAGTTTCATCTTTAAAGTCACCATTAAATCCAAGGTCATTTGGAGTTTTTCTTGTGTTTCTTTTAGTTGTGTTGAGGCAGTTTTCTGCCCTCCTCCAAGGATGGATGGGGAGATGGGAAAAAGACAGTGAAGACCAATGGAAAGTATTGTTGATTTGAGTCTAACAACCTTAAATGGGATACAGACAGACAAACTTAGAACAGATTCCCATGTAATATTTAAATGAAACAGTTTTGAACTTTTTTAATAGTGGTGGGATGCTAGTTCTCATGGCTTGAATGAGATGTCTTCCATAACCTCTGGCATTTGGATCTTTGGTCCCTAGTGGAGCTGTTTGGGAAGTTTAGGAAGTGTGGCCTTCCTAGAGGAAGTGTGTCACTGAGGAACAGACTTTGGCAGTATAAAGATTCAGTTGCTAGTTTGTTGTCTATGCTTCCTGCTTGCCATTCAAGGTTAACTGAAAGCTGCTCCTGCCATCATACCTACTGCTTTCCTACCATAAAACACTCTGGAATGGTAATCTCAGTAAAGCCTTCCTTCTATAAGTTGCCTTGATCATGGTGCTTTATTGTAGCAATAGAAAAGTAACTAGTACACCACCAGAAAGCTGTGTGTGTTTGAGAAATGTAATAACTCAAAAGCTCTGAGGGTTTTGGTGATGAGCAGTTGCTTTCAGAGTAAGTTTACAGCTAAGGCAGTAGCAGGTTTTGGAGGCTGCAGGAATGAATTCCTGTCTACAGCTGAAGTTTGTGTCACAACTTGAGGCAAAAATGAGCCCTCTCTTTGTCTCTGGTCCAGTTCTGGAGTTTCCTGTTGGATTTGATTTGCCTATATTGTTTTAAAGCTTTTTCTGTTTATGGCAGATACTTATTTGTGCCTCCTTAGTACTGTTCTGGTCTGGTCTGGTCTAGTCTGGTTATGGTAGGTTTGATTTTACAAGAGTTTGTAGAGAATTGCTCTAATTTCTTTTTGTTATTATTTATTTTTGTGATTGTAGTATAATTATATCATTTCTTCCTTTCTTGTCTTCTTCTAACTTCTCCTGTATTCTCCTCCCTTGTTTTCTGTCATTTATATTACATGCATATTTAACAGGGCTATTTTTGTTACACACACACACACACACACACACACACACACACACACACACACACACACACACATATAAAATCAGGGCTGACTATTTGACATTGGATAGCCAATTGGTGTGTGGTCTTTCCTGGGGAAGACTTTTTCTTCCACTTAGCCTGCCTCTGGAGAGGGAAAGGTTGAGGCCTTGTGGTCTTTCCCATGTGTTAATCATGTTTGTTGTTGTTGTACTTGCATAGCTCATGTTTAGGCATCATGTTGATGAGACTTTATGGGTATAGTTTCTGGCATTATGGGAAAGATAATCTTACAGCATACTCCCTGAATTTACTGGCTTTTATAATCTTTCTGCTCCATCTTTTATAATGTTCTTGAGCCTTTGGTGTAGGAGGTCTTTCATAGATGTGTCCCTCTATAATGGTCTCTGTTGCAAAGAGATGCCTCCTTGATGAGAGGCGAGGACTACACTTAGATTGCTCCAAATGTCTTTTAATATATATTTTTAATTTATGCATATGTTTATTTCTCTGTATATGCCAGGTGTTTGAAGGTGCTCATAAAGGCTAGAAAAAGGTGTTGGATCCCCTGGAATTGAAGTTACAGACAGTTATGAGCTGTTCAACATGGGTGCTAGGAACCAAACTCAGGTACTCTGGGAGGGCAGTGTGCACTATTAACCACTGAGCCATCTCTCTGCCCCATTAACGATTTATTACTTTTATGTGTATGTATAAATGTATGTGTATGTATGCCTTTGCGAGTTTATGTTCACCACATGTGCATAAGAATCTGTGGAAGCTACAAGAGGGTGTTAGCTCCCCTGGAAGTGGAGTTACAGAGGATTGTGAGCTGCCATGTGGGTTCTGGAAATAGAACCTTGGCTTCTTCAAATATAGCCGTCTTAACTATTTCTCCAGCCCCAAATTCTATAATTTCTTCCTTAAATTATCAAGCTATCTAGGCAGGGTTACTTTGTTTTGGAAGTTTAATTATTACTAAGTTTCTTTAGCACATGAGCCTTTTCCCCTGGTCTGTCTGATAGAACTACTTGGTAGGTTCTGACAAAAATCATACCATGCAACCACAGATCTCACATGGGAAGTTTATGAAAAGGGAGGGGGAAAGAGAAGAAGAGATGAGAGGTAGAAAAACATGGCCTTTTATCAGGCTGGGGTGTGACTCATGCACAAGAGGACCTGTGACCGGTTGATAATTTGTTGCCTCTGGGCAGCTAATGATGACAACTCTTGATGTCACCTGATCCCTTGAAAGCTGGCTAGAAGGATGCCCATTTGCAGACCTTGTCATGGGGTCCCTTTCAGCTGTCTGTGGAGGTGCCAGATTGCTAATATTATCTCTTATGTGAATTTTGAAGATTCTTTCTCAAGAAATTGGTTCCAACATTCATTACATTTTAACTACCAAATAGTGTATATAGAATTGATTATGCTACGTTATATTTCTTTATTACCCATTTCACTTCCATGGAGTCTATTAAGATCTTTCCCAATAATTTGTGTCCTTTTTTTTTTTCCTGATTACCAATTGGGCTGCAAGCTTAATCAGTTTCATGCCTCTTTCTAACCTTTTTTGGTTTTGCAGTTCTTTTTTTATTGCTTTCTTACTTTCAATTTTGTTGATTTCTTTTATTAACTCTGGGTTTAATTTATGTGTTTTTTGTTGTTATTTTGGGTTTTGTTTTGTTTTGTTTTGTTTTTCCTAGTTTACTAAGGTAGAAATATAAGTGAGATTTTAAATCCTCACCGATGCTCTGATAATTAGTTGTCTTTTTGTATCTATGGGACATTGGTTCTAAGGTTTCTATGGATACCAAGATGGAAAGATACCCAATTATTTTATAAAATGTGGAGGTATTTTCATATAATCAGTGCATATCTTCTCACATAGTTTAAACCAATTCATTATGACCCATATTACCTAAGTTATATATTATATAGAGTATTACATTACATATAATGTAACTCTTTTGATGTTACTGTAATATATATGTAATATTCATTATATATGCAGTTTGTTTCTATAGAAATAATTTAGTCTACACTTGGTTAATTGACTCCACAAATACATAACAGAGGCCACTGATGTATTCGTTCGTTATTCCTAATTTTTCTTTGAGGGTTGTTTTGGTACATCCTACAAATTTTAGTAAATTGTCTTTTAATTTTTGTCTAGTTTAGTGTACTTAGCAGTGTGTTATTTAACATCCAAGTAATTTGGGATTTCACAACCATCTCTATCTTGTATTTCTAGTTTAATTCTACTATGGTTTGAGAGCGGTATTACATGATTTGTGCATCTATAATATTGTAAATAAGGAGCACGAGTTCTGGTTCCTACTTATTTTGCCACATTTGCTTTATGCCATATCTTATTTTTTAGCTATTTTGGCCATAACATGGTATTGTATTATAAATAGGTTGTATTCTCAAAATAAACATGATTTCTTTCCTTGTGAACATAGTCAAGGAACATGGAACAGAGGCCTGTGTATTTTCACAAAAATCTCTAAGATGGTCCCAGTTGGTCAGATGGAGAATATAAAATAAATTTAAGTATTATTTGAGGAAAATAGGATTCTCATGAAAATTATAGCTTCCTAGTATAGTTATTAGCTTTTGGCAGATAATGTCTTTCTGAGTCATTTGCTACATACACATAGAACAGTTTGTCAACCCTTGCAAGCTGGTTAGGTTTCGTAGGTACTCATTTTATTGAGTTAATCTGCAACATTACCTACAGCTTTAATTACACAGTATTGTAATATACTTGCTCTTAACCTACTACTCAGGCTGTGATTGTCTCCTTTGTTGTTCTGTGAGACTTTGCTACTTATTGAAGGGAAACACTGTCTACACCAGTTTACGTAGCTTTCAGAACTTGACAAATACTGAGAAAGTAAACTTCACTATGAGAAGTCAGCTCTGGAACTTTGGGATATTTCACCAGGGTCCCCTCCCCCCTCCGAGCACGTGGACACCCCTCCCCTCCTGGAAGAAACAGGTTAGAGAGCACCTAGGCTAGAAGGGAGGAGCTGATTAAGCCCCTACTACTTCATTCCTTAAAGACCAATCAGTTTAAAAGTCACACTGTTCTGCCAATCACATTGTGCCTAATGGCGGCTGCTCTAAAATCCGTATATAAGGTCCCTGAACAGGCTCTGCGTGGTCGCTCTCCTGTCTTGGTGTGTAGAGCGACCTCAGCATGCTGAATTAATAAATTCCTTTTGCATTTTTCATCAATCCCCGACCCCATGTGTTTACTCGGAGGGTCTCGGGTAAGTTAAGGCTCACTAGAGTCTTATAACTATGGGCTCATAACATGCCTATTTTAAGATTTATTTATTTTTGTTTTTTTAAAACATAAGTTTCACTGAAGGAAATGCATCTAATTTTTCTTTTTCATTATTGAGTTATGGAATTAAAGTCACCAAATGAAATATTTTTTATTGTGTATTTTTTGATTGTGAATATTCTAGCTCTACTCTTATTAATATAATATTTTATTATATGAGAGGCTTTATACACTTATATAGTGTATTTTGCTCATATTCACCCTCACTTCTCTCAACAGCATTTTCTGCTTAAAAAAGTTTCTTTGAGAAAGTCTGGGAACTGCATTAGTCTATGTAGAGATGCATATTCAGAGATCAGTTTGATAGTGTGTCATTTAGAAAGTAATAGTAAAAGGTTCTCTCAATTAGGGTTATCAATACATGGTGGGTAAACACCATGACCAAAGCAACCTGGGGACAAAAGGGTTATTTGGCTTACATATCACAGTCTATTGAAGGAGAGCAAGCCAGGATCTCCGTCTGGGAGGGCAGAAACATGGAGGCAGGAGCCCTTGTAAAAGGCCATGAATGAGTGCTCTTTAATGGCTTGCTTTTCATGGCTTGCTCAACTGCTATTTTAGAAAACCCAGGACCCAGGGATGGTCCCACACACAATGCTGCACAGGACTGTCTGCTTACAGCCTGATCTTCTGAAGGCATTTTTCGTAATTGAGAGTCCTTCCTTTCAGATGACTATGGCTTGTGTCAAGTTATAGCCAGCACTTAGGTTCACCTGTAGGGCCTATAAGCTTTGCTGCCATGAATTCTTGATCATATTTAAACTACTAGGCATGCATTTTCTCCTGTATAGCTCTCCTTAAGTTGAATCAGAAAGCAGTTGCTTACCCTATTATTGACCTATTATATATCTCATCATGCAGATGGTTATTGTAGCTCTTGTGCTTCACAGATAGTTAAGTGTTGATGATGTGTCTCTTCCAACAGTGTACATAGCACCCTGTGGTACAATGAAAATTAGCCATCAGAAAGGATGCCTTCCAGTCATTATTCACTTGAGTTCTTCAGGTCCTGCTATCAAAGTATGCATTGTCTTCACAATGGGGTCTGGTGGGCATCCAAGTGCGATGGTAGTAGCTTGTCTTATTTGTAGTTTTGTTTTTTTGAGGGAGCCTAAACTCTTAATGAATGTAAGTTATATTAGAATTCTCCCACATCAATCAGTAATCAAGAATGCTTTATAGACTTGGTTACAGGCGACCCAATAAAGGTATTTTTCTTTTTTTTTTCAATTGATGTTCCTCTTTCCAAATGTCAAGTTGACAAAAACCTAACCAGGACAAACAGTGAGGATAAAGAACAGCAAATTCTTTGCTGCCGTGAGTGATAACAGAGATATATTTGATGCTGCTGCCTTTATTGGCTACTTTTTTGAGTTCAGACAAGAGAATATTGCTGCAGTTTGTGAAAGTCTTAAACTACCAAGATAGGAATAAGTGGAAACTGGTTATTAGTCAGACATCTCTAGAAGAACAGAACCTATAGAATAAATCTATATATATATTAAAGTTAGTTTGAGTGGCATATAAGTTATGGTCTGGCTAGTCCAACTGTGGTCATCTCCTGACAGAAAGGCCAGGAATCTGATAGCTCTTCAGTCCACAAGGCTGGTCCCGGCTGGTCTCTAGTCTACATTGGAATCCTGAAGTAGGCGGCTCCTAAGTCAGTGAAGAAATGAACTTAACCTGAAAGAGTGAGGTCAAGCAGGCAAAAAGTAGATCTTCCTTCTCATTTGTTTTATGTGGTCTGCCAACAGAATATGTGGCCCAGATTTAAGGTAAGTTTTCTGACCTCAAATGATCCTGATTTAGGGTGGGTCTCCCGTCTAAAATGATCCAGTGAAGAATAATTTCTCATCCTTGTGTTCAGCTAGTTGGGTTTTAGTTGATGCCAGAATAGTTAAGTTGACGATGAAGATTAGCCATCATAAATGGGGAAAGGTATATGAATTGAAATACGGGCTAATTCTTCTTAGAGCATGCTTACTGATTCTGATTCATAAATCTGTGTGCCATGATAAAAAAATCTTTGCTTTATAACAGAGCAGATAGTGCCTTTGTAGGTCTGTTGAACAGTTAAAATGAATCTAGAACAGTTGCAGGATTGAATTTACAGTTTTATAATTTAAACAGAAATAGGCATGTTTGGCTAGGGCCTACCATTTTGAACAGTCTGAAAGCTCTTGTGACATTATACTTAAAATCTCCAACTAATTATTTCAACATTTGGTAAGGCTTTTTTTTTTGAAGCAAATTCTTTGACAACTGTGAGTTTACAACAAAGTACTAATTAATAAAATCTATACTCTTACACAGCTGCTATTCTGCTTCTTTTGAAGACTTTCTACACTCCACTTATCAGCTCAAAAAAGGTGATGAGCTTGATGAGGAATAGAGTTTATTAGTAGGTTATAATAGTGGAACAAAATAGTGAATTGTTAAACATGCCCTCTAGAAAGTAATACATGTAGATTTCAGGTTTGGTAAGGAAGATGATTTTAACGAAAGACTGGTGAAGAGCAAGGATGTATTGGTAGCAAGGTGTTAAAGGATTAAGTTTGTATTATAAAAAGGTAAAGCTATCAAACATGTTTACTTGAGAACAAGTGGTAGCATGTTAAAATAGGTTATTCAGGAAGGCTTTGTTGCCAGTAGGTAATAGGTTGAAAGTCCACGGGTGTGGAGTAATCTTACCTGATGCTAGGAAAGATTAGAAGTGAGGACAGTGGAGAGAAGGGTTGTTGGTGTACGGAGAAGGCTGGAAATGTGGTCTCAAGCAATTATGAGGAGTTGAGGAACTTAGCTGCCACTGCTTCTTTCTAGATTCACAGGTTTAAGAAAGTTGAGTAAGTTTGGGGACTTTGTTTATCTAACTCACCTCTGTGATCTTTATGTAGTCTTTGTCTCAGTTCCTGGTCTATTCAGAAACTTAATACATGTATGTTCAGGACATGCTAAAGACATGAAAAAAATCAAGTGTTTTAGAGTTCTAGAACAAGAGGCATTTCTTAGATTTGTTTAAAAATGGGTAAAACAAATGTTAGGTCAATATATAGTTTTAAGTATTAAGTTAACCTCTTTAGGTCAATATATAGTTTTAAGTATTAAGTTAACCTCTTGCAATGAAACATTTGTTTCAAAGGGTTAATACAGGAAATAATAGCAGAAGTATTTATACAAAAAGTAGTGCATTACAGTTTCTTGGCTTTTTTCTTTTTTTTTTTTTAAAGGAACGATTTTATTTCTATTTTTAACGTGTGTATATGTCTGTGTGGTTGTATATGTGAGTACAGTACTGTTGGAAGGCAGAAGAGGCCATGGAATGCCTACAGTTAAGTTAGCTGTAAGCTGCCCAGCATGGGTGCTGGTACTGAGCTCTGCTTCCTCCTGTCCTCTGCAAAGGCATTGTTTACTTTTAACTGTTGAGCCATCTCTTTATCCCCACTTGATAGTTTTAAGATGTTTTAGAGAGGGTTCTTCATTTGTTTGGCAGGAGGATATTGCAAAATTAATGCAGAATTTTCAGTAGATATTATTGCTCTCATTTCTACCGGCTAGTTTACTTTGGTATTTCTTTTGTTCTTGTAACATTAAGGTTTTCAGTGAATTATAGCAGATGAATATTAGGGAATGATGAGTAAATAAATCAAGCATTTTAAGGTAAAAAATATTCTGACCATTGTTTCATGAAGCAAACAGAAAAATATGAAGGCAAAGAATTTTTGTGATTTTATTTTAAAAACAAGTGTGGAAGATAAATATTAATTAATTCCTTAATGAAAATTTCCTTAAACAGGAGAATTTAGGGAAAGAGGGGAGAATTGAGAGGGGGAAAAAGCATAGTTTTTATTTAATACAAAAGTTTTGGCAGTTAGGTGACTTTTGAAAGGTGCCTAGAGACAATGTCAGAGCATGCAGAATTAGTAACTGATGGTGCAGAAACTATCCTAAGTATGTTAAAGACCATTCTTCACTTCACCCATGGTCACTGTAATCTTCTTATAGTTAAGAAATTAGGTATTCCTTTTCTGAAGAGAGAAAACAAAGGGCCAGAAGATAAAATCAGTTTAGTTTATAAAGTAGCCATTCCCATTTCCCAACATACATTTTCTTTTTTAAATTTGAGAATTTCATACAATGCACCCAGGTCATACTCACTTCCCATTCCTTTCAGGTCCACCTTATCCCCTCACCCCCTCAGCCCCCCCAAAAAGAAAAAGAAAACAAAAATGCATCAAGTCCAATTCATGTTACCTGTATAATCTTTGGAACATAGCCAGTGGCCAGGACCTTAAAGTTAACTGAGTCCTCCCCACCTCCCCACCAGAGGCCATCAACTGTGAAGAGCTACAGTTCAGCATCTTTATCACAATTTTAAGGGCTATTTTCCATGGGTTCCTGCCTAAATCCACCCTCCCTCCCTTCCTCCCCCCTCCTTCCTTTTTTTTTTTTCATGAGGGATTGTCATAGAAGTCTCCAGTGTCTCACATTCTCAACTATAAGTCTGCAGTCAATGATACCACTGCAATTAAAGCTTCCTTGCCTATAATAGTCAGTAGCAGCACAGATCATGGACATTTACATGGCCCCCACCCACAGTAGGGTTCACAGACAAATGGCCTCTGGCAATAGCACCGACCACAAACATCAACATGGACATCTAATAATTTCCATCGGCAGCACCAACAACCTCCTTCAAACCGTTGCACCTCAACCACCTTGCCCACCCCTACTCCCAACTCCATACCTTTCTACCCCCCCCAACTCCCCATGCTGCAATATGGACCATTGACACCAACATAGCTTCTGGTGACAGCATAGACCATGGAAGTCTTTTGAGGAGGCCCAGTCCAGAAAACAAATGGTTTTCCATCTTGGACATCTTGGCGTTGCTCAAAGCCAGAGAAATCCTGCCTCCGAGCAAGCTGTTGTACACCACACTGCTGGCCCTCCTCAGCACAGACATGCTCTCTCCACCTCTACTCCGTTCCATACTTACTGCCTCTGTAGTTCCATCCATCGTATATTTATTCATCACTGTAACCGGATGTTGTCTGCCCAAACAGCTTTACATTCAAATGCATATTGCAGTGAGCTATTGGTCTAGTTCGGGGTTTCAGGGGCACCATAAATACTGGACTATCGCTGAGACTCCTTTTAGATATCCCGTTGTAACCTAGAGTCAGGATGTCCAGCAGCAGGATACTTGAGAGCTCTAGGCCACTGTACATCTCTCTGCCCTCAGTGCCAGCCAGCCACCCTACTGGCTCACTGGGTATGATCACTGTGCTTGCAGCCTGCAGGCAGCTCTTGAGACTCAAGCTTTCCTCCACTAAGCAGGGTGAGCAGCACAATCTGCAGCAGGAAACTCCATTGTGCTGGCCTGGCCACTGGCCCAAACCTGCTTGCAGACTGAGTACCACTGCTGCTCAGCAAAACTACGTTCCTTTGTCCCCTGCAGTTGTGCTCTAGTACCACTCCCATACCCCACAGCAGCTCAACACACACACGACCATCTTCCAATTTCATGAGACAGTTTTAAAAAGCATCTTTATATAAGATCTGTCTTTTAAAAGTTGTTCCAGAGATACTGTGTGTTCTGCACTCATCTTCTACTACAGTACCTCCTGTTAGAGCCTCCACCTGTTTGCTTTTAATTTGCAAGTTTCATACAAAGATTTCTTTTAAAGGTAATGCTAGTGAGCTTTAATTGAGGTATTCAACAGCTCAATGAAGAAATAAATCAATTACATTGTTTCAGGAAAGTTCACACAGGTTATGCAATTCCTGAGAGAGTACTTGGGTATCAACTCCTTTCACCCAATTTGGATTAAAAGATAGATGAAACTGTTATAAATAAGCACCATGAGAGCATCTAAGTTAATAGTTAATAGAAAAACTGATGGGAGAAAAGCAATGGTAAGATTTCAAGAACCTTATTTGGGTAAAGTTCCCCCTTTCATAGTTTCTGATAATGCTGTTTTCTATGTTCATTCTATAAGGAGTGCTTTTTCTGTACTAGACACTGGACTAAATAGTTTCTATGTGTTCCCCTTGAGCAAACTAGTATTTTGAAATTATTATTCCCATTTTATGGAAAGGAAAATTGAGGCTTAGAGAGTGCACGTTGCCTTTGAACCTGAAGTTAATATCTGTAACCAAATTCTCAACTATAATAATATTCTCTGGATTATTCTGTGTTAACAGCAGTCTAACTTTGTGCTTTGTTTTTGAAAGCATAAGTTATGTATTTTCAAGTATCTTATTCTTTAGAAGTGGCTAATTTCAAATCCAGTTAATACAATGTGATTTACTGTACCAAGCAAGCAGTGGATTTGTATAAATAAAATAAAGGAGCTTAGAATTAAATATATTCAATCAAAAATTACAAGTTGAATTTCCAATTTCCTGGCCTTTTAGGAAAAAAATCAGTATCCCAAGCCTATATCAGGGTTTTTTGCATTTAAAGTTTCCTTATTCATAAAATAGACTTTTCACATGACTCCATAAATCTCTTTATTCAAATGTTTTTTGATTACATTAATATTTTAAATATTTTAATATTTTATTATTGTATATGCCTGATGCTCTAAGAGGTGTTAAAGATAGTTGTGGGTGCTGGAAATCTGATCCATGTTATTTGGTAGAGCAGCAAGTGCTCTTAGGTGCTAAACCATTTCTCTATCTCACATCCCAGGACTTTTGTAGAAGATCAAATGGAATTATATGTATAGGAATAACATTTTAAGGTATGAAGCAGAACCTTACTGATCATTAACTGCTGTGTATTTCAGTAAGACTTGAAGAACCATTGCAGTAAGGGCCATGTAACTTGTGGTTTAATTATTGCTACTAAATAAAAGGTGGTTAGGCTTTACCAAAGAGGTAACACTTAAGAAGAGCAGATTAGCCCTTCCTCCATGCACATACCTTTCCAGTCATGTGCAGTTCTATTGAGTGCTGGTGTCCCCCACACAGTAAGCTTTAGGCAGTTGAACCAGGGGGAGTTGAGGTCATAATCCAGTTCCTACTTGAATACAACTCCCAGAAAGAACCCTAGCTTCTTAGCTAGATTCAAGGTCTGAAAGATGAGGCTAGCCTATATGCTCTCAGGAGCAAGCTGCACCCCACGCATGTCCCCTAGATTAGCTGCTCTATGGGTAACTGACACCAGCTAGAAACCCTTTCCAACTTCAAGGCCATGGTCAGCTATGGAAGAACATGATGCAGCTGACAGAAAAGGACATGCCAAAGAGCACCTACCTGGACATGGCATCAAATGGAGAAGCAGTAGTTGAACCTTGATGATGATAGCTGAGAAAGTCTGCTGTCGCGTCCATGGGCTGCAGATGTTCAACAAAAGATGTGCTAACCAGCCCCACGTATTGGCCTATGGCCCCAAGGCCTATTTCTACAGCTACAAGAATCATAACTACTATAAATTGATTGTTTGGACCACAATCCTTTAGATAGGAACTGACAAGTACACTCAACAGATGGGTATGACAGCCCAGGGATCCAGAGACATATCTACAGTACCAGACTGGGCACACAGAGGTATGACAGTTCTCTTTCTTCACAGAAGGGCTATGTGCAGGGCACTGATTTGAATGCCCATGTCTAGAGTGGGCCAATAAATGACTATCTATATCGCCTGCAGGGCTCTTATCTAGGGACAGTTGCCAAGGCCCTGAATTGTTGCCTCATACTACTAGAAACAGGCTGGCTACAGTGAGCTTTTATTCCCTTTAAAATGAGAGCTATGGGTTTTACATTGACAGTCACTGTGCCAACCTCTGGCACTGAGAATGACCCACTTTTTACAGGATGGGTCCCTTGAATACAATGCATCTGGTGTCATTTCTTCAGATGGATTCTTGGTAACTTCTTTCCAGAGCTCAGAACCTCCCTTGGTTTGGTTGAGGATCCATTTTGTTTATGCTGAGCTGGTTACTTTATTAAGTACCATTTTTGGTTGCTTTCAAAGTATTTGGTTTACAGTAACTTATTTGGTTGCTTTGAGAGCATTTTGATGTAGATATTTGATTTGGTTTTTTTTGTTTGCTTTTAGATCTCTGAAGCCATTTTGAATTCTGGCTTTTTAGCTTGTTCTCAATATTTTGTTCAATTACTGAATTTTGAAAACATTTTGGGTTTTGTCTTATTTTTTATTATCTTTGAAATATTTTGATTTCTTAACATTTGGCCTTTGTTTCCTGATACTCCTTCTCAAATGCACAATTCTGCATTTTTCTGCTGCTTCTGCAACCTTGCTAGGCCTTTAGCTTAGGATTTTTATGAGGGCCTGGTAATAAAGACATCAGGCTAAGACCTGGCAAGGTCACCAGATATGAAACAAAATTTAAGTTAAACTTTAACTCCATTTACTCTAGCTAGAGATACTTAAGCATTTTGGTTAATTCAACATCAACATCTAATAACAATATTCATGTTTTATACTTTAAGTACTGATGTTTCTTGATTTAATTTGAATCTGAAATGTTCTATAGTACAAATTGGCTGGGATTAAAAATTAAATGATATCTTAGTAATACGAAGGAGAGACAATACTACAATAAGTCCTTTTAAATGTACCATTTCTAATCACTTAAAAATAAGGAAGACAGTTCATCAAAAGCAAATAACTAAATCCAGAGGCAAGCATATAGTCAATCTTTTAAATTTTGCCTATTTTAGACAATTTTAGACATTTGTTTCTGTAGGCCAAACTGTGTTCATGATTATTTCATTTTATATACAGTAATCTTTGTCACATATAAATATAATGTTGGTTAGAGAGGATGTAAAAAGATTCTGACCTGGATCATGATGGCTACTAGTTTTGATATGATCCAGGAGTTTCTTTTTTAATGACTTACCAACTGTTCCTCTCTCCTGAAGACTGTTGTCTTGCCTACTATTCAGCGTGGTAGAGGAATGAGATTCCTAGCTATGATGGACCTTATAATGTTTAGTAAACAACATGTGGCTCCTGTATACACATAATATGATGCTTGGCCAACAGGGTGAGCTCTGAGTAAAGAATTATGAAAAGAAGCTGCATCTGGCTATGAACAAAACTTATGTAAGGGATCTATCTGTAGAGACTGATTGGCTAATTAGAATTTTAGGACTGTGGAGAGACTGGAATGTTTTATTTCCAGAAGCTAATTATCTTGGGATAAGTTCTGGCCCTCTGGAACAGCCATTCCTTGCCACCCTCTGTATTGGAACTAAAATGTTGTAACAATATACACATATACATATATATAATTTAAATACTTTATAAAGTATATTATTTATATACATTAAATATAAAATTTAATATTATAATTAATGATAAAATAATCATATATTTAATACATAATATATGATATATACTATATATGATATAGTATATTACCATATAATTATATATTATAAAATAATTTTGATATATTAATATTAATAAAATTAAACTAAAATATATAAATGCAATGCACATAAATAAAAATATCCCACATATAGTTTGTTGCTACTTGAAGAGAGATGGTTAAATTATAGTTTGTCATTTGTTACTTCAATTGAAATGATTAAACAATTAAAATTTTATAAATGTACTGCATGTTTTGTTAACTTGTATCAACCTCTTAAGTGGTTTGCTTAACTGGCTACAGTTTAGATTATTTTTGTCTTTTCAGAACTTTCAACTATTGGTAAAATATTCAAAACTTTCTAAGCAGATGACCAAAGTAAATGTATTCTTACTGACTTTATGAATTTGAAGGTGATTCTTTAGAGTTTAGTGCTTCCTCTGATGAACCTGTTCTTTTTATTATGTTTGTGCTACTTAAATAAATGTTCACACACAAATGTGTAAATACATTTGAATAAGAATAAAACTTAATGACTTTAAATTTTCTCCCTCAAAAAAAATGGGGGGGGGTGCAGTAAGATTTCTGCTATCTTGTTTATTCTCTTAAATACTATCGAAGTATAGAAAATTATATCCAAAGTATCTGAGTGCTATATTAAATTGAAACTAGAAATGCCTCCTCTTGTCCTTTGTGATTACACGGCCCAAATCAGTGTAGCCTCCCCACAGATAGTCACATGCGTTAATGATTAAGAGAAAGTGTATGAATAAAAGAATGAGTGATTTAAAAAATGTGGAAGAGATTGTGAGGTTGGCATGGTGAGTAGTCTGCATATTGCTCTTCTTCAGTTTGCTATTTACATACTGCAGTTGTTTAAAATAACGTTACTTATAGTCTTGTTTCCTTTTGCTGTGATGAAACATGATGATCAGCAAGCAAGTTAGGGAGGAAAGGATTTATCTGGCTGACATTTTCATGTCACTGCGTATCAAGGAAGGAAGGAAATCAAGACAACTCAAACAGGCAGAAACCTGGAGGCTGGAGCTGATGTAGAGGCCATGGAGGAATGTTGCTTACTGTCTTGCTCCTTCTGGCTTGCTCAACGTGTTTTCTTACAGAACCCAGGACAGCCAACCTAGGGGTGGCTCTACCTACAATGGGCTGGGCCCTCCCTCATCAATCACATAAGAAAATGTCTTTGGATTTTAGCAGGGCATTTTCTGTTGAGGGTCCCTCCTTACAGATAACTCTAGCTTGTGCCAAGTTGAAAATCAGCTATCCACCACATAGACTTTGCTAAGATGGCTTTAGAAATTGCTATTACCTGTCTTTTCGAAAATGATCTTTAAAGGTAAAACATTTTGCTTCATTTATTTTAAGGATTATATAGCTATAAACATTTGCCAAGGGTTTGTAGACAAAGCATACTCATTATGCTCTGTATATGTGTTACTGAACAGGTAATAACACAACAATTGGGCTTGTTTGTTACCAGCTTGGTACAAATATTACTACATTACAAATGATGATTTTAGAAATGGTACCCAAAGTTCTAGTGGCTTGAATTTACTGTTCTACCAGACACAATCAATTTTTTGGATGGCCTGTAGGTAATTTTTTGAAAGAATGTAGGACTGTCAGAGTATTACTTGGTGAAATTAAAGTAATCATAGTGTACAGTTTGGGAATCCTTTTGTTAATTTGTGGGAGAATTGAACAGGACCTAGTGCTTTTAAAAATATTTTTATTCTTTGAAATTTTTGTAAATTTATAAACCGTATTCTGATTAATTACATCTACTCCTCTGACTTCTCTCAGATGATGACTCCTAACAAGTCCCCCACCTAATTTCATGTCCTTTTTGAAATTTTAGTTTTACATTTTAATTATTTGTGTGCGTGTATATGTGCCATGCGTGCATACCTACTACAGTTTACAGTTGGAGGTGAGAGGGCATCTTTTGGAGATCAGTTTTCTCTTTCCACCATCTTGGTCCTAGGAATTGAACTCAGGTCATCAGGCTTAAAGGCACACCTGTTGAGCTATGTTTGGAATTTCTAGTTTGGAATTTTGGCTGGTTGGTTTTGGTTTAGATAACCATAAGGCTCACATTATGTCTAAAAAACAACATTTCATAGCATTTCTCTCTATTCTCCAGCTCATATTCTTTCTGCCTCCTCTTTTGAACTATTTTCTCTCCCTTGTGGGGATAGGAAGAGAGCTTGATAGAGGTCTCTTATCTTGTATTAAGTACACAATGATTTGTGTGTGTGTGTGTGTGTGTGTGTGTGTGTGTGTCAGTTCAGACCGGAAATGGTTACATTATACACACTGTGAGGTTTTAAAACATGTATCAAGCGGCAGGAGGGAAATTCTACTCATTGCAAGGAACTCCTCATTTAAGCTTCAGAGAGCTACAAGTACTTAAAACTCATGAGCCTACAGCTGATTGTCCTTAGCCAGTCCAATCCCTCAGAAGCATGCATACATGAGCTGATTCTCAGTTCATTGACTAATTATAAATCTTATATTAAGAACTGCCTATTACAAAAAGAAGCCTTTCTGACCAAAGTTGAATTTAGCACAAATTTATATGTATAAATATAAATATTTAAAAGGCTGTTTGACAACATGTCTTTTAGCAAAATAACAATGGACTCCTCCACACACACACGTACATACATACCATACACAAGGGTCTATAGGATGATGGGAGTGTTTAATATGAGCTGTCTGGACAATCAAATATAGTTTCAGTTTTTAAAGTTGACATACTAGATTATGTATCTCCCTTTTACCTGCTGAAAATAACATTTTTTAAAAATAGAAGTTTCAGTTATATCAGTCTTTCACTCTTTTTCTGAGTATAGAGAACAAATTACTATCAGCACCTAGTTATGTCCCTGCACTGTGCCTAGCTGCAGATTTGTGAGTAGGTCTCTATGAAAGTTTCTATGAAAGTTAACGCTAGTCAGTGTTACCCATCTCTGAATAATAGTCATTTCCTTTCCTTCCTACCCCTCAAAGTCTCCAGTCTTGCTAATTTGTGTAATCAAAGTATTTATATAATGTACTGTATTTTCTTTGTTATTTCCTAGTCAGTGCTAAAATATTTAATTCTAGAAATATTTAATTGTTCACATACTCTGGAACAAAGCTGAATGATCTCATAAAATAGCTATATTTCTGTGTGTATTACCCACTGAAAAAAATTACAAAAAACATTCATGTAGATTTTCTCTTAACTCTTTCTAGTTTTTTCTTTTCCCCTGACACTACAACTTTCTTGTCTCTTTTTACTTCTGTGTTTTCTTTCTCAGTTCTCTTATTTTCTTGCTTAGAATTGTAGTCTTCAAAATGAGACATCTATATTATAAAATTATGCTATAAGGGGAGAGGATTAGAAAAGAAATCATGTGTTAATTTTTATCTGATTTTTTTAAATTAAATTTTTTGAGCATTTCTGTACGTAAGTGTACTATATTTGTATCATTTCAACCTTTCCCTCTCTCCTTCCAACTTCTGCCTCTTTTCACTCAAATTTATTACTTCTCTTTAGTAATGTTTTACACATATGCACACATGCACACACATGCATGCACATGCACACACACATAACCTACTGAGTCTCTTTATTGTTACTCATTGTATTAGTCAGGGTTCAGCAGAGTCACAGAACTTATGGATAGGCTCTATATAGTAAGGTAATTTGTTGTGATGACTTAATAGTCTGTAGTTCAACTCTCCAACAGTGATCAGCTGTGTATGGGAAGTTCAAGAATCTAGTAGTTGCCCAGTCCCACAAGGCTAGTAGATTCCAACAGATGTGCTGGCAAGTAAATACAAGCAGGTGAAGAATAGCGAATCTTCCTTCTTCCAATGCCTTTATGTAGGTCTCCAGCAGAAGGTGTGGCTCAGATTAAAGGTGTGCACCACCACACCTGGATCTGGGAGTTGCTTAGTCCCAGGTTGACCTTGAACTCAGAGATCTCCTTGCCTTAGTCTCCTGGGATTCATAGTTACTGTGCCTCAAGATCTCCATGCCAAGATCCAGGTCAGAAACTTGATCTCCCAGCCTCAAGATCTGGACCACAGGTGTGCCTTCCAATTTTGGATTGTAGTTCACTCCAGATATAATCAAGTTGTCAACCAAGAATAGCCATTATACTCATATATACGTGTTTAGGGATGACCACTTGGGATTCTATTTTCCACTAGGGTTTAGACCTGGGTAAAAACAAGAGGACTGACCAGAATAACCAGTTTACCCTTGGATTTTCAGCAACATGGTTGCCTAAATAAGGCCTGTATGATGATACAAGTTAACATGCTAATGTGGATAGGGGGAATTTTCTAGGCCTATCTCTAGATGAAGAGCTACAGCCAATAAATGGCTGTTAAGAGAGAATCAATTTTATCAGATTAGTTTAAATTTTTATTTTATTAAGTTTTAAAGCCGTATATTGTGTATTGCTTTATACAAAGACTAGGCTCTTTTTTTTTTTTTTTTTTTTTTTTTTTAAATAAATGTGTGTTATAGAAAAAACTTAGGGTTTATCGGATTTAGAATATACTTTTGACTATGATAGTGAAGGTAATTGAATTGTTTGTAGTTTAAAACTGTTCTTTATTTGACACTCAATTGTGAGTAAATTTGATTATGGAATTCCAAGTGTTTTTTTTTTTTTCTCAGAAAATCTTAACAGTACTTACTATTTGCATTAGTAATATTTAGATTTCAATGTTTTTTCTTTTTTTTTTTTTTGTATATAACTTGGTGAATTTTAGGATTTTTCTTTTACTTTTAAAAAAAAATTAAAGAATTCTGGTTTTACCAGAAGTTCTTGTCTTTAGATCTTTTCTCAGTAATGATTTTTGAAATATAGTGAGGCCTGACTATAACCTTTTGCCTCCTTTATCTCATGACAATAATATTGTTGTTTTCTTTTTATATATTACTGGTATTCCTGTTTTAACTCAGTATTGTTGCTAATCTAGTTCCAAATGGCTGTTTCCTATATCTGGGTTATTATTGTCTTCAAAACTAATCTTTATTTTCCAATTATGAATGAGTTACACCACTTTACTTATCTTGCAAATTGAATTAGTCTTTAATAATTCCCGTTTAAGAACACCTATTCAAAACAGGTTATTCTTATCTTTTTCCAAAATGCTTTGTGAGAAAACATTTATTTATTTATCAATCATCTTTTGAGAAACAGTCTCTGTGTAGTCCTGCCTGTCCTGGAACATGCTATTTAGACCAGGCTGGCCTCAAATTCACAGATGCCCTGGTGTCTGCCTACTTTATAAGAAAATTTAAGTCTATCATTCTGCCTGCTGAATTGATTATAGGTTGCTTGTTTCTCTTTTTCTCCAATTTTGGAACTTCTTTTGAATGTCATTTGTTCTTTCTAAATGAATTACTCTGCTCATATTTTTGTTTGAAAATTTTTTTTTGAGATTAGAATATATCATTTCTTCTTTCTCATATTTCCCTCCTAACTCTCCCATGTACCCTCCTTCTTTCAAACTATGGCCCTATTTCTTTAGTTGTTGTTATGTGTGTGTTTATACATATACTATATGTTCATACACACACAAACACACACCTCTCACACTCTCAGCCTACTCAGTCCATATAGCATTACTTGTATGTATTATATTTATATTTTTCAGGGCTGACCATTTCTCTTAGTTGTTCCTAGCTCTTTGACCAGGGTTGAACCCTCATGAGCTTTTATCCTTCCAGGCTAGTATGTCTGTTGGTGTCATCCTTGTTCAAGTCTTGTTTAGGTAGTCATGTTAATAAGACTTCATGGGTATAGTTTCTTTGACATTTCTTAGAGAAACAGTCTCACAGCAAACTTCTTGATTCTCTGGCTTTGACAACTATCTGGCTCTTATAATCTTTTCTCCCTGTCGTTAAAAATGATCCCTGAGCTGTGAGTGAAAGAGTTGTGTTGTAAACATCCTCAACCAGCTTGGTGCAGACAGTCTGACGAGTTTAAGGAGACTGGCTGAAGCTCTGCCCAAACAGTCTGTGGATGGAAAAGCACCACTTGCTACTGGAGAGGAGGATGATGATGAAGTTCCAGATCTGGTGGAGAATTTTGATGAAGCTTCTAAGAATGAGGCAAACTGAATTGAAGCAACTTCTGAAGAAGGTGACACTTGCAGAAGTTACAGGAGCTGCTATTTTATATCATGACTGCTTTTTAAAAATTTTTGGTTTATTATGGATCTGATAAAATCTAGATCTCTAATATTTTTAAGCCCAAGCCCCCCGGACCCTGTAGCTCTTTTCAGTTTTCGCTTTTATCTAATTCATTCTTTGCGGCAAATTAAGCTGAAGAAACCTGGGAATAAAGTTTGGAAAAGGTTAATAAAATTCTTTGCCTAGTAAAAAGAAAATGTAGATGTTATCATTTAAGACTGGCCTTTATAACTATTTGGATTGGTTATAGTTTTCTGTGATACTAGATCTGTTCTAAAGGAAAGTTTCTTTGATGAGGGGTGAAAACCATACATCTGTGAGTATAAGGATAAATATTTAGGAATTATGTTGGTTGAGTAAATTGGTAGTTGTTTCTTTTGAATGATTTGCTTATATTTTAAGATACAGAACAACTTGCAAAGTAATGGTATTGGGCTGGAAGGGTTTTCTTTCACATGTGCAGGTCTGTTTCCTCAGCAGTGTTCTTCCTAGTGGAGAATGGCACAAAGAAAGAACCATTTAATTATAAATGTGTTAAGTACTAAAATGAATTTAAATTAGTCTTCTCTTTTTTTCTCTTGACAAGTATAGTTAAAGTGTAGCTATTTTATTAAGTCAAAACATGTTTTGATTCTTTCTATTGTTTCTTTGGTTCACTATTGAATTTATCCTTTTAAAATCTTATTTCTTATACAAATTTTATTTTATTTGCCTTTTTTTTTTCTCATTCTCTATAGTATAAAGGAAGCATATTGACTTGGCACTTTATTTTACTTATTAGTTCATTGACATTTTGTACAGTGTGCTTTTACCATAGTCACCCTGTTTTACTTGGGTTTCTATTGCTGTGATAAAACACCACGACTAAAGCAACTTTAGAAAAAAGGCTTTATTTCATCTTACAACTTTCAGATTACTCTTTCATCACTGCGGCAAATTAGGACAGGATGAACCTTAAAGCTGGGACTGGAGCAAAGACCTTGGAGGAATATTTCCTACTGGCTTGTTCATGGTTTGCTTAGCCTGCTTTTTTAGAGTACACAGGATCACTTACCAAAGGATAATACCACCCACAGTGAACTGGGCCCTCCCTTATCAGTCATTAATCAAAACAATACCCTACAGACCTACCTACAGGTCAGTTCTATAGAGGCATTTTCCCTCAATTTTTGTTCTAATTAATTCTAGCTTGTGTTAAATTGACATAAAACTAGCCAGTACGCTCACCTAACTCCTTCTAGTTCAGTGGTTCTTATCCTTCTTAATACCATGACCCTTTAATATAGTTCCCAACCATAAAATTATTTTCATTTCTACCTTATAACTACAATGTTGCTACTGTTATAAATCATAACGTATATATCTGTATTTTCTGGTGGTCTTGGGTAGTCTTAGGCGACTCCTGTGAAAAGGTCATTGGAGTCAGTACCCACAGGTTGAGAACTATTGTTCTAGTTCTACCTCCTTCCCTACCCATTAATTTTGTGTCTCCCCCTTCCCCACCAAATCTAGTTTGTGTTGCCCATATATTCTGGGACTTGTTTTCTTCCATTGGAGTGTGGTTCACTTACCAGAGGAACACTCTTAAAGAAAACTTATATTCCATTACTTAGAAAACTGATGTGAAGTTATTTTCATTGCTTCTTTATAACATAACAGTTTGCTACTGTTAGGAGTCATAAACTGTCTGTTTTTCCAACGGTCCTTGGACCTCCAAAGGGGTCACGACCCACAGGTAGAGAGCCACTAGTGTAGGCATTTAATTCTATGAAGTCTTCTCTTAGTCCCATAGATTGTAGTTTGTTGTGTTTTCATTTTTGTTCAACTCTAGAGATTTTAAATTCCTTTCTTCATTTCTGTCTGCCTTCATTCAATTTTCATTTAATAGTGTATAGTTTATTTCTATGAACTTGTGTAATTTCTGTCATTTTTATTGCTGTTGATACCTAGTGTTATTCTACTGTGGTCAGATAGAATGGAAAATGTTATTTTAGTTTTCCTATTACTGTTAAGACTTCTATTCTATTGTGCCTTTGTATGTGGTTGATTTTTTAGAAAGCTCCATGGGCTGCTGAGAAGAATTAAGTAGTCTTTAGTATTTGGGAGGAAAGTTCTACAGATATCAGTTAGGTCCATTTGTTTCATGATACCAGTAACTCTGTGTTTGTTTTGTTTTTTTTCTAGATGACCTTTCTGTTCATGAAAATAGGGTATTAGAATTACCCACTATCACTGGATTGGGGTCGGCCTATTTATAATATTTCTTTTGTGTAATTTGAATCCCCTGTGTTTGGTGCCTTTATGTTTAGGATTATGCTCTCACGTTGGTGAGTTTTTCCTTTAATAAGTATGAAGTACTGTTTCTTATCTTTTTTGACCAATTTTGGTTTGAAGTCTGTTTTGTCAGTTACTAGAATAGCTATGTCTCTTTGGTTCTTAGTTCTATTTAGAATGCCATTTCTCTTCCTTGTACATTCCAGTGTTATCTATTATTGATGGTGAGGTAGGTTTTTTGGAGGTAGAAAAACAAGGGATTTATAATCCATTCTGTGAATCTGGGTCTTTTCATTGTGGAATTGAGATCATTAGTCTTCAAAGTTATTTAAACAACATGTGTGTTAACTACTGTCAGTTTGTTGATTTATTTATTTATTTATTTATTGCCTTATGTATTTATTTATTTTTTCAGGTTTATTTTGATAACCTGTCCTGGTGTTTGTTTATTTGTTTGTTTGGGTTTTGTATTTGTTGTTGTTCCATGTGACTTTGTGTATGTGTTTATTTTTCTCTACAGATTGCACTATTTTATCCTCTGAAGCATTTTTAGTAGTTAAATATCTTTAATCTGTTCAAAATATATAAAGAATTCAAGTAATTAGACACTAACAAACCAAATAACTCAGTTAAAAACAGGTACAGAGCTAACAGAAAAATTTCGACAGAGACATCTCAAATGGCCAAAAAGCACTTAAAGAAATGTTTAAAACAACTCTGGGATTCTATTTTACACCCATCTGAATGGCTAAGATCAAAAACTCAAGGGACAGCATATGCTTGCAAGGATATGGAGCAAGGGAAACAATCCTCCATTGCTGGTGAGAGTGCAAACTTGTACAACTACTTTGGAAATCAGTTTGGTGGTTTCTCAGAAAATTGGGGTTAGTTATACCTCGAGACCCAGCTATACCACTCCTGGGCATATACACAAAAGATGTGCCACCATCCCAGAAAGACACTGGCTCAACTATTTTCTTAGGAGCTTTATTCATGATAGCCAGAAACCCGAAACAACCTAGATGCTCTTCAAATGAAGAATGGGTAAAGAAAATGTGGAATATTATTAAAAACAAGGGCATCATGAATTTTGTAGGCAAATGGATGGAACTAGAATGTATCATCCTGAGTGAGGTAACTGAGGCCAAAAAGGACATGAATGGTGTGTACTCAGTGGATATTAGCCATAAAGTACAGGATTACAGTACAATAATCAACAGACCCAAAGAAGTCAAATAGTCAAGAGGAACCAAAGATGGTTGGTTAAATCTCCCTCAGAAGGGGAAATAAAATAGATATCAGAGGTAGATGGAGTGAAGGAACTAAGTGGGAGAGGGAATGAGGAGGGGAGTAGAATATGGTGGCAAGGGGGATCAGATATAGGGAGAGAAGGGAAATTGGGGTTGGAGCAATCTCTAAGAAGTACCAGAGACCTGGGATAGGGGAGGTCCCAGAGGGTCTATGGGGTGACTCTACTTGAGACTCCTAGCAGTGCGGGATATGGATACTGAAGTGGCCACTTTCTGTAGCCAGACAGGACTTCCAGTGGTTGGATAAAGTCATCAACCCATCCACAAAACCTTCAGCCCAAAATGTGTCCTGCCTACATGTTGTGCAGGGAAAAATGTAGAGCAGAGATGGAAGGAATGGCCAATCAATGACAGTCCCAAATTAAAACCTGTCCCAGAGCAAGACACAATCCTTGACACTATTAATGATACTCTGTTATGCTTGCAGACAGGAGCCTAGCATAACTGGACTTTTGAGAGGTTCCACCCAGCAGCCAGTGGGATGCAGAGACTCATAGCCAAACATTAGATAGAGCTTGAAGAGTCTTATGGAAGACTTGGGGGAATGGTTGAGGGACTCGAAGAGGACAAGGACTCCACAGGAACACCAACAGAGTCAACTGCCTGGACTCTTGGGACCTCCCAGAGACTGAATCACCATCCCAAGAGCAAGAATGGGCTGGACCTATGCCCTCTCCACATATGTAACAGATGTGCAGCTTGGTCTTCATGTGGGGGACCCCCAACAACAGGGGCAGGGGCTCTCCTTGAATATGTTGACTGCCTGCCTGTGGATCCTGTTCCCCCTAACTGGTCTACCTTGTCAGTTGGAAAGGATGTGCCTAGTCCTGCAGCAGTGACTTGATGTGAAGGGGGTGAGGATGGTGGTGGGTGGGTTTTGAGGTGGGGGATGGTGTCTGAAGGGGTGGTAGTCAAGGGGTGATGTCTAGAGAAAGGCTTCTCCTCAAAGCAGAAGGGGAGGGGGCAGTGGGAAGAGGATCTACGTGAGGGAGTATTAGGAAGAGAAAGGTAGGTGATATTGGGATGTAAAGTGAGTAAATAAATTTAATAAAACAATTAAAATTACAATTTAATAAAATTTATATTTTATTAAATACAAATTATTGTATTTAACAATAAAACAAAACAAAGTTAATATCACAATAAAACAACTGAAAAGTATATTTAATCCATTTTTATTATGGAAATTTTTTATTTCTTAATCAGTATTAATAGATAGTTTTGCTTGGCATAGTAATCTGTTTGACAGTTGTAAACTTTTGAAAGATGGAATGCGCATTCCCAGGCCTTTTTTGTTTTAAAGGGTCTGTCTAATATTCTGATTGACCTGCCTTTGTCTGTATCTTGACATTTCTCTCTTGTAGCTTTCAGGATCTTTCTGTACTACATATTTGTAATATTTTAACTGTAATACATGGTGGAGAATTACTTTTCTTCTCTTGACTGTTCCATGTTCTGTTCATGTAACTTCTTTTTTCTCAAACTCTATGCTCACCAGGTGTTCCAATTCCTCTGCTTCATCCTCCATCCCTGACTTTCTGTTTTTGAAATGATCAATTCTGTTGGTGAGGCTTTCCGTTGAGGTGTTAACTGGCCTACTGAAATGTTCAGTTCAAGCATTATTTCAGTTTGGGTTTTCTTCATAGATACAAAGTCCTGTTTTGGGCTGACCTCCTTATTTCATTCATCTCTTTGTCTTAGTATTATTTTAGTTGTTTAACTGTTGTTACAGTCATTCTTTTAAATACTGCATCTGGGAGCTTTTCCATTTTATTTTCAATAGGAGCTGTTATGGGATTTTTACTTTTTGGAGGAGATGTTGCTTTAGTATTTCAGGTTTTTAATTTCTGTGTTTGGATTTGTATATTTGTGGTTAGTTGGTTGAATTTTTCTTTCTGTTTTATACAGCATGTTCTTTCTGCATGGGTGATTGCAGTGCTCAGGAGGTGGCTAATTCATAGCAGGGTTGGGAATCTATGTTACCTTTTGGAGCTTATGGTTCATCTGTTTGTCAGCTATAGCCTTTAGTGAAATGGTCAAGTTGCTTGGAACAAGTTAAATGTCCCTTGGGCTGGATTTCAAGACTGGATAAAGCAGCTGCTTACGGCTTTGTTATATTGTGAACCACTGGGTTTTCCAGCCATGTGCTATGCTGGAGGATGCTCTCCTGGGAACCGGCTGAACACTGGGAAATCCCAAAGGGAGGAAGAGAGATTAAGAGGAAGTGATGTTTGTGGCAAGTCATTACGTGGCATAGGGATGACCTGGGTGAAACAGGGCTGGACAAAGGGAATGCAGGTAATCTACATGTGTCTTTATGATATATGGATTATTTGGAGTGTCCCTGGTGTAGAGTGGTCTTAAATCGCCTTTTTAAATTTTTTTATTGGATATTTTATTTAGTTAAATTTCAAATGTTATTCCCATTCCCTGTTTTCTATCTGCAAACCCCCATCTCATCCCCGCTCCCCCCGCTTCTATGAGAGAGCTCTCCCATCCACCCACCTACTCCCTCCTTGCCCTAGCATTCCACATTTGCAGGAATTTTGTTGAGTATTTTTGCATCGATATTCATAAGGGAAATTGGTCTGAAGTTCTCTTTCTTTGTTATGTCTTTGTGTAGTTTAGGTATCAGTGTAACTATTGCTTCATAGACTGAATTAGGTAGTGATCCTTCTATTTCTATTTTGTGGAATAGTTTGAAGAGTATTGGTATTAGGTCTTCTTTGAAGGTCTGATAGAATTCTGCAATAAAACCATCTGGTCTTGGGCTTTTTTTTTTTTTTTTTGGTTGGGAGACTTTTAATGACTGCACATATATATATATATATATATATATATATATATATATATATATATATATATGCACACACATATATACACACATATATATATATGCACACACATATATACACATATATATGTATATATATATATATACACACACATATATACACATATAAACCATCTAAAGATAAACCATCTAAAGAACCCCATAATATATATATACACATACACACACACACACACACACACACACACATATATATATATATTATGGGGTTCTTTAGATGGTTTATCCAATCCTGATTTAACTATGGTACCTGGTATCTGTCTAGAAAAATCATCCATTTCATCTAGATATTCCAATTTTGTTGAGTATAGGCTTTTGTAGTAGGATCTGATGATTTTTGAATTTCCTACATTTCTGTATTCTTTGTATAGAATTTGTATATACATTGTTTCTATTTGGTTGATTTCAATCCTGAGTTTGATTATTTTCTGCCATCTACTCCTCTTGGGTGTATTTGCTTCTTTTTGTTCTAGAGCTTTCAGATGTGCTGTTAAGCTGCTATTGTATGCTCTCTACAGTTTCTTTAAGGAGGCACTTGAAGCTGAGTTTTCCTTTTAGCACTGCTTTCATTGTGTCCCATAAGTTTGGGTATATTGTGCCTTCATTTTCATTAAATTCTAAAACGTCTTTAATTTCTTTCTGTATTTCTTCCCTAAGTTTTCATTGAGTAGAGAGTTGTTCAGTTTCCAAGAGTATGTGGAATTTGTGTTGTTTTTGTTGTTATATATGACCAGCTTTAGTGCATGGTGATCTGCTAGGATGCATGGGCTTATTTCAATTTTCTTGTTTCCGTTGAGACTTGTTTTATGTCTTATTATATGGTCAGTTTTAGAGAAGGTACCATGAGGTGCTGAAAGATGGTGTAATCTTTTATTTTCAGGTGAAATGTTCTATAGATATCTGTTAAATCCATTTGGTTCATAACTTCTGTTTCTGTTTCCATGATCTGTCCATTGGTGAGAGTTGAAGTATTCTACTATTACTGTGTGAAGTTCAATGCTTGCTTTGAGCTTTAGTAATATTTCTTTTACATATGTGGTTGCCCTTGTATTTGGGGGATAGATGCTCAGAATTGAGAGTTCATCTTGGTAGATTTTTTTCCTTTGATGAGTATTAAGTCTTCATCCTTATCTTTTTTGATAACTCTTGGTTGAAAGTGGATTTTATTTGATATTAGAATGGCTACTCCGGCTTGTTTCTTAGGACCATTTGCTTGGACAAATTTTTTCTGGCCTTTTACTCTGAGGTAGTGTCTGTCTTTGTCATTGAGGTGTGTTTTCTGTATACAGCAAAATGCTGGGTCCTTTTTACATATCTAGTCTGTCAGTCTATGTCTTTTTATTGGGGAATTGAGTCCATTGATATTAAGAGATACTAAAGAAAAGTGATTGTTGCTTCCTGTTATTTTTGTTGTTAGAGGTGGAATCATGTTTGTGTGGCTATCTTCTTTTGGGTTTGTTGAAAGAAGGTTACTTTCTTGCTTTTTCTAGGGTATAGTTTCCCTCCTTTTGTTGGAGTTTTCCATCTATTATCCTTTGTAGGGCTGGATTTGTGGATAGTTTGAATTTGTTTTTGTTGTGGAATATCTTGGTTTCTCAATCTATGTTAATTGAGAGTTTTGCTAGGCATTCTAGCCTGGGCTGGCATTTTTGTTCTCCTAGGGTCATGTTGACATTTGCCCAAGATCTTCTGGCTTTTAAAGTCTCTGTTGAGACGTCTGGTGTAATTCTGATAGGTCTGCCTTTATATGTCACTTGACCTTTTCCACTTACTGCTTTTAATATTCTTTCTTTGTTCTGTGCATTTGGTGTTTTGATTATTATGTGACGGGAGTTATTTCTTTTCTGGTCCAATCCATTTGGCATTCTGCAGGCTGCTTGTATGTTTATAGGCATCTCTTCCTTTAGGTTAGGGAAGTTTTCGTCTATAATTTTGTTGAAGATGTTTACTGGCCCTTTGAGTTGGGAATCTTCTCTTTCTTCTATGCCTATTATCCTTAAGTTTGGTCTTTTTATTGTGTCCTGGATTTCCTGGGTGATTTGGGTTAGGGGCTTTTTGTATTTTGCATTTTCTTTGACCTTTGTGTCAATGTTTTGTATAGTGTCTTCTACACCTGAGATTCCCTCTTCTATCTCTTGTATTCTGTTGGGATGCTTGCATCTATGACTCCTGATCTCTTTCCTAGGTTTTCCATCTCCAGTGTTGTCTCCCATTGTGTTTTCTTTATTGTTTCTATTTCCAGTTTTAGACCCTGGATGGTTTTGTTCAGTTCCTTCACTTGTTTGTGTTTTCCTGTATTTCCTTAAGGGATTTATGTGGTTTCTTTTTAAGGGCTTCTACCTGTTTACCTGTGTTCTCATATATTTCTTTAAGGGAGTTATTTATGTCCTTCTTAAAATACTCTGTCATCATCATGAGATGTTGTTTTAGATTGCCTGTTAGGACTCTGTATCCTTGTTATTTAGATTTAACTTAGATTGCCTTTATATATGTATGTATTTTAGGACATTTCTACTGAATATGGTTTTCATACTACCCTTCAAATGGACTTTAATTTTAGCTGTCTTTCCCCATATTGTCTCTCTCAACTCCTTCTCCTTCCTCATCCCCACTTATTCATCCCAGTCCAGCTACTTCCCCATCTATCCATAATTATCTATTTGATTTCCCTTTCCTTATGAGATCTCTATGTACCCACTTTTGTATCTACTCTCTGTGGTACTATGCATTGTATCTTAGTTATTATTGACTTAATGGTTAATATCCACATAAAGACAATTACATATATATCTTTCTGGGTCTGGGATACCTCACTCAGGATGATTTTTTTTTCCAGCTTTCATCCATTTGTCTGCAATTTCATGATGTAATTGTTTTAATGGCTGAATAATACTCTATTGCATAAATATATCACATTTTCTTTATCCATTCTTCTGTGAAGGGGCATCTAGATTGTTTCCAATTTTTGGCAATTATGAATAAAGCAGCAATGACCCTACTTGAGTAGGTGTCTTTGTATTACGATGAAGCATCCTTTGGGTATATTCCCAAGAGTGTCGTATACCTCGGTCTTGAAGTAGATCAATTCCCATCTTCTTGAGGAACCAACATGCTGATTTCTATAGTAGGCGTACAAGTTTGGGGACCCAGTAATTGATGCTGGAACCACAGTCAGGCTAGGTCTGAGGTAGGGAAAGGTGTGACTGGATGCCCCTGTTGTTATCTGAGTCTGTCAGGAAAGATCCTGGTGGGCCGGTGGGCCGGGTAGGCCTCACATGCCTTCTCCTAGGGAAAAGAAGCCCAAGATTTAGTAGTGCCAGCAGGTGAGTTCATCTGTAATGGTTGAGACCTCAGCCATTCTGACAGTTGTAAGATGAAATCTGAAAGTAGTTTTAATTTTCATTTCCATGATGGCTAAGGATGTTGAATATTTTTTTAAAATTTTCTCAGCTGAGTTTCCTCTTTTGAGAAACCAGTTTGGATTTGTACCCCATTTTCATTCTCTCTCTCTCTCTCTCTCTCTCTCTCTCTCTCTCTCTCTCTCTTTCGGTAATTAAAAATAGTTTCTTCTCTCATAATACATCCCAACCATAGTTTAGTTTCCCCTCCTACCATATCTCCTAGTTTCCCTCCCACTTTCCCTCTGCCCATATCTACTTTGCCTGTTTCCTCTTTCAGAGAAGAGCAGGCCTCCAAGTGTCAACAACCAAACAAGACAAAACAAGGTACAATCAGACAAAGGAAAAGTCCTTTAAAGCTAAACAAGACAACTCAATAGAAGGAAAATAGTACCAAGAGCATGCAAAAGAGTCAAAGATACACTTGTTCCCACTGTTAGGAATCTCACAAAAACACTAAGCTAACAGCCATAACACATATGCAGAAGATCTGGTCTGTACCCCATTTTTAAAGTGGATTATTTGATTCTTGATATTTAGTGTTTGATTTCTTGATATTTAATCTTTATATATTTTGGATATTAGTCCTCTATTGGATATGTAATTGGTAAAAATCTTTTCCCGTTCTGTAGGCATTCTGTCCAAATGATGGTGTCTTTCTCTATGCAGGCTCTCAGTTCTCATTGTGTCAGCACCTGTAGCTGTAACTGAGAGCTTAGTGTCTGATACTATCCTTTCTACTTACATGTTCAAGCCCTTGACATGTACATGATTTCCAGTATAATACAGGAGGTTTTTTCAAAGCCTTAGTCTACTAATTATCTGTATTTGTTACTTTTCCATTCCTGTGATAAAGTACCCTGACATAAAATAAGTTAGCAAAGAAAGGCTATTTTATCTCACTTCCAGTGGCGATACAGTCAATCCATCATGACAAGGAAGGCATAGCCGCAGACATTTGGCTGCCATGGAAGCAGAATGATCATATTTTGTCCTCATACAAAAGAAGAGGGAGAGGGTGGGGAAGACCCCTGTTCTAGTGATGTATTTTGTTCAGCAAAGTGCGACTTCCTAAAGGTTCCACAGTCTACACAGACAGGGCTGCCATGCAGGGAACAAGTTTTCAAGCACATGGAGCTATGGGAGGCATTTTATAGTCAAACTACAACCTTTTTTTTTAGACTTCTAACTCTGTCCTGTGTGACCACTGCTTATATTCATTCCCATTCCTTGTAGGTGACTGCAGCAAATAGACTTTGCTCTAAATGTTTTAATGAATATTAGAGTCCAGAATGCCACTTCTGTATTCCCAAAGTGTGGACACAGGTAAAAGAAAGGCAAGCCCTTTAGTCAGGCTTTCAGAGTTACCAAGCTAGTTAAAAATAGAACTACAGTTATTTTAGAATAAAGTTCACAAGCTTTCTTTGGTAGGAGTGTCCTGGCACCCTGTTCTCAGAACATGGGCTGATAATATCATTACTGATGAAGGAGGCCCAGAAGTGGACTGAGTAAGTTCTTTCTTCACTATAGTACACTAACTATGGAGAGACTTCTCGTTATTGCCAAATGTGTCTCGTTATTGCACGTAGAGTCACAACTCCACTATTTTTTTTGTCATATCTATGTTTATATTTATTACATCTGTGAACTCCTGCCTGTAAAGTTTAGGGATTCATTGATAAATCTCTTCATATTCATTTAATGTTATCAGCAATCTCAAGCCAATATTTACTTTTGATAGGGAGACGAAATGGAACGATAGGTGCATGATTATTTGACATAACCTTTATTTTCTCCTAAATATTGGGAAATTTTTGTAGTAAACATGTAGTTATGTTAATATTCTTCTATATGAAACATTAATGCTGATGCTTCTGTAAAATAGGAAATCTCACAAATGTTCATATCAGTAAGACTCACTTTTTATTAATAAGTAAAGGAGGAAATATCACACTTGAAATTTCTAAACTGAATCCAGACAGGCCTTCACTTAACATTGGTTTAACTTGAGTTTTACTACTTTATTAAAGTAGTCCATATTCAGAAGATATTGTACTTTCAGGTTTTTTTGGGTTTTTTTTTTGTTTTTTGTTTTTTTCGAGACGGGTTCTCTATGTAGCCCCGGCTGTCCTGGAACTCACTCTGTAGACCAGGCTAGCCTTGAACTCAGAAATCCACCTGCCTCTGCCTCCCGAGTGCTGGGATTAAAGGCGTGCGCCACCACTGCCCGGCCGTACTTTCAGTTTTTAAACTTTGATGTTTTCTTAGGCTAGCATAATGCAGTAATTATATTATCAGGATATTAGGCTGCAGCAAGCCACATTTGCTGTTTGGCCATGTAAGTAAATACATGGTAGTCAATGGTGTATTGTATAGTTATGCTGTGATGTTCAGTGTGTTTTTAAGCGATGTAGGATGGATTTATCATGCCATGGCCCTATCATATGTCCATAGAATAAGGAAAAAAATGGTTTGTTTACTGATATTATTTTAGTTATGTTCTTTTTTTATGCAATCTTATTTGAAAGAACAAAGACAGAAAGGTCTGAATGGAATTAGTTAATAAAATACATTATTTATTTTAAAATAAAGAGATAGGTGAAGAATACTGGAAATAGTTGACGTTCAAGGATCTCATCTTTGTTCCTTATTCCAGTACTTACTTAATGTTGTAAAACTGATATTTCATTTAACCTATGGCTTTTGGTTGTCATCTGTAAAATTAAGAGTTGAAACAGTCATCTGTTGCATCTCTGTAATTTTTAGAAGCAGCAATATTCTATGGGAGGAGCATGGGTTTGGAGCCAGGCAAATTTGTGTTCAATCACTTGTCAGTTATTTACATTTTAAGTGTAAGATTTTAAAATGGCTATCATCAAGGGAAAAAAAAGGGACTAGATGCTGGCCTGGTGTAGATGTAGAGAAATAAAGACACACACTGTGAGTGGCGATGAGACCTAGTACGGCTTTATGGAATCCAGGACTTGGAAGGGAGAGGAAAGGTAACGGTGACTGTGAAGTCAGTCCGTGTTGTATAGCCCACAGGCCTGGCCGCCCACAGGCCTGGCCGCCCACAGGCCTGGCCGCCCACAGGCCTGGCCGCCCACAGGCCTGGCTACCCACAGGCCTGGCTACCATTTCATTTGAAAACATGAATTTCTGGTTTATGTTCATGTGATAAAAAAAAAAAAAAAAATAGAACTTCTTTATATGGAGTTTGTTGTTGTTGGGGTGTGTGTGTGTGTGTGTGTATGTGTTTTCCTTTACATGTCTGCCTTTGGAAAGTGATTTGAGTGAATTTCTCATGTTCAAGAGATAGCTTCTTTTAGTAGAGTGGGCTGCAGATTCAATCAGAATGCAGCTTGCTAATCCTATATGACTCATATTATTATTGGACCAATGGGCACATCTTCTCTGGCACGTTGGCACTGTAGCATACAAGGTCCACAGCTGGATAAGCCCCTTAATGACTTTTCCCTTAGCTGTCTAAGAGGCAGTATCTGTCACTATAAAAGCTACCCAGCAGGAGGGACCTTCCAGCTTAGTTTCTACTTGATTTGTGTGATTTCTACTTCCAAATTGTGTGGTACCTTTATTTCAATGGTAGGGTCTAACCTTGTAGTTCTGGTAAAGAACCAACATCACTGACAATGACCTGTATTGTTTGGGGGCCTTTGAGGTGGTGGTGGTGTAGAACTCACTGAGTGGTATTTTATACCTGCTGCTGGGATTTTCATTTAATAACCCATGGTCATTAGGCCAGACAGAATTCTACTTATGATACATGTCTCTATTCTGTTACTATTTTAATTATATGTTTAATTAGCCTAAAAAAAATAATAGGTTTCTGTATGGTTTCTTCATAGCTTACTAGTTTTAGTTAGCCTTCCCTTCCCACCATCTCTGTTCTTCTTTCTCTCAGTCTCCTGTTTAAATGCTACTGTCTTTAAATCCCCAGTATTTCTTCCCTCTGCTTTTATACTATATATGTTCTGTCCCATTCCCAACCCCGTTTTAGACTTTTTTTCCCTTACCAGTGACCTCTTTCTAACTTTCTGATCTCTATAGATATTCTAACTTAAACACACCACTCTGAAAATTCGCAAGCATTATCCATGTCTGAAAGAACATGTAGCATTTGTCTTTCTGGCCTGGGTTACCTCACTCACGATAATATCTTCAAATGTTGTCTATTTTCCAGAAAATTTTAGTTTTCTTTATAGCTGAATAAAATTCTATATTTGTATTTAGCCCAGTGATATTATCCATTTATTAGTTAATCAATAGTTAAGCTGATTTAATTCTCAGGTGTTGTCACTAGAGCAGCAAGGAGCATGCATGTGCAGGTGTCTCTGTGTTAGAGCAGCAAGGAGCATGCATGTGCAGGTGTCTCTGTGTTAGAGCAGCAAGGAGCATGCATGTGCAGGTGTCTCTGTGTTAGAGCAGCAAGGAGCATGCATGTGCAGGTGTCTCTGTGTTAGAGCAGACTCTTTAAATATATGCCTGGGAATGGTATACCTGGGTCATAATCCGTTCTATTTTTAGTTTTTGGAGAAATATCCATACTGATTTCCATAATGAGTATACTAGTTCTCATCCCTACTCATAATGCATAAATATGTCTCCTCTCTGCATTCACATCAGCCCAACATCTTGTACTCCCCTCCCCCTTGATGATAGTTATTTAAATGAAATGAGATTAATCTACATTTCTCTGATGAATAACTAAGGATGTTCAGCACTTTAAAGAGTTTCTTGGCTACTTACATTTCTTCACTTGAAAACTGAAGATTTCCATATATTTCCATAGCCTTTTTTTTTTTTTTTTTTTTTAGTTCTTTGTATAGTCAAAACATTAATTCTATGTCCAGAGTATAGCTAGCAAGGATTTTCTGTATTTATGTAGGTGGCTTCTTCAATTGAATTATAGTTTCCTTTGATGTACAAAATCTTTTTAGTTTCATGAGGTCCTATTTGTCCTCTCTTGATCGTATTTCTTGAATGACCTGAATCATCCTCAAAATTCCTTACATTTGGACCTGTGTTCTCTAATTTTTGCTACAGCTGTATTGGTTTCTGGTCTTAGGTTAAGGGCTTTGATTCCATTTAGAATTTATATACTTACTTCAGCAGGATAAATGGTGATCAAGTTTCATTCTTCTTCTGGTAGATATTTTGCTTTTCTAGCAGTATTTGTTTGAGATGTTCTATTTTCGTCAATGTGTACTTTTGAAATCATTGTCAAAAATCAGTTGGTTTAAGGGCATGATTTCCTTGTCTGTTCACCAGTTGTGGAATAAGGGAGAGCTGGCCCTGAGAGCATGAGAGTGGGAGAACTAGCCCTGTCCCTTGCTTGCTGCAGCATTCCAGAGAGCAGGCCTTGTACCTCTCCTGGTCAGTACAGTAGAGCTGGCCTTGATGGTGTGGGTATTGATTAGCCAGCCTCAAGGGCATGAGAGCCAGAGAGCTGGCTCTGCCACTTGCTGGCAGTGGCATTGAGTGAGACAGATGGGGCAGGGCAAGAGAACTTGCCCTGGTTGTGTGGGTGCCAAAAAGCTAGTGCACTGACCAGCTCAGATAACTCTAAGGCTTTGAATTGGCCTAACCCCACATCTACTCCATTGCTGAACTGCTGGAGTGCATGAAGGAGCCAGTCCTACAGATGCAAGACTACAGGATCTTCAAATGACAAAGGGCAACAAGATAGCCAAGAAGAATCCCAGTGAGGTTCTAGTATTGATAGTGTAACAAGTCAGAGGCCTCTACCAGACCAAGACACACTGCCATGACCATCTGCAAGCAAAGAAGGGCAAAAGGGTATGCAGTGTTTCCACAGTGGCCCAACTACAGCTTCTACCATGAGATTTTTTTTTCCTGTTTGGGAAGAGGTTACAAGGGTGGAGGACAGGTGTGAAGGGAGAGGGAGATAAATGGGATTGGGGTACATGTTGTAAAATTCACAAACAACCAATAAAAAGTTAAAAGAATTAGTTGTAGTTGCATGGGAGAACTTTTATATATTGTGGTAATAGTTTTTCTTACTGTTGACTGTGTTCTCTTCAGTTCTCACCTCCACCCGCTTCCCCTCCTCCTGTTTTCCTTTCCTTTTCCCTCAGTTTTCTTCTCTCCTGCTCTGTTACCACCATCACCAACCCCTTACCTATTTCTACATCTCTTCCTTCTCTTCTGTTTTCTTTGTTTTGAGACAGTCAGCAAGAATTTGCTGTGTAAACCAGGCCAGTGCGTTATCTCTAGCGATTCTCCTTCAATTTGCCCTGTTTACCCGACTGTGTCTGTGGTCCTTCTGCTCTCTGCCTGGGGCTCCACATCTGCACCATGATTTCTGCCTCTTGTTTCTTATCTGTATTGAAGAATTTTAAAGTGCTTCTTCACTCATATGATGGCTTATCTTTTATAGCTTTATTTCTTTCTTAATATGTCAAGTGGTTTACTCAATCTTTGTTTTTTTATTTTACACTGCTGTTTTATAGCTTTAGAGAAAAATCTCTTTTTTAATTGAAGAATTTGTCGTCTTCTGCCAAGTATTTCCCTCCATCAGATTTATGTGGTGTTCTTGATCGGTTCTTAAATAAAAAGTAGGTTCTCATTGTTCCTACAAAGTATAGTGTATTGAACAAAATCAACAACAATAGAAGGATGGAAGATGAGAACTGAAGAAAAGGGCATAGTCACCAATAATGAAAATTATTACTATAGTGTATTGACGTTTTTCCATGCAATTGCAACCAACTGATTTTGACAGAGATTTCGAAAGTACACCTTGGAGAAAAGAGATCATCTCAAACAAATGCTGTTCATAACATCCAGATAGGTTACTAATTGTGCATTCAAGTTGATTTGGATCAGGAATAGATAACTAGAAGGGAAATAAATCACTTAGAACATCTCCGAAGGAAACACTATGACACAGATACAGTCTTAGGACACAACAGGTAGTCTGAGTTATTTATAGGCTTTTGTAGACATCTGTGTTCTTTGGTGAGAACTAGGATCTGGCAGGTGGTGACACAGAGTTACAGTGAGAACTTGTTTATGACCCTTTGCATTTTAAGAAGTGTTGGCAGAAGATGAGCAAGATATTGATGACATTAAATTTCTGTGATATGGTACACTTCTACATGAATATTTTTGATTTGTGGTATTTTGAAAAATAGTCTTATATAAATAATAAGCTGGTTTGCATTTCAGATTTAAATTGACAGATATTTATGGATTTATTTATGAAAATTTTCTAAAATGATTTAAATACCTCATATATTTTTTCAAAATCCTATTTTAATACTAATTTCCTCCAACTTTAAATATAATCTCTCTTCCTGATTTTCTCAAAGATTGATCGATAAATTCAATTTCTTTTTTTGTAGCTAAATTATTCAAGTTTGTGGGATACTATATGAATCCTAAGTCTGTAATAAGGTGGCAATGTCTCGGGAACCTACTCCACCTCTGCCTGGAGATATGTCTACTAGTCCTGTTGCAGAAAGCTGGTGTTACACGCAGGTACATGCCATTTAAAATGCACTTGCTGCTTGTCACATATATTTTCTAATGATGACAAGTATTACTATAAAATTGTAAAGCAATATGACTTCATCACTGTCGTTAGAATGAATATTTGATTTGTGACAAGATTAAGTTGTGAGTATAAAATGGTTTTCTCATCTTATAGGTTAAAGTAGTGAAATTTTCCTACATGTGGACTATTAATAACTTCAGTTTTTGTCGAGAAGAAATGGGTGAAGTGTTAAAGAGTTCAACGTTTTCTTCTGGCCCTAATGATAAAATGAAATGGTAAACATATTTTTTTACTCTATTTTTTGTTAACTTTGTGTTTATTGTTATTGTTGGTCCTATGGTTATTAGTACAATTTTACATTAAATTAGTAATTAATTCCTAATAAAATGAAGAAATGTAAAAAACTGTGGGGTTATTTCAGAAGTGCTGTTGTGTTATTAATTTGTAGGTAATTTCAGTATTGTCTGCCCTTTTTTGCTTATACCAAACACTAAATTACTATAAATGACCTATTGTTTTATTTTAGGTGCCTGAGGGTAAACCCAAAGGGATTAGATGATGAAAGTAAAGACTATTTGTCCTTATATTTGCTTCTAGTCAGCTGCCCAAAAAGTGAAGTTCGAGCTAAATTCAAATTCTCTCTTCTGAATGCTAAAAGGGAAGAAACAAAAGCAATGGGTAAGTGATTGGCAAACTGGATGAAGACTTCTCTTCATACTTTACCTGGAAAAGTTTGAGATTACTGTCTTATTATATTATTATATTGTCTTACTATATTATTGTCTTAGTCCAAAACATATATCTTTGGCCATTTCACATTTTCACATTCAATCTTAAGCTGTTTCATATGTTTTAGCTCCATAGACATATAATATAGAAGTAGTTAAAATAATATTAAAATTTAACTGCTTCGTGTCCTAAAATGATGTTGCACTTGTCACTTGGAAAAGTAGTTGCTGCTAAAACAGGGTTCCTGGTATATGTCCTCAGGAAAATGTCTCCTCTCCCTTGCCTTTTTGCTGGACATTACAAGGAAATGGAATGGCCTCATATTTTGTCACTAGATTTTTTTTTTTTTTTTTACAGTGAATGAAAGAAAAGGAAATTTTCTTGTAGTCAGAGCCTTTTAATTTCAGTGAAAATTCTTTACTTCAGAGCTGCATAAGAAGAAAGTTAGAAAATATTTACAATGTGCTTAATGGGGTGATAGCCTCTGAACTGCCACACTGAGTTGTAAATGCTTTCTTAGAAATGAATCAAGGAACCGAGTAACTTCATTATACATACAATTACTAATTTTTACATTTTCATATTATGTGTCATTTAAAATAGAGCATTTCAGTTAAAGTTCTGTGCTGATTGTATAGATAATGATATATAATAAATACTTTGTTGAGAATCTTGTGTATTTCACAGCATACAACTGAGCAGTCCCTAAAATGTTTGAAACATCTTAGATATTTATTAAAACCTTTTACAAATTATACAAAAAGCATTTTAGGGGGCTTTTATGTATGGGCGTTCATTTCATGAGATTATGTGTAAAATCTTGGAAAAGGGAAGAGACTTTTTAATATTCTCACCAACTTGAGGTTTTCTATAATTCAGCAAACAAATCAATAGGATGTGTTTTCAGCAGTGCTTAAAAGGTTTCTTAATGAATTCGATCATTTGGTTTTAAGGGGAGAAACAAGAAATGAGATATTTTTTGAACAAAGTTTTGATGTTAGATGATGACTACTATCAGTATGATTTGAATTTATTATTTACAAGCAACAGTGTGTGAGTGTGTGTGTGTGTGTGTGTGTGTGTGTGTGTGTGTGTGTGTGTGTGTGAGAAAATGAGAATGTGCGCATGTGTTGGCTGTGTGGGTCTTTTCCTTTTAGGGGATTTGATAGCTTTTCTTAAGAGATTCAGAAGTCTTAATTTAAGTTGAGTGATTGTGCCAAACTTTGAGGAACAATGAAATGGTTCAATTCTCCTTGACACATTTCTTCGGATGCCTTTTTTATACTTGTAGCTCATATATCATAGTGAATATTCTAGCTATATTCTGTACATCTATATTTCTTTACCATTAAGAAAAAAATTATCTTTGCTTCTTGTTTAATTTAAACCTCTGTTTTTCCACCAGAAAGCCAAAGAGCATATCGGTTTGTACAGGGGAAGGACTGGGGGTTTAAGAAATTCATTCGAAGGGATTTTTTGCTTGATGAAGCTAATGGTCTCCTTCCAGATGACAAGCTTACATTATTCTGTGAGGTAGGTATGTTTTTATTAATACACAACTCCATGATTTATTTACTGATGTGGAAAAAAGTGTGAACTAGATTAATACAGAGTATAATTTTAAAATGAAAGTGATTGGTTTATTTTACAAGGTTTCTTTTATAAATTCTTTTTTAGAAAAAGCTGACTAAAATAATCTTACAAATCAACATGGTGTTTTATATTTTTTGCCATCTGTCTAGTTGTTTGCATAGTTATACTACCACATACTAAATGTATATCATTGTGTTTGTTTATGTCTTCTTTATTTTGAATAATGCTGATATAGCCAGTTTTATAGATTAATCTGATACAACTTTATTATGCACAGTTTATAGTTTGAAGGAAAAAGCATGTGGAAAACATTGGGAAACCTTCTGGTCCTTTAAGCTATTGGATTCACATAGTCAAATCTGTGTTAATATTCTAAAAAAAAAATCTGAGATTTTAATCATGTGCACATAGAATTTGGCATAAGAATATATGCTTAATTTATATTCATAATGCATCATATTTTGAAAATTGTATTTTCTCTGCCAGGAATTTACTCCTGTGACTTGTGTTGAGTTTAGGTTTGGGTTTGCTTATATCATTTTTATCTTTGGGTAGTTTCACTTATATAAAATCATAAAATTCAACTTTTGGAGTAAACTCAAGGGTTATATTATTTCTAGTACAATTTTATTGGTATACTTAAAGTAGCAGATGGATTTCTTCTGAAATCAATATACTTCAATGTACTTCAGCAAATGTATCAATATTCAGCAAGTATATTGAATATCAATATACTCCATCAAGTTAATGTGAACAGATGGATATAGTAACTTCCTTATCTACTGAATTAGCTTTAGTCTCCGAAGTCAATGTATACAAACTTTCAAAATTACACACTCTGTATCGTTGTATTATATCATTCTGAAGTATGTATAGTAATTAAAATATAACCACAGAGAAATATATACATAAATGAACTGCATAATTCATTTGTTAGAAGTACAGTTATTGGATTATTTTCTCGTCATTTCAAGGAGTTAAAACTTGAAGCATTTGTTTGTAGTAAGCAGGCATTTAAGTAGTATTTTAAACAGATAGAAGTTATACTGTTTTGAATTTAGGCTTTTAATGTAGATTTTTCCAAAATTCTAGAATTTATCTTAATTTGAAAAGTGTTTGTTTTTTTTTTAAATGTCATCTTAGAATTTAGTGGTTCTTAGACATTATTTGAGCAATCTATGAAAACAGAAACAAACAAAATGGCCTGATAGTTTTGACTAGTGATTTAACCTTTTTTAGAAAATAATCTGCATTATAGAACCGAAATAATGTTTATTAATAGGTGTTTTTCTGGGTGTATGTACTGGAACCTAGATAATTAATAAATTCAGAATTAAGGCTGAAATTAATTTTAAGATAATTCAAGTATATGTGTTGTGTTATCAACATGCTAAATAACACATTCTAGCAACCCTAAAACTTATTATGACATGTTTTTAAGGTAATCCCATTTTTAGATCTTGAAATGTGCTTTTCACTAGCCCAGATACTATCTCTTGGGCACTATCTTTAGCATAGGTGGGCAAAATCACCTTTAATTAACATTCTTTGTGCCCTCCATCATTTCTTCCACTCCTCTCATGGATGCCCTTCATTCTACAGCATCTCCAACACTGCTTGCAGAAGAGGTGGAAGCATTGCACTGCCCTCCCTAAAGAACTGGCACCTCCCCCTCCACTGCAAGTGGTGCTGTAGACAGGTAAGGCAGCTGGGTGCTACTCTTTTTGTGCAAGACATAGCTTGGTCTTGCAGTCTATGTAGTGGTAAGCATTAGATGAAAATCTCTAACAGTGTAAGCAGCTCTGCTTCCTTTCTCCAAAATGACGCACAAACAGGAATTGAGAGTAAGTTGGAGAAACAGAACACTGCTTAGAGTCACTCATATTTTGAAACTTTAAAAAAAATTTAAATATTATTGATAGTGTACAGATCTGTGACATCCTTGAGAAGCAGAGAAATAAATATATATGTATTGTTAAAATAAATGAGAAGCTTTTAATAAAGCTGAACTCATTCTTTCCTAAGGACATATAAACAAAATTCCTATTGATAAGGTATCCTTTTAATAAGGTCTGTTTAATACATTGTGGTAATGTGTAGAAGATGGGTTTTATTTTCTGAACTCATAGCTGTGAGAAATGAAAAGTTGATTACCCTGTTGCTGTGACCAGAACTTTTAAAATGGGATCTTGAAATCCCCAAGCTCTTATTATCTCCCTTTCTAGGAGATATGCAAAACTACACTTTTAAAAGCCTCTACCTTTGGATTCAGTCTAGAGGTTATGCAGGTGGTTGATCCTAGTGACAACATTGTAATACTGTATAGGTTTAGAAACAGCTCCCTTTTAGGATAGTTTTACAGGGTTCAGGTTTTTTAAAAGTTAGAACAAGCACTGTTCAGTCAAAGCAGAAAAAACTAGATTTGTGAGCTAGATTCATATTCAGTTATACCCCTCAAATGTTCATCTTCATTATAAACTATGCTCTTAGAGTGAGCTAATGGCAAGTTTACAAAGAGAATTGTCCTATTTGTTAAGTCAGCAGAGAATCTCAGCCTTCTTCCTGAATTTTCTCTCTAGGTTCCACAAAGTTGTTCATTACCTATTCTCGGTGTTTTTTATCATTTCAAATTATCATTTCAAATTATCATTTCAAAACAGTGAGAACCCATCATTTCTCAACTTTATGTAGGTCATTAATTTCTATTTGAATTGAAATGTGAGGTTGCTTTGATAGCACTACATAGATCTGCAAGGGATACAGGTCCTTTACATTATGATTGCTTTTACAGGATGTGGCTGGGCACCACGACCACGGTGATAGTGTCTCTGTTTTCTTATTCTTTTATATACTTATTTTATATATGATTGTGTGTCTTATGCCAAGTTTTTATATTAAATATGTTAGCTTGGGGCCCAGGGAAATTATTCTGTGTGTAAAAGCACTTGTCATGAGCAGAAAACACATAAAGAGGCAATTGTGATGACACACGCCTGTGGTCCCAGCACTCCTACAGTAGATGAGAGTCTGAGACAGGAGAATCAGATGGAGACTTGTGGTCTAGCTAAAAATAACATGATAGCAAGCCAGATTCAACCTCAGAAACAAAGGAAGGAGAGAATTCACTCCTCAAAGTTCTCCTCTGACCTCCTCATTGATGGTATAACACTTGTGCACTTGCAGTTCACACACACACACACACACACACACACACACACACACACATGCATGCAAACAAATATGTTATATTGAATTAGATACAGACAACACATAGAATTTTAAGAAATTTTTCCTATATAAATTGTGACCGTATTTTTTATAACTACTGTATAATTTATGCAGATCATTAAGCAATCCAGTTCTCTCTACTTAAAAATTTCAAGAGTAATTACTAATATAAGCAGTTAAATACATTATATGTTAAAAATGATCATGAAATAAATTGAGTATGTATTTACATCAGCATATTCCATTTGTGTATCATTGTCTTTTGATAAATAGTAAAATAGGGAAATGAAGTAAAGATGGAGCATTTTTTCTCTTTGAAGTTACCAAAATTTTAGATACTTTGAATTATGGAAGTCTTAAGATAGAATCTTTGTGTATGGCTTTATGTACATAATATCTTGGCCCCCATATTTATAAAATAAGATTATTATAATAAATACTTTTGTTCATAATTATTAAAGGTAATAGTATAAGGTAATTTTATATATTAAAAATAACGTGTAGTATAAAGACCTTAGGAATCTGGGGATATATGAAGCCTTTTCTGGTACAGACCATCTGTGTGATTTACATTGCTTTATTTATCTTATGATACCAGTTTGAACTGTCTATAAGATAGAGTGAATGGATCAAATTACTTCTGTGCCACATATACTTCCAATCTAAATCTTGTCTAGCTTTTTCTCATAAGTGTCTAGTAACTTATTTGAAACACACATTTCTATATGCTAGTATATCAGGTCTTCAAACCTTTTAAAAAGAACCATGTATTTGCATGTTAATAATTTGCTCCATTTTATCTGTTAGGCATTTTCATTTTTTATAGGGTTTATTGTAATACATGTTTCCTGCATGGTATTTTGTTTTGTTTTGTTTTGTTTTGTTTTGTTTTGTTTTGTTTTGAGACAAGGCTCCTTACTGAACCTGGAGCATCCTCATTTGGCTGGCTGGTCAGCATACCTTAGGGATCTTCCTCTCTTGGCCTTCCTAGTGTTATTATTACGCTTGCTGCTGTAAATTATTTTTTTTTTTCACTTGGGTCCTAGAGATCAAACTCTTGCACAGCAGACAGTTTATTGGCTGAACCATCTCTCAAGCATAGTTTGTACCCTTAAATTACATTCTCAAGAAATCAGTTCATTTGTCTACTGCTTTGTAAAACATGTTCCCATTCCCAATATTTAGTACTCAAAAGCATAACTAATATAGCACATGCAGTTTAACTTTTAGAAATTGTTCAGTTGCTCTGATCTGTTTGGTTTGTTAGTTGAAAGTTTTTTTTTTTGTTGTTCGTTGTAATAAGAAATTTCCAAAGTAATATAATGGAGTGCTTCTTTTAAAGATGGTGTGAAGGTTATAAGATTTGATTCAAACTCACCTTTGACTTTCCAGAAAATGTTGTGAACTTTAAAAATTACAGTGGGAATTCTTTTAAGTGTGTCTTTTATTTAATTTAATTTAACTTAAAATTTTAAATCAATTTTAGCAGATATTTAAATCAATTCTACTGTTGTTGAAATGTGTAGGACTAGTAATTGAGTTAACAATTTTCTTATTATATTTACTTTATTTTATTATGTGTGTGGGTGTTTTGCATCTGTGTCTCTATACCACTGACTGACTGATGACCAGGAAGGTCAGAAAAGGGTGGTGGATCCCATGGAGTTACAAATGGTTGAGAGCTGCTGTGTTTGTGGTTCTCTTACCTGAGTCCTGAGCTATTTCTCTACCTCCAAGTTCCCAATTTTTATAGAATAGTTTCATGTCTTTGAAAATTATGAAAATTGTACATCTAATAAATTGAAATGTTAATAGGTGTGTAGTGTAAGGGAGAAAAAAACAACAACACAAATTCCTTCACAAAAATGTCAACTCCATAAATCTGATGATATTGTGGAGTTTCTAGAAAGAAATAATTTTGTGATTGTAATAAATGAGCTTTCTAATCGATTGATAAGCCTTTTATTCACATACAGTGTCACCACTCACAAGATTTAGGTTATATCTTAGTTCCCTAGGCTATTTCTCTCATTTATCTCATTAAATATGTTTTGAGGGTACTAGGATTTGGGATTACTAGGTATTAGGTACATTGAATTAATCAGGATATCTTAAATTTAATAAATAAAATGTACACATAGTGATTAATGATTGATAATGCTGTATGAAAATGTTTTCCTTGTTGTCTTCGTTACTAGGTAAGTGTGGTCCAAGATTCAGTAAATGTATCAGGACATACTAATACAAACACTTTGAAGGTGCCAGAATGTCGACTAGCAGAAGATTTAGGTAATCTCTGGGAAAACACAAGATTTACAGACTGCTGCTTTTTTGTGAGAGGAAAAGAATTCAAAGCTCATAAGTCTGTGCTTGCAGGTACCTTTCCCTTTGGATACTATAACATTCTAAAACAAATCTGTGCACTGAGTAATGATGCTTATTCTTGTTATAGCTCGGTCCCCAGTTTTTAACGCAATGTTTGAACATGAAATGGAAGAATGCACAAAGGTAAATGTTGTTAAAAGGCTTCATATCATTTAATTTGTATATATGTATATGTATAGAATGCACATATTAAAAATATCTGTGCATGTTCTTGTTCTCAAACTATAATAGAAGAACTTTAGAAACTGGGGAAAATGTGCCCTCTAGTAAAACAACAGATGCTCTCAATGTGGATGCTCACTGAACATTGTAAGGAACAACTTTTTATGGCCTCATTGCTAGGGCACTTCCGGGTATACAGAAAGCCCTGAGATTCATCCCTAGTGAGAGAGAGGGAGGGGAAGGAATCATACTTGGGATTTTATTGAGTAACTTCTGACTTCTAGGGCATAAATCACCCACCTTTGTATAGACTTAGGTTCAGAATTTTTTGAATTATATTTTTTAATAAATCGACTTAAAAAATAACAAATAGTAAGCTTTATGGAGTTTTGTTTTTCTCCCATTGCTTTTGAATATCCCTTCTTCTTATATCTTCTCCTGTATTCCCTGACTCCTTCCCTGTGTAAGAAACCTTTTCCATCCTTAGTATTTCCTCTCTCTACTTTCATAGAATATGTTTTCTACTACTCTCCCCTCCATTTAGGCTTGTATTGTTCCACTTCCACTAATGGACCCATTCTAAAACTTTGCATAGTCTAAGAATTCAAAGTGAGAATCCTGAGAGAGACCATGGGGGAGTTTTTCTGTTCAAGACCTGATTACTTCATTTAATATATGGTATTTTCTAGATCAATTGTTTTCCTGAACATTTCATGATTGATTGATTAATTAATTAATTTTTGCACCTGAATAAAATTCCAAAGTGCATTATCTGCTTGTCAGTTGATGGATATCCAAATTGCTTACATTGCCTGGCTATTGCGAATAAAATAAAAATGAGCATGGATCTGTAAGTTTCTCCATAGCCAGGTATTCATTCCTTTGGATATATTCCCAGGAGAGGTATAGCTGGGTCACATGGCAGATGTTTAGAAACATCCACATAAAGTTGTACCAGTCTATATTCCCACCAAAAGTGAATAAAGGGTTCCTTTATTCATGTCAGCAGCATATATTTTTTCTTGATAAAAGCTATTTTGACTGGAGTAAGATGGTACCTCAGAGGAGTTTTAATTAGTATCTTCTCAGTAGCTAAGGATGTTGATTTGTATTTCTTTTAAGCATTCTGCTTTAAAGCATGGTCCATTTGATTGGGTTGTTTCTTGATTTTTAGTTCTTTGTATATTGTAAATATTAATCCTCTATCAGGTGCATAGCAGATTAAAAAAAGTTTCCCATTCTATAGATTTTCTCTTTGTTCAATAGTTTCCTTTGATGTGCAGATTTTTAATTATATGAGGTCCCATTTGTTGATTGTTGACATTATGTCCTGAGTAACCAGAATCATCTTTACAAAGTCCTTTCTTGCTTCTGTGTATTTAGTATCTTTTCTGCTTTTTCATCTAGCCATTTCAGAATTTCATGTTTTATGTTGAGACCCTTGATCCTTGTGTGTTCTCCTGTGCACTTCTCCAAGCTCTTCTTGTCTCTCCCTCTTTTTCTTCCTTCCTTGCCTCTCTCAAGCAAGGTTAGAAAACAGGGTCTTTTACATGTCAATATCCAGTTTTCTCAACACATTTTTTAAAGGATGTCTTCTTCAGTGTCTTTGTCTGTAAAGCATGAACTTATTTACACCGCTTTTTAAATCTTGCATTGATTATTTGTCTGTTTCTGCGCCAGCAGCATGTTATTATTACTATGACTCTTTAGTATAACATGAAATCAGGTATTGTGATACCTTCAGAAGAATTCCTTTTATTCAAGATTGTTTGGGCTATGTATTATACACTTCCAGGTAAGTTTTAAGAGAGTTGGGGGGGGGGGGTTATTTGGTTTTCTGTTGTTCCTTTTTTTTTTTTCCTATTTATGTTAAAAATAGCCCTAGCATTTTATTGGGATTACATTGAATGTGTAGATTTCTCTTGGTAGGATGACTGTTTTCTTTCTTTCATTTTTCTGTTTTCTTTGAAAACTCTGATCTTTATTTGATTGAGAAAAGGAATGCTGAGAACAGTGGACATATTAGACACAAATAATAACTTGAAGTGCCCTGATTGTCCTGAAACTCACTCTGCAGATCAGGATGGCCTTGAACTCATAGATATTCACATGCCTCCATCTCCTGAGTGCTAATACTGAAGGCTGTGCCACTATGTCCAGGCATGAAATGCTGTTTTAACATGCTGCTTGGTTGGTGGCTCAGTGTCTGAGAGATCTCAGGGTCCAGGTTAGTTGAGACTGCTGGTCTTCCTATGGAGTTGCTCTTCTCAACTTCTTCAAGCCTGTCCCTAATTCAACCACAGGGGTCCCTGACTTGAAGTCCATTGGTTGGGTGTAAGTATCTGCATCTGTCTCAGTCAGCTGCTTCTGGGGTCTCTTAGAGGGCAGCCATGCTAGGCTCCTGTCTATAAGCACACTATAGCATCAGAAATAGTGTCAGGCCTTGGAGCCTCCCCTTGAGCTGGATCCCAAATTGGTCCTGTCGTTGGACCTCCCTTCCCTTAGGCTCTTCTCCAGTTTTGTCCCTGCAGTTCTTTTAGACAGGAACTCTTCTGGGTCAGAGATTTTTTTGTTTTTGATACTTTATTTACATTTCCAATATTTTCCCCTTTCTAGGTCTCCTCTTTGGAAACCACCTATCCCCCTCCCCCTCCCCCACCTCTATGAGGGAATTCCACTTCCCACCTACCCGCCCACCCACTCTCATATTCCCACCTTGACATTCCCCTTTACTGGGGCCTCTCCTCCCCCTGATGGCCAACAAGGCCCTCCTCTGCCACATATGTGGTCCGAACCGTGGGTCCCTCCATGTGTATTCTTTAGTTGGAGGTTCAGTCTCCAGGAGGACTGGAGGGGTCAGGCCAGTTGACACTGTTGCTCCCTCCATGGGGCTGCAGACTCCCTCAGGTCCTTCAGTCCCTTCTCCAACTCCTTCATCTGGGACCTCACTCTCAGTCCAGCGGTTACTGTAAAGTGAAACTTGGGTAATCCGAACGTTTCGGCTAATATCCACTTATCAGTGAGTACATACCATGTTCGTTCTTTTGTGACTGAGTTACCTCGCTTGGGATGATATTTTCAAGTTCCATCCATTTGCCTGTGAGTTTCATGAAGTCATTGTTTTTAATAGCTGAGTAGTACTCCATTGTGTAAATGTCAAAGATTTTGACTGTGGGATGGCAACCTCAGCCTTCTACTTGATGTCCTGTCTTTCTACTAAAGGTGAACTCTATAAGTTCCCTCTCTCCATTCTTGGGCATTTCATCTAAGGTCCCTCCTGTGGAGCCCCAAGAGTCTCTCACCTACCAGGTCTCTGGTACATTCTAGAGGGTCTCCCAACCTCCCATCTAACCAGGTTGCTTGTTTCCAGTCATTCTGCTGGCCCTCAGGGCATCACTCCTGTTTCCCCACCCCTGGAATACCTGATCACATTCCCCCTTTTCCCTCTCTGTCCCCTCTCCCACCCAAATCCCCCCCTCCATCTGCCACCTCACTTGGGCCCTTCTGCTTGTTAACTTTCTTGAGTTCTGTGGACTGTATCCTGGGTATTCTGTACTTTTTTGACTAATATCCACTTATTAGGGAGTACATCTATTCATGTCCTTCTGAGTCTGAAGTACCTCAGTCAGGACGATACTATTTACTAGTTCCATACATTTGCCTGCAAAACTCATGAGGTCCTCGTTTTTAATAGCTGAGTAGTATTCCATTGTGTCAATCAACCACATTAACTGTATCCATTCTTCCATTGTGGGACATCTGGGTTGTTTCCAGCTTCTGGCTATCACAAATAAGGCTGCTATGTACATAGTGGAACATGTGCCCCTGTGGCGTGGTGGAAACCTCCAGATTGATTTCCAGAGTGGTTGTACCAGCCTGCAATCCCACCAACAATAGAGGAGTGTTCCTCTTTCTCCACATCCTATACAGCATATGCTGTCACCTGAGTTTTTGATCGTAACCATTCTGACTGGTGTAAGGTAGAAGAAGAATCTCGAGATCATTGTGATTTGCATTTCCCTGATGACTAAAGACTTTGAACTTTGAGTGCTTCACAGCCATTTGAGTTTCCTCTGTTGTGAATTTTCTGTTTAGTTCTATACCCCATATTTTGATTGGGTTGTTTGGTTTTTTGGAGGTTAGCTTTTTGAGTTCTTTATATATTTTGGATATTAGCCCTCTATCTGATGAGGTGTTAGTGAAGACTTTTTCCCAATCTGTAGGTTGCCAATTTTTCCTATTGAGTATGTCCTTTGCCTTAGAGAAGGTTTTCAGTTTCATGAGGTCCCATTTATCAATTCTTGATCTTAGAGCCTACACCACTGGTATTTTGTTTAGCATAACTTGATTCTTTTCAAAGATCAAATGTCCATAATTGTGTGGTTTTATTTCTACGTCTTCAGATTCATTTCATGGATCAACCTGTCTATCAATACCGTGAAGTTTTTATCATTATCACTCTGTGGTATAGCTTGAGGTCAGGGATGGTGATTCTCCCAGAAGTTTTTTTGTTGTTAAGAATTGTTTTAGTATCTTTGGTTTTTTGTTTTTCCAGATTAATGTAAGAATTGTTCTTTCCATGCCTTTGAAGAATTGTATTGGAATTTAGATGGGGATTGCATTGAATCTGTAGATTGATTTTGGTAGGATGGCGATTTTTACTATGTTAATCTTACCAATTCATGAGCAAGGGAAATCTCTCTATTTTCTGAGGACTTCTTTGATTTCTTTCTTGAGAGACTTGAAGCTGTTGTCATACAAATCTTTCACCTGTTTGGTTAGAGTCACCCCAAGGAGGGCACATAGCCTTATGTTTATGTGAGTCTCTCCTTTTGATGGTGGTGTGAAATGATTACTATGTTATTTTTCTTTGGTGTAGGTACCCTCCTTGTGTTGGAGTTTTCCTTCTAGAATCCCTCTGTAGGGCTGGATTGGCAGATAGATATTGTTTAAATTTGTTTTTTTTTCCTGGAATATTTTGGTTTCTCCATCTATGATTATTGAGAATTTTGCAGGGTATAGTAGTCTGGGCGGGAATTTATGTTTTGTAAAGGTCTGCATGACCTCTGTCCAGGATCTTCTGGGTTTTAGGGAAGAGAATTCTGGTGTAATTCTGATAGGTCTGCCTTTATATTTTACTTGGCCTTTCTCCCTTACAGCTTTTAATATTCTTTCTTTGTTCTGTGCATTTAGTGTTTTGGTTATTATGTGAGGAGGATTTTCTTTTCTGGTCCAATCTATCTTGTGTTCTACAGGCTTTGTGTACATTTATGGCCATGTCTTTCTTTGGGTAGGGGAAGTTTGCTTGTATGATTTTGTTGAAAATGTTTTGAGTCCTTTGCGTTGGGGATCTTTGCTTTCTTCTCTTCCTATCATTCTTATATTTGGTCTTTTTGTTGTGTCCTGGATTTCCTGGATGTTTTGAGTTAGGAGTATTTTATATTTTGAATTTTCTTTAACCTTTGTGTCAATATCTTCTTCACCTGAGATTCTCTCTGCTATCTCTTGTATTCTGTTGGTGATACTTACATCTTTATTTCCTGAACTCTTTTCTAGGTTTTCCATTTCCATGGTTGCCTCCATTTGTGTTTTCTTCATTGTCTCTACTTCCACTTTTAGGTCCTGGACTGCTTTATTCAATTCCTTCACCTGTTTGTGTTTTCCTGTATTTTTTTAAAGGAATTTATTTGTTCTTTTAAGGCTTCTATCTGTTTACCTGTGTTTTCCTTTATTTCTTTCAGTAGGTTTTTTATATCCTCCTTAAAGGACCCTATTATCTTCATGAGATAGGATTTTAGGTCAGCTTCTTGATTTTTAGGTGTGTTGGTGTATTCATGGCTTGCTGTGGTGGGAGTACTGGGTTGTGATTATGCCAAAGTATATTGGGTTCTGTTGCTTATGGCTTTGTGCTTGGCCCTTGCCATCTGGGTATTTCTGTCTGGAGCCTGCCTCTTGTGTCCTTGGGTTGCTGCAGGTCTCCTGGGAGGCCTTCAGACTGTGGTGTCTTCAGAGGATCATGCTCCCAGGTGATCTGTTGCCCTCACTACAGAAGATCTCCTGGGAGGCCTTCAGACTGTGGGGTCTTCAGAGGAGCAGATACGCTGATGATTTTCTCCTGAGGAAGGAACAGACCTGAAAGGGGGTGTAGTTTGAGCCAGAGTAGGTGCCTGGGGGTTGGGGGTGGGGATGGGTCCCAGTCTTCAGGGCTCAGGGTCCTCACCTGCTGAGGTTGTTTAGGAGGGACCCTTAAGTATTGCCCTGTGTGCAGCAGAGATCTTGGCAGGCTTTCAGACTGCCGACTGTTTTTTTAATATTAATAATGTCAGTACATGTGCTGAAGGTCTCTCCATTTTATCTTCAGTTTTTGACATTTATTTAGTGTTTTAAAGTTTTCTAGAGAGCACTTTCATATTCTTGATTAGGTTTTAATTCAGGATATTTTTACTCAGGCTATTTTGAATGTGATTGTTTCCCTTATTTTTTTCACAGTGTTTGTCATTGGTATATAGGAAGGTTACATGACTCCTGGGAGCACTGCCCATTTCAGATCTCTGGAACTTCCTAAAGATCCGCCACCCCCACCCCCACTTCCAGCAGCTGCAGATTTCTGCTCATTCTCCTGGCCCTCTAGGTCTCTTGTCTCTCAGCACATCTGATCCTGCCCCCCATTCCCGCCCTCCTCTCTCTCACCCACTTCCCCCCTTCCTCTGCCTCCTATGATTATTTTGATTCAAGTATCCTCACTTAGGCCTTTGTTCTTGTTTAACTCCTTTGGTTTGTGTGTGTATCATGAGTATTCTTTGCTTTATGGCTAATATTAATTTAGGACTCACTTTTGGTTAATTTATTTCAGGGTCGTTTAGTCTTGTTCATCTTTTCGAAGTACCAACTCATTATTTCGTTAATTCTTTGAATTGTATTTTCATTCTATTTTTATTAGCTAATAATGAATTAGGTTTCATTATGGCATTTTTTCAAACAACATTTTTGCTGGTGTTCCCCCTTCTTACCTGTACACTCTCTCTCCCTTGCACCATCTCAGTCCTCAGTAGCCTCGTTCACACTCAGATATAGCACGTGACCTTTCCCCAGTTTGTCATTAGATTTTATTGTCCTTTGGTGCTCTCCTTTCTAGGTCTATAGTCTATACATCTTCACACAACCACCTAGGTACTTATATACAAACATGGGAAGGTAGGATGTCCATTTCCTTTTGAGGCTGGGTTACCTTCCTTAAATTATTTTACAACTCTAACTATTTCCTTTCATAATTTCCTTTTTCTTAATCGGTGAGCAAATATATATATATATTACATAGTCATGTTTGATTCATCTGTGGATGGATTTCTAAGCTGGTTCTGTTTCTTAGCTATTGTAAACAGTACAGCAGTAAACATAGATGTACAAGAATGTTGCTAGTAAGCTACAGAATCCTTTAGGTACATACACAATTGTATTATATTGCTACGAGCTGTGTTCTTTAGTCTCACCAGCATTTGTTGTCATTTGTTTTCTTGATAACAGTTCTGACTGACATGCTATAAACTTACTGTGTTTTTTCTCTTGAAGTCTATCTCTTCATCTTGTTAAATCACTTATTGATTGGAAGTTTTGTAGTTTAACTTTTACAGTTCTATTGATAATCTAGATATCATGCTGTGTCTGAGGTATATAGCTTAAAAGATTTGTTTTTCCCAATTCATGAACTGTGTTGTTTGCTGTGTGAGTAGATTACTACTACTGTTCAGGAAAATTTAAATTTCATTTAGGGCCATGTATTCCTTGGTCTGTGGGAGTTTGTTTATGCAGTCTGAGAAACGTGGCTCTATAATATCTACTTTTGCCAGCACCATTTGCTGAATGTGCTATCTTTTTCAACATTCTGTGTTCTTAGTAACTGTCAAAAATTACCTGGCCTTTGTCAATGTGGGTTTATTTCAGAGCCTTTTATCCTATTCCATTACTACTCCATTAATTTACATGTATGTTTTTGCATGTGCCATTCTGTTTTTTGTCACTCTGTCTGTACTATAATTTTAGGTCAGATGTTGTGATACCCCCAACATTGTCCTTTTTGATAAATATTATTTGCTTATATGTGGTCATTTTTGTTATCATAAGAATTTATTTTTTATTACATTGCATCTGTAGATTACTTTTGATAATCCTGCCATTTTCACAGTATTGACCATCAGTCTAGGAGCATAGAATGCCTTTCCATTTTATAATTTTTTAAAATTTCTTTTCTGTGTCCTAACCAAGTTGTATGTGTCTTTTACATCTTGTTGAGGTTTATTCATAGGCACTATATTATTGGGAGATATTTTGAATGAGATGTTTTTCCTAATTTCTCGAGTTCATTGTTGGTATATATGAAGTCTCTCTCTCCTCTCTCCTCTCTCTCTCTCTCTCTCTCTCTCTCTCTCTCTCTCTCTCTCTTTCTGTGTGTGTGTGTTGGTCATGGTTGATTCTTGCCCATTTCTTCATTGTTATCTCACCCCTTCATGGAGCGCAAGTCTTCTTGTGAACAAGGCGTTTTGTCTTCTTCCTCCATATACAGAACTCCTTTCAGGGTTTTCTTTACTGCTGGTTTACTTGTAGTGAGTTGCATTAATCTTTGTTTTCTTGAAATGGCCCTATTTGTCCAGGTTTAAAGATTGCCTTGCTCGATGTAGCACTCTTCATTGGTAGTCTTTCAGATTGTGAAATGCCGTATTTTCATGCCTCTGAATTTTAAGGTTACTGATATAATACCTTTTTTTTTGAAAATTATTTTTATGTATCTTTTTTTATACTTCATGTACATTTCAAATGTTTTCCCCTTTCCAGGTCTCCCCCTTGGAAACTCCCTATCCCATCCTCTCTCCCTCTGTCTCTATGAGGGTATTCCCCTACCCACCCACCCACTTCGTCTTCCCACCTTGACATTCCCCTATACTGGGGCATCTAACACCCTCAGACCCAAGAGCCTCTCCTCCCCCTGATGTCCAACAAGGCCCTCCTCTGCCACATATGTAGCCAGCACCATGGGTCCCTCCATATGCATTCTTTGGTTGGTGGTCCAGTCTCTGGGAGCACCGGGGGTCTGACCAGCTGACACTGTTACTCCCTCGCTATGGGCCTCAAACCCCCTCAGCTCCTTCAGTCCCTTCTCCAACTCCTCCATCTCAGACCTCATGCTCAGTCCAACAGTTGCTGTGTATTGAATCATGGGTATTCCGAACTTTTGGGCTAATATCCGCTTATCAGTGAGTACATACCATGTTTGTTCTTTTGTGACTGTTTTCAAGTTCCATCCATTTGCCTGTGAGTTTCATGAAGTCATTGTTTTTAATAGCTGAGTAGTATTCCATTGTGTAAATGTACCACATTTTCTGTATCCATTCCTCTGCTGAGGGACATCTGGGTTGTTTCCAGCTTCTGGCTATTATAAATATGGCTGCTATGAACATAGTGGAGCATGTGTCCTTATTATATGTTGGAGCCCATGGTCTCATTTTACTGTCTCAGCTTTATAAGGGTAATCCAGCTAGTGAACTCCTAGAGATTTGTAGCTGGAAACTACAGACAAGTGATAGCAGGCAGGGTTTGTTGTTTTAGATCTAGGTGCTCACTAGATTGTTTCTTTTGTTGTGTAGAAGGTTTTTATGAATTCCCATTTCTCCTCATTGGTCTTAATTCTTCAGCAAATTTGAGTCCTATTCAGAAAGTCATTCCCTATTCCTATATCATAATACTCTTGTTTTCTTCTAGGACTCTTGGGTTTTAACATTTCACATTGAGGTCTTTGCATCATTTGGAGTTTTATTTTTATAAAGGGTGGTAATATAGGTCTAAAGTTCATTCTTTATGTGAACCTCCAATTTTCCCAGCACCATTTCTTAAAGATGCAGTCATTATTCCAGTGTATGCTTTTGCTATCTTTACCAAATATCAGATGGTTATAGTTACAAGAAAATACATTTGGGCTTCCTGTTTTGTTATCTTGGTCTAAATATCTGTTTTTCTGCTAGTATTATATTGTTTTTATTACTATGGCACTGTAGTATATTGAAATCTGAAATGATAATCCCTTCAATATTATCTTTCGTTAGAACATCTTTTATGGTTTTATATGTATTTTATAGTTTTTAAAAACATTTCTGTAAAGAATGTAGACATTTTGATAGGTATTATGTTAAATCTGTATATTACTTTTGGCCAAATGGTCATTTTCACAATATGAATTCTAACAACCCATGAGCATGGAAGGTCTTTCTGTCATCCAGTGTCTTTTTCACTCAGTTTCTCTACAGATTTGAAGTTTTCATTGTAGGAGCTTTTCACCTTGAATGGGTCATTCCTGGAGACTTTCTTTTCTCTGAGGCTGTGTAAATGGGTGTATGTTCATCATCTTTCTCTGCGTGTTTGTTGTTGGCATAGAGAAAGAAAGGCTTCTGAGTTTTTAAGTTGATTTTTTTTTTTTTTTTTGTCGTGTGCCACTTTACTGAAATAGTTAATTTTTTTTACTCTTTCTGAATTTTTAATGTAGGAACTTGGAAGAATAAGATTTTCTCTTCAAACTGTTTACAATGGGTCTCAGAGGTTTTGTTGTATTTTTTATATTTTCAGCTAATCCCATGTATTTTTAAAAGATCTGTTTTGATTTCTTTGTTCTTTATGATTCAGGATTGTGTTATTAATTATGAAATATTCATTTGGAGTTCTTAAATATTATTCCATTTGGTCCGAGTTGATACACAAATTATTTCAGTTTTCTAAATTTGTTCAGCTTTGTTTTCTAAGGGATTCACTAGGATAGACAGGAATCAGCATGTGTGCACCAGGATAGGAATTCAGGTTGCATATTTCTCCCACCTGCGACCCCTCTGTAGGCACTGAGAGCTCTGAAGTTCCTTCTTAGAACTTCATTCACCGGGCAGTGGTGGCGCACGCCTTTAATCCCAGCACTTGGGAGGCAGAGGCAGGCGGATTTCTGAGTTTGAGGCCAGCCTGGTCTACAGAGTGAGTTCCAGGACAGCCAGGGCTACACGGAGAAACCCTGCCTTAAAAAACCAAAAAAAAAAAAAAAAAAGAAACTTCATTCATTGTATCTCCTAAGTTTTGGTATATTACATTTTTATTTTTGTTAATTACAGGAATTTTTATATTTTTTAATTGCTTCAATGACTTGTTTATTACTCAGAGGTATATTGTTTAATCTCTCTGAGTTTATATGTTTTCTGTACTCTTTTTTTGTTTTGTTTTGTTTTGTTTTAGTTTTCAGAGGTTTTTTTCTTTTTCTTTTATTGGATATTTTCTTTATTTACATTTCAAATGTTATCACCTTTCCAGGTCTCCCCTCTGGATCCCCCTTATCCCATTCCCTGTACCCCTGCCTCTGTGAGGGTGCTCCCCCACCCACCCACACCAGCCTTCCTGCCCTGGCATTCCCCTACACTGGGGCATCGAATCCCCACAGGACCAAGGGCCACTCTTCCCCCTGATGTCCAACAAGGTCGTCCTATGTCACATATGCGATCAGAGCCATGGGTCCCTCCATGTTGTATTCTTTGGTTGATGGTCCAGTCCAGAGGGCCTGGCCTGTTAACACTGTTGCTTCCCCCACGGCGCTGCAAACCCCCTCAGCTCATTCAGTCCCTTCTTCAACTCCTCCATCTGGGACTCCACGCTCTGTCCAATGGTTGGCTGCGAGAATCCGCCTCTGTATTTTCTGTACTTTGCTGTTTATTTCTTCCTTTCTTCCATTGTGGTAAGATAGGATACAGTCAGTTATTTCAGTTTTCCTAAATTTTGTTGAGATTTGCTTTCTATTCCATCTGTAGTCTATTTGGGGTAGACTACATAAAATAATATACATTATTACAAGAATGGATATTCTATAGTGTTTAGTTTGGGGAGTGTTCCATATTTTTGTTATGTCTATTTCATCTTTGAGGTCATTTAATTCCATGCTTCTCTTTATTCATCTGGATGATGTGTCTGATAGTAAGAGTGGTAAAGTCTGCCACTGTTATTATGTTGGTGTTAATCTTTGATTGTATCCTTAGTTGTATGTGTCTTAAGAAATTGGGACTACTTGTGTTGAAGGTGTTTTATGTTTTGATTTTGTAATGTCCTTTTGATGAATTGTTTACCTAATCAGTATGAGTGATCTTTATTCCTCTTACTAGATTTGGTTTGAAGTATATTTTCTCAGATATAAGGCGAGCAGCACCTGCTTGTTTTCTAATGCCATTTGCTTGGAATACATTTTTATGTCCTTTCATTATAAAGTAATTATAAGGTCTTTGATGGTGAGCTATGTTTCATGTAAAAAGCAAAAAGAAGGATCCTCTTTTCTTTTCCAGTTCTCTGTTTGTGTAGCTCAGTTTGGTTAAATGAGAACATTAATATTCAGTTATTATTAAGACATGTGTGTAATTCCCTACGTTTCCTTAAATCTTGTAGTCCATTGTGTGTTTAGTCTTCTTGTTTTAACAACTACCTTAGTACTCTCTACTTGTACCTGTAGCATCTTGGATGGATGTCTTGGTTTGGTTGGGTTTTTTGTTTGTTTGTTTGTTTTCTTCAGTCCGGAGTTTCCCTTCCCCTATTTTATTGAACTGGTTTGGTGATCATTGATTACCTTATCCTCCTTCAGTTGTGCCACATGTATTACATAAAGACTAGCAGTACTCATCTTTCAGAACTTGACGTAAATCTTTCTGTGCCCTTCTATTAATGTTTCCATTGAATATTTAGCAGTACATCTAGACCTTCCTTTATATTGACTATGGTTTTCTGTAATTCTTTCAGCAGTTTGTGTATTTTGAGCTTATTGAACATATATGCATGTTCTATGAGACTGGTAGATTTTTATAGCAGCTAAAGTATCTCGGATTACTTCATCTGATGCTAGATAACTGGTTGAGTTTTTTGCTGTTACAGATGTTTTAAGTTCAGATTACCTTTTATTTTCAGTGGACATGTTTACAGTGTTCAGGAGAGACTAGGTTGTATGGAGTTGAGTTCATATTTTCCTCTTTAAGAATCAATTTAATGGCCGGGCAGTGGTGGCGCACGCCTTTAATCCCAGCACTCGGGAGGCAGAGGCAGGTGGATTTCTGAGTTCGAGGCCAGCCTGGTCTACAGAGTGAGTTCTAGGACAGTCAGGGCTACACAGAGAAACCCTGTCTCAAAAAACCAAAAAAAAAAAAAAAAGATCAATTTAATGATGTTAAGGACAACAGGCTCTAGTTCCACGGCTCCTCTGAGAGTTGATTACTGCCTGCAGCCACACTCACTGTAGCAGTGATTAGATTGAAAATTGTACAGTCACATCTTAAGTACTTTAAGTGCTTTCGTGAGTAAAAGGACACTGATAGTACTTTGTGTAATAATATATTAGTTATTGTGGGGTGAGTGAGGGAAAAGTCACAGTAATACTAAGCATTAGATTGCTAAATAGGAAGTAGGAGAATAGAAGTGGAAGAGAATATGGTGCAGGTTTGGGGAGATGCTTAAATGCAGAGTGAGAAGTGAGGACTAAAATCCTTGCACTCAGGTAACAAATTACAATTTAATCTGCAAGAGGAGGAGTCATGTTATTTTGTCAATTGGACAAACATATGTTCCTGAGGAGAGATCAGAGAAGGAGGACTAAGACAGGGGAATACAACTGAAAAACAACAAAAATGGAGGGGAAAAAATGTAAAATGTGAACAGTTGGATATCAGAATGTCCTGCTGCATTCATCTTGGATACTGTAAAAATAAGGCATAGTTACAGGGGCGGAAGGTGCAGAGAGTCCAGCTATCGAGCCAGTCTCAATTCATTCCCTGACCTCACAGAACAACGTGGTGTAGAGGCAAATGTCAATATACTCTCGACCTCAGAGTTAACTCTGGGGTTGGGAGTGAAGTACCAGCGTACTTCATGACCTCAATGAAATGTCAGCCCAGAGTAGGGTCGGAAGTGTTAAGTTCTCTGACTTCCCAGCATATCGTGTTGTGGAACCTCAAGTGTTAGTGGGCTCCCTGACCTCAGAGGGTGGCCAGGTGGAGTCCAAAGCCTCCCACACACTCCCAAATTTCACAGGGTGACATAAGCTGGGATCTGAAGTCTCATCACATGCCTTGTGTGGAGAGCACTGACCAGTGGGCTATGAGGTGCTCAGCAATTAAGATATCCACACAAGATTTGTGTTTCAAATATGCCTGGTTTGTTCACACAAACATTTCTTATGATAGCATACTAAAATAAAAGTTAAACAGGCATATCTCTAAGCGGGAAACAGTTGACTGGACATAAAATGCTACTACAGGATTCCACTGGAGAATTTTCTCCAGTGAGGATGCTTCAGAAGCATGCAGGCTCAAGCCATATCCATGGTGAAGAAGCTGGGAGGATGGCACTGGTGGAGGACCCAGGACATCCTTGAGAGTGTAGGCTATGTGATTGACAGGTAGGATTGTGTGAGCCCAGGGCCACACACGGTCTCAAGTCTTGCAAATGAGGATCAACATAAGCTAGAGAAACCTTTCTCTGGAGCACAGCAGTGTGATCCTAGGAACCATTTCAAAGTTCCAATTTTAGTATCAGCTCATTAGGTGGTAGCTTTGCCCACAGCTGGGGGTTGGTTCATCAGCAAATGAGTACCACCTCTGGTTTAGTCCATCAGCAGAGCAAAGCTTGTCTTGAGTTCTGCTCTTACCTGAACCACCAGACTGCCTGGCTGGAGCTTCCTTGTGAGCTCCTCCTTCCCAGCTCTGTCAGGGTTGCCTGGTAGACTTACACAATGGAGTCATGGATGTTCCTAACATCCTGACTTCACAAAATGACCCAAGGCGGTTTCTGAAACGTTGACACTTCCTACTTCCTTTACCTTACAAGAGAATTGGATATAAGGACACAGAAATGTAAAAGCAACTGGTCTTATTTGAATTGGAGTGTGTCTCAAGTAAGCATAGCTAGCATGACCAGTAATTAATACCACCTGGCATTTTGCAAAAGCAAGTCTTCTCAGCTAGTGAACTCTCATTACAAGTATTTGTGTAGACTTCTTTCACTTAAAAACTGTGAATGGAATTTGTGGCTCTAAGGTTTGCATACTATATTAGGTACTCAGGGAAAGCCAGTAACTGTCTTCTGAAACTGTGTCCAGAAACTTACCCAGATGTATTTTATTTGAACTGCAGTATTTTGTCTTTTTTTAATTATGAAAAAATAGGAAGCTTCCCACATAGTAATACTTACCCTGGTTTCACTATCGGTGTATGTATTTTCTGGCTGATCATATCTCTTACACAGTGTATGATTTTGTTCTTAAAATAGCCTATGTTATAGTTTGGATGATTAACTTACTACAGACTTACTTTTAACCTTAATTTTAAAATAGAGTTTGAAAATGTTATGTTTTTTAATTACTATCAAAGATTCATGTAGAGTCACATATGCACCTGTTCCTAATTTTTTTTGTGTGTTCTTTTCAATAATAGAACCGAGTGGAAATAAATGATTTAGATCCTGAGGTTTTTAAAGAAATGATGAGGTTCGTTTATACAGGAAAAGCACCAAATCTTGATAAAATGGCTGACAACTTGTTGGCAGCTGCAGATAAAGTAAGTAATGGGGTTTTTAAAGGACGAAATAAAAAAACAAAAACAAAAATCCTCAAGCTTGCCACTTATTGGAAACTATTATACATAAAAACTAAAAGTAATTTTTGATATAACTTAATTTGTACTATTTGTTACCTAGCTTAGAGAGTTTTATAAAATAGCATAAAGTAGACTCCTATAGAAATAAAATTGTCTAAAATACCAGTATGATAAGAAAGTATGGGGGGCCTGGAATTTTTCATGGAAGATTAAGCCCTAAGCTTAATAATTTCTAAGATGAATGCAACATATTGCTGCATATAAAATGTTATTGGAACTTAGGGAACACTGCACAACCTTTGTGTATTTCCTTAAAAACAATATGCTTTACATTATTCTCTTTATAGATTTTTATTAATATGATAGCATAGAAAGGAAAACTCTAATAATTTTGTTATATTCTATTGTAAATATGTTCTGTCTTCGTTAACACAGAGAAACAGCAAAAATATCAAAAATTTTTGGATCTTCTGAGTCTCAATCCTAAAAACATATTTATCATACATACACTTACAAGTTTTATATTCTAACTGTGTAAAGACCATTTAATCCTCAGAGGGGAAAAAAGAGTAGATAAAGTTTAAATAAATACTTCCCAAATATACTAATGAAGTTCATTAAATAAAAATGACAAGTATCCTTAAAGAAATGGAGATTAAAACCATCATGGTGTATATCTACACACCCATTATAATGGCTAAAATTAAATTCTGCATATAAGACTTGACAAAGATCTGGAAGAATTAAGATTCTCAGACATTGTTGGAGCATGGAATGGTACAAACATTTTAGAAAATTAAAGTTTCTTTTGAAGTCAAATATAAACTTGCCATGTATTCCATTGTGTTTACTTTGAGACTTTTAACCTCTCTACCATCCACTAAAAACATACACCTATTTTGATTTAAGATCTATATGAGTATTTACAACTATAATAGTTAAAAACTAGCAATAAATATAAATGTTCATTGACTGGTAAATATATGTATGTATATATATTTAGCTGCAAAAATAATGGTTATTAATATTTACGCAGTTTTCAAGAGTCGTTCTTCAAGGTTGAATATTGGCGAAGTAAATATTCAGTAGTAAATGCTAAGTTTGAAGTATTAGAAAAGAAAATGAATTGTTATAGTAGGTATCTGGCACAGACACACACATATATACATTTATATACGCACATATATAAAAATGTATAGAGGAGTGAGAAAGAGAAGGATGTTCATGGTTAAAGGCCTACGACTGAGCGGTGAGAAGGGGCTGAGCTGTAATCAGTGATGTGCACGAGCCTCAAATAGTCACACTGCATAGCTGTGCTAGACGGTACGTGTATACTGTGTGATTACATTTGTAAAAACAACTTCAGAAAATACAAGATTAGTTTATCAGTAGCACATCTCAGTAGCACAGAAACTGCGTGGAATTGCATGGGAAAGAAACTTCAAAGAGTGTATTCATTCTTTGGATGGTGAGTTTATGGTTGTATTAAATCATCAAGGTAAAAATTTTAAATAGGTGCTATTTATTTTCTGTCATTAAACCTCAACAAACCTACTAGTGCAGCTTTACACTAATAACTATAAAAATATTAGTAGTTATAGTATTTTCTTAGCTTTCAGTTAAATCATTCTTCAAGTTTGAATAGTGGCAAAAGAAATACAGTGTGCTAAATACTAAGTGTAAAGTAGTAGAAAAGAAAATGAATTATTACAGGAGGTAACTGGTGGCACGTGTGAACAAGAGGGACAAGGAGGTTTTAGACAGTCACTACTTCTGCAGTTAGGTATTTTCACACTGGGTAGCCAGGGAGCTAGCTAAGGGCTTGGTAACTACACTGTTAATTCCTGGTAGTGGAGTGAGGGCCTTTCTGTGGCTCAGCATCCTTAAAGCTAAGCTTAGGTTCTTTCTACCAAATTAGAAATTGAGGTATTAGGACACTTTTCACAGTGGTGAATATGCACACCAGTGAAGATCTAATAATTAGGGAATTTTTTTAAAAGGGCCTATGGCTGCAGACCCCATGCAGTAGAATGAGATGAAATAAGGGTGCTACCCAGAAAGAGAAATTTGAAAATGATGTCACAAGAAAAGGGACTGTAAACATCTTAAAAATCCATTATGCAAAATGCACCGGACTGCTCTTATGCTTCCTCTGCTTAAGGACAGTTTCACTCAGATCTCTCTTTGTAATGTGCTCATTACTTTCTTTTACTAAACAAAATATAGCTTAAATTCTCTCTCAAATGAATTCTTTGCTTTGAGAAGAAAATAATCGAGGTAAATGTTTATCTGACAATATATTCTTTAGTATAACTTATTTTGAAGATAGATGTCTTGCATAAATTGTACTTTAAAATTTGCCGTATTTTGCACTTAAGACAGTTTCTAAAGTAAATGAGTGTTTCTCCTGAATGCATTTACTTACATTTTCTTCATAAGCTAAACCAACAGTTTATTGATTTAAAATAACATTTGTTCAAAACAAATTTTCCTGCACTTTATCTATGTTACAAATATCGCATATGTATATACTGAGGGGGATAAGTGTTTAATAATTATGTTTTCTTTTGGGTAGTATGCACTGGAGCGGCTGAAGGTCATGTGTGAAGAAGCTTTGTGTAGTAACCTCTCAGTAGAAAATGTTGCTGACACCCTTGTCCTTGCAGATTTGCACAGTGCAGAACAGTTGAAAGCCCAGGCAATAGACTTTATTAATAGGTAAGCTGTACTTGCATTCCATTGGACATGACACACTGAACATGTTTTCACTGGGATTTTCTTAAACCCTGTGTCAATCTTCAATGCAGGTGCAGTGTTCTTCGACAGCTTGGGTGTAAGGATGGGAAAAACTGGAACAACAAGTAAGATGTATATCCTTTTGCTCATGAACAGTAATTGTGGCTTCCAGTGAAGCCAACTGCCAGTTATTTTAAAAATAATTGTTATACTGCTTTCAGTAGATTCCTTGAAGTTTGCCTTTTTATGCAAACTGAGATGGGTGCTTTTGTGTTGTTGTTGGTTGGTTAGTTTGTTTTCTGTTACAGAGTTTCTTTGTGTAGCTATGGTTGTCCTGGAACTAGCTCTGTAGACCAGGCTGACCTCAAACTCACAATGATCCACCTGCCTCTGCCTCTGCCTCTGCCTCTACCTATGAAGGTGTGGGTCACCACTGGCAGGATGGATATTCTTAATTTCTTGACCAGGTACACGTGCACATCACACACATGGTATATAGCTGAGTACAGGCATTATGAGGGTTGTTAGAAATCTGGCCTCTTGTTTTCAGAATGTGTTAAGAAAGGCCAAAGTCTTGGAAATCTTTAAAATTTTTGTTGATTTTAATAATGCTTGTTGATTGAACCCAAGGTCTTCCACATGTTATACAGGGACTCTACCACAGAGCTACCTAAGTCTTAACCCTTTTTGAAATTTAATTTTGAGTCAAGATCTTACTAGGTTTTTTAGGATAGATTCAGACTTGACCCTTCCTGCTCTAGCCTCTCAAATAGTAAAGATTAGATATCAGTATAACTTACAGGTTGGTTTGTTTGCTTGCTTTTGAGTTAAAGTCTTGCTATGTTATTCTGACCCATCATCAAACTCAGAGACTTCCTGCTTTACCTAAAGAGCTAACTTATTACTATTTAGATCGGTCAAATACTTTGCCTTATATACTAAGCTGCTTAATACTGTAAATCAGTAGCATGTTGATTGCTAAGAGGTTGGGTGATTGCTAAGTCCTGCTGATCCTAGATCTTTATATACAAAGTATTAGAAATGAGTAATTTTCTACTTTTCTCTATCTCTTATTGTCAAGTATTCTTGTAATTATTTGCAACAAAAAAGAAGAGATGATAAATTAGAGATTTTTGATTAGTTTTACCTGTAAACCCTTAAATTCTGCTTTTGAAAAATTATCAAAAGTTGAAATACGAAATTATAGACCACCATGGGCTATTTATTGCAAAACACATTATTGAGGGTATGGGATAGTCAATAAAATTTAAAAGGGGACAGTATTAAAGATAATAGTATATTTAACTATTTTACATGGCACTTATCTGTCGGTTTCATATTAGTTTGTAAATTCTGTTTTCTGAAAGGAAAGCTTTTTACTGCTTTCAAGTCTGTAATAGTCCTCTTCACTGACCAGTGGGTCTAACATTGTGCATTAGCAGCAGTGGCCACAGGGTCCTGTCAGGGTGTGGGTCTAACATTGTGCATTAGCAGCAGTGACCAAGGGTCCTGTCAGGGTGTGGGTCTAACATTGTGCATTAGCAGCAGTGACCAAGGGTCCTGTCAGGGTGTGATCTAACATTGTGCATTAGCAGCAGTGGCCACAGGGTCCTGTCATGATATGGGTCTAACATTGTGCATTAGCAGCAGTGGCCACAGGGTCCTGTCAGGGTGTGGGTCTAACATTGTGCATTAGCAGCAGTGGCCACAGGGTTCTGTCATGATATGGGTCTAACATTGTGCATTAGCAGCAGTGGCCACAGTGTTCTGTCGGAGTGTGGGTCTAACATTGTGCATTAGCAGCAGTGGCTCTCTTTGATCCTTTTTACTTAGCTTTAGTTTTAGTTTTTCAAGATTTATTTTAGTCTTAAGAAATACATCATACAACTTTTCTTCTATCTAAACATTATATAACTTTATACACTTTTGGTGTTATATGTACAGACTTTCAGTATATACTTACTGAATCAAATGCTTATTGAATGAAATACTTATTAAATGAAAATATTCAAGTAAATTAATAAAGTACAAATGTGATTCTAAATAACTAGTTAAAATTTTAAACATAATGATGGAACAAAAACATTTTGTTGATATCAGCTAATACTTAATTCAGTGTACTGAACTGTCAGTATATTTCAAGCACTGTTCTAATGTACTGCATATAAAATGACACTGTAAAAAGTCTTTACTTTTAAGTAATTGATCTAATGGAGATAAATACACACATGAACCCTTTAAAGTGCTCCATAGAAGAGGATATATACAGGTATTTGACTAAGCCCTGGGATTTAATAATGACTTCACAGATTGCACTCAACTGCATTTTAAAACACGAGTCAGAGGTAGCAGAAGGAGTGAGTGAGAGGGGAAGATCAGACATGACAGACTGAAAGGGATTCATGAAACAAAGCATAGCACTGTGCATGGGTGCATGATTCTTTGCTTACTGACTTCCCAGAGCACTGTTGCTTAGTAGGGAAGATACAGTGGCGAGCATAACAGATATCTCCCCTCTCTACAGGTAGTTTATGGTATATAGCAGGTTGATTAAATAAGTAACTGAAATAAAGGATGGAACCTAGTTTTATTTATATTACAGAAAACCAGAGTAAAGAATGTGTGAAGTAAGTGGATAGTGTGAAAAAGCTAGAGAAAGTAAGCAAAGGTTCCCAAACCACATAACATTGGGACTTTTGACAGTGAAGTCAAGAATAATGATTCTCCAGTAAGAGTTACTACCTCTGGTGGGACACAATAAAGCTTCCATTCTTAGCATTGTTGATTCCACTCTCAACATTTAGCAGGTTGATGAATGGGTTGGAGTAATGTTGGTATTTGAAAAACAAAGTTAAATTCAGGTAAATGGAAGGTATAGAGGAGAGAAGGAGGGGAAAGGAACTAATGTGTTGCATTACCAGTTATTTGGATTGCTCATTGAGAGCATGCTATACATACAGGACACAATAAATAAAACAGTAAAGGAGAAACCGGAGTGTAGAATGGGAATGCAAAGCGATAAAAAGGATCGAACCACACTTCTCACTTTTAAAACTTAAATGTAGGGAAAGAAAAGTGGAATAAAACATAATACCGTCATATTTCTGTCGGAGAGTTATTGAAGCTGCAATAAGAGAAACAGCATAATAGGAGATTAAACGCAAATCAGGAGAATGTGATAATAATCCAATTGCAAGATTATGAAGATAAATTTATGGATGCTTGATGACATTTAGAATTAAAATGGGACTTTGATGCTTAGTCAGAGGACTGTTTCTAGGATGGCTCTTGGCTGTTTAACTTGAATCACTGGACAACAGTGAAAGCTTCAGCCAAAATTAAGAACAAAAAACTTGAGACTTAAGGAGAAAGGTGATGAGTTCTCATGTGACAGTGCTGAATTCGTGAGAGTTAAGGCTCATTCAGATAAAAAGAGCATTTGACTACAAGGAAGCACTGAGATTGACTTGACGGCAGTGAACTGCTAGGTCTGATCATTAGACATGTGACAGGCGGATGAGATCAGATGCACAGTGTGGTCAAAGGAGAAGAGTGTTAAGTGAGAAGTTGGAACTCTGGAGAAAACCTGTAGGAGGCATGCATGAGAAGGGAGAAAAGATGATCAGGTCCTGGGATAGTGATGGCTAGCCATCAGTGGAGAGCTGTGGGGTGACGACACATGCCTTCATGTTCAAACTGGCAGAAGACACCCGTTCAGGTCTGCCAAAAAATGCTAATAGGATAAGTAGAATGTTTTTAAATATTCAAGTGAGTGTATGGAAAGAGGTGTGGTGTCTGAAATTTCAAAATGCTCAAGTTAAACAAAACCAAACCAAAAAGTGATAATTCAGCAATGCATTTGTAAAGTGTCTTTTCAGTAAACTTCACTTAATCTTGCTTTTCAGCCAAGCAGCTGACATAATGGAGACATCAGGGTGGAAGTCTATGATTCAGTCTCATCCTCATTTGGTGGCAGAAGCCTTCCGAGCACTGGCATCTTCACAGTGTCCACAGTTTGGTATTCCACGCAAAAGGTTAAAGCAGTCTTGACTCTTCATGGACAGTAGGAAATTTATTTGCCTTTACTTCCCCAGGTCCCGAAGCAACAGTTGTTTCTGTCTCTTGTCCACAGAACAGAAGCTGGAAAGGCATATTGCTTGCTTTCACGTGGATAATTTATGGTTTATACTTCAGCTTTAAATCTGACTGATTAATTCACTTCAAGGCCTTAAATTGTCTTCAGTGACTTCTCTTGTTCATTTTTTTTATTGTGCCTTGTCAGTTTGCCAAGGCTATGCAGGATTGCACTAGCTCCACAATGCAGTAATATTGATAACTGATGATACTGAATTTCAAAAGATCTTCTATTATTTTAGAAACAGAAGAGCTTTATAGGTTTTGTTCTATATGATCTCCAAGTATAAAACTAGGTTCTATTGGATTTGGAGATTGCCAGAGGCACCTCCAGTCTCAGTTGTGTAGACACTAAAGAACCTGTTATTTTTCATTTCAAGGGGCAGATAAGCAATGTGTTGACCTAAAATTTTAGAAAAAAAATTGTAATGTTTGTCTGTATATTAACTGCTCAAGAAACTGGGTTTATGCACATTTGTAAAGGTTGAAAAATAATATGAAGTTAAGATTTCAATAAAAAGAAAACATGGTTTTTGTTAATGTTTTAAATTTATAATGACTTAAATTTGAAAGAAAAATTCAGTAGGTGTTAAATTCAGGATGACCAATGTACATGTAATGAGTGGGCCAATTAAGAAAGATATATGTGCACTTTTAATGTGGAAATTTTCTATGATAAATGGTACATATATATTTTCCTTTAGCTTGGATTAATAAGATTTTAATTACGTTTTAACATTTAAAAGAAGTGTTTAATGACACATGGAGCCAACTTGGACATTCATGATAATAGATAAAATTATGCTTGATTACTTGGATTTCAAATATTTATTATTGAGTTTATTACAGTTTTATTACATTTGGGGAAGGCACCTAACAATAGATGAGTCCTGTACAGTCTGCTTCTTTTCAAAGCAATTAACAGATAATTTTGCCTGTGCAAGATGTGTGGGAAAGCAGAGAACTCTCTGAGAGTGTGTGCAGCTACACTAGGAAACTTGTTTTCCCTTTGGTGGCTCAGTTACTAACATGGTAGATTATTGAAATTTTGCATAATGTGAACGGGATAAATATTACCAACTGTTTTTAGTGAGCCAGGTTTTTTTCTTTTATTAAACTTTAGCTTTAAACACGCAAATGTTTTGTGTTTAATAGTTGTAGATCTGTTGTGATGCATTGTTCTAGAGAAACAGGAGTGGACAGTGTCAGATCATATGTGACTGAAGCACTGATGATGTGCTCTCTACATAAAGACAGAGCATGTTACTGGAAAAACAGGTGTATGTGCCTGTATTTTGCATATATAGCTTTATTCCCTGTATTAAAATTTGTGTAATTTGTTTATTATAAAATTCAGGACAAAAGCATATTGTTTTAAAATAGACTATTTTTAACTATAGCTTTTTAGCACTTAACTGAAACAATCTTAAAATACATTAAGAAAATACTGTCAAATAAGCATTAGTTATCAAGAGAAAACAAGCAAAGATTGTATGTTTAGATATCTTAGTTTTGATTCTTTGTTGTGTTAAAACAGTAAGAATTATTTGGGATAGAAGAAAAATTTTCAACTGGCTTCACCCTATACAAGAGAATCATGACAAGCAAAAGTATATTCCCTTTATTTCATCATAATACAAACATGTTACATTAACAGTGTAAACTTTTGAACACACACACAAACACACCTTTAATACAAGATATTTTCATGGTCTAACAAAGGGCAAAGATTTTACTCAGTGGGTGGAATACATTGTCACATGTCATAAAAACACTGAAGTCTATGTACAACACATTCATTGTAAATTGATTCCATTGGTTTGGTCTGCGTTTCTAACCATGGTGAAATCAGTGGTAATACCATATAATAAACATTACAAATGTTTATTGATAATGTTCACAATTTTCTTATGCAGATTTTTGGTTTAAGTTTGCTAACATAATTTCTACCAAAAATGTCCAACACTGTGCTCTATAAATATCAGTGTCTGTTGAAATTCCCACTTTTTGGATGGAACAGTACCAACAATTACACTCACAGAATCATACAATCTTTTCTGGTTTTTTTTGTTTGTTTTCGTTTTTGATTTGTTTTGTTTTTTTGTTTATGTGTATTTTAGTAGTTTCGGTTTTTGAGTGTGTGATAAAAGGCTGTTTATTTTCTTCTTGGAATGGCCTAATTGCATTTTCCCCATTCACTCATTTTTAAACTATATACAACTTGGTCAAAATAGGTACGGTTTCTGCTGAATACAATCTTGTTTAAGTCACCAGTTTGCTCCTTTTACCTTTTAGTCACCTAAGCAAGGCTTTTCTCAGAACACAATGAGTGGTTTTACATATTACAATTTATAAAAATATGTCTGCTGGGAAAACTGTGCTTTAGAGTAAGATACTGTATTTGTGTCTTTTTCATTGTTTTGTTTTTAAATGTTTTGATACTTGGAGCACAAATATGAAGGTGCCATGAGATGGCTTGCTAATGTTACCTCCTTAAATACTTTCTATGTTACTATCTTCAAATAATAATCAGAGAACCTTGAATGAAATGTAGTCCTTTGTGTGAGATATGTATGTGTTTATATTTTCTTGGGCTGTGTGTAATATGTTTAAGAGTGAATTTATGAAAATAGAACTTAGTTAAATATGCTGAAAGTTCAGATTAATTGAAGTATCTCATTTAAGTGTGCTTTATTTGAAAAGACAGTGGATTGCCAGAAGACAGTGTAATCCTAAAAAATGTGACCAGCATTCTGTATTATAAAATAGGAAGATAGTGCTGTTTTTAGGATATCAAGGATAATTAAATTTTAAAAATAATTGCTTTAAATATTTTTAAAGTGTCATGAACATTATTGTTTTATTTTGTAACTTGATCTAATTGAGAGTTTAAATTTTTAGAAATATTAATTTGCTCATTTAAAACTTTATACATGAATTTTAAGCAGAAGTTTTTATATGAAATTATAGATAAGGGCTTCAAGTATGGCTCAGTGATAGAGCGCTTATAAATATTTGTGATCTGTAGGTTGGATCCATAGCAACACCAACACACAAAAAGATGGAATCGTAGATACTATTCATTGTTAGAAAAATGCAACAAAGACTTGGGTAAGTTTTATGAAAATCTCACTCAACAGTTTTACTACAAGTCACATGTTCATGAAGAGGTGAAGTAATCGTCTTGGGCATGCCTGGTCTTTGATGGTTACAATGGAAATATTTGTTGTGGGTTCTTGAGGGAGGTGAGTGGGTGAGTGAGTGGGTTTCAGTGTTCTCAGAAAATAAATACAGCACTTTCAGCACATATGAGAGTATTTTACAAACATTTTTATAGAGAGATTGTGGGCTCCAACTTAAGTGTTCATGGAATGATGTAAATGTTGACTATTTCTAGCTGAAAAAAATACTGAGTGCCTCCAATGCAAGACTTCTTTACTAGGAATGAAATCACATTGTATCTTCTATTGTATGTAAATTTATGTCTGAGAAGGAGTACTTATTTTTAAATATTTTCCTGTTAGTAAAGCTTACTCTATACTATAATCTAACTAGTTAATTCAGCATTGCTTACAGATGAATTGAGCCCATTTTTGGAAATAAAGTTCTAAAATTATTTAATTATTAGTTCACAAGGAAGTTAACTTTTAAGACTCAGACCTATAACATTTAATCTTTCTGGCCTTTATTTAATCCATTTGTTGTTTTGTGATGAGATACACACTAGTTGTGTTGTTGTTGGAAATGGATTTTGTGTTAAAGCGCGTTGAGTTAAAATAAAATTGTTACTACCTATTCAGAATTAATTTCCTTGCTTGGGTTTATTTGAGTCTTCTCTAAACTGTCTGCTTTAGTGTGCTGCTTTAACATGAAAATTTAAATTTCACATGCTAAGTACCTTCTATATAGGGAAGCTTATAGTTCTGACAGTTTTAAATATTGTTGCTGTTAAAATGCAGACCCAGGATATTCCTAAATAAGCTTCCTAAAAATAACAAAGTGCTTAGTAGTTGTAGCCTTGATGTCAGGTAGAAAGACACCGTGTAAAACTTCCATGTACCCAACACATCCCTAAATTCTTATTAGTATTGTAAAATAGAATATTTTCCATGTAGGTGTAATGAAATGATATAGAAACGTTTTGATCAGACCCAAAAATAATTTAAAAAGAACTTTTCATTCCTACACTGCAGCATTTAGCCTGATAGAGCACACTCAGATGAATGTTCTATTACCTACTACCTCAGAGGGCTTCTAAAGGACCAAGAATAGTATTTGCTCTCATCATACTTTAAAATATTTTTGAGATTATATTATTATTTTAACATATATCCCTTCTATTTCATCACTCAAAACCCTCCATCCTGTTTTTCAAATTCATAGCTTCTTTTCATTAATTGTTGTTGCATATGTGTGGGCAGGGGTGAAAGGGGGGGGTTCGACAATACATAAATACAGCCTACTCAGTCTGTATGATGTTACTTCTCTTTTTTTCAGAACTGACCATTGAGAATGTTCTTCCTGGTGCAAGACCATTTTTCCTGCTGTCAGCACTGCTTTAGTTCTAGTAGGTTTTTTATGTTTGGGTTCAGGCCTTCTAGACTCCACCCCTACCCTCACCTCATGCATCCTCAACCACATCAACATGTCTGTTGTTGTTCTTGTTCAGTGCGTGCCTAAGTGGTGTTGGTGAGACCTGGACTTCTGACATTCCTAGGAGTCATACAGCAAACTCTCTTGTCCTCTGGCTCTTAAAATCTTTCCATCCCCTGCCTCTTCAACAGGGATTCTTGAGTCTTGGGTGCTGTTGTAGATGTATCTCTTAGGACTGTACTGTACAATTCTGCATTTTGATTGGCTGTGGTTTGCAGTAATAGTCTGTAAGTCTGTTTCAAAGAGAACTTTACTATGGGTGAAGATTATGCTTATATGTGAGTCTAAGGACTAATGTTTAGAGAGTAGGTGGGATTCTGATTTTGTAGAATGATGGTTGTAGGTTCTCCTCCAAGATCCATGTCACAATCCTTTAGTAGTTGTTTAGGTTTCCAATATCAGGCATTATTTTCGTCTTGTTGAGTGATCTTATGTTCAACTTAGAGAGCTGTTCATTACTGGCCAGTTATATGTGCCAGTACTGCACTCTTAGGGTTATACTGCCATGCCGATTATCATTGTGGTTCATTGGCAGTATAGCAACTGCTCATTGCCTCTCCTTCAAAGCTTGTATGGCTTTTTCTAATAGCATGAAAAGCTAGTCCTCAGGTAAGAGGCATTCAAGCAACTCAGTTTAAGCTCAGAGTCCTCTGAGCCCTGTATCTGAAGTAGATGGATCTTGAACAATAGAGACTTTCCTTCCAACTCAGGAAGACAACCAAGGGCTGTAGGAATAGGCTATAACAATGTATATGAAAAAGGAACATAGACCCCATTTGTCTCCATTTAAGGATTAGGCCTGATTTCCAAAAGGCTATAAGGAACCAGCTTCAGGAATAGCTGTTAGTCCCAGAAACTAAGTCATAAGACAGCAGCTCTAGGAATAAGACAAAGTATACCACCTGAGCAACAGCCTGAAGCCAGGAGCTGCAGTCTCTGTTGCTTAGTACCTTGTAGTAAAACAGAAGGGGAAGTAGCCTTTGTTCTATTTGGGCTGTAACTCCCAGACTGCTAGTTGAAGTTGCAGGAAGAAAAAGAGACATGTTAAAAAGTGATTTTTGCCTTTATTTCTAAGTTCTAAAGAGTTCACAAGTTTACACATAAATTCAAATCATAAATTGAATAAGAAGTTTACATTAGATAATGTTTACATGCATATCCATTAAGAGTAATTATCTGGACATTCATCATTTGTCACTAACTCTACAGGTTCATAGAGAGTTAAAAAATGTAGCTAAGTTATCCTTGAAGTTTTGTATAGATAAACCCAGTCAATATTTTATCTTCTGTCCTTGCACCTATAGTAAACCCTTAGTTCCCTTTTTATGACCTTTGGTTAATGGCTTTACAACCTCTTGAAGTGTGCTCTTAAGTTGTATATGTCTGCTTGTTGTCTCAGAAACAATTAACTCATGACACTTGAGGAGTGGTAGAGTTCTCAGTGCAGTCTAGATGTTAGAGGAGAATGAATAGCAGTCCTATTACTAAAGAGGTCTGAGTGTCTTTGTCTGGGTCGCCATTTTGAAACACTAGTGACCCCTGCATTCTGGTTGTTTCTGCAAAATAAACACTCTTTGTTCTTGCATACTATTTAAGTCTGGGGTCTTCCTTCAGCGATTGTTGAACCTTAACATATACATTATTATTAATTCTCAACCTGTGGATCACAACCCCTTTGGGAGTCAAATGACCCTTTCACCAGGGCCCTCCAAGACCATCAAAAAAATAGAGATACTTACATTATGATTCATGACAGTACCAAAATTACAGTTATGAAGTAGCAATGAAAATATATGATTGGGGTCACTAGAACATGAGGAACTATATTAAAGGGTCACAGCATTAGGAAGGTTGAGATACACTGTATTACAGTGTTTGGGGAGTCTCTTTGAAAACACTGCTGAACACCAGAAAAGAGCACTTCTCATAGCTAGTGTTAAGGTTTTTGTTATAGGATTTTTGGCTCTTGGAGAATTAGCCCAGATGGAAAATTTTCACTGAAATATAAATGTATGTTTATACACTGGGTAACATTTATTTTTAGGTAGATAGTTAATAATATGTGATAGGTATTCTCTACAGATGAAGTGAGCCAATTCAAGCCAAATTATAATATGTAGACAAGTTTATTGGGAAGCTACTCTTGGACAGGTTCATTGATCTTAAAGGAATATGGTCAGGGAAGTCACTGTAGGGAGTCAGACAGAGAGAGGAGAGAGGGCAGGAGCCAATATGTAGATTGAAGAACAGCTGGGGTTAGGAAGCCTGGCCCCGATCTGGAAAGTGCAGGATAGAAGGCAGTGTGTTCTAGCCATGACCCATCACAGGTAGGGGCTGAGAGATCCTGGGAGAACCTGAAGGCCAGGTTCTCTTTGATATGTAAAATATGCACATCAGTTCCTTGTCTCTGGTCTGAATCCCAACATCCCAGCCTTTTCTTGATAAGAAAAGAATATAAGGGGCTACATAGTCATCTATGACTACTTCCAGCTGACATTTGGTGTCATTATGAAAGCCGGACAAAAAGCTGTATTGTTGGCCAGGTCCAAGAAGAGCAGGCTGTTTTACTTGCTGTCTGGGGTTATAAGACCATCTGGAGCTAGCTTTAGAAGCTCTCCTGGATGCAGATTTTGGAGGAAAATGTGGACCTGAGAGAGGAAGAGAGAGAGAGACAGAGACAGAGACAGAGAGAGAGAGAGAGAGAGAGAGAGAGAGAGAGAGAGTGAGAGAGAGCGTGCGTGCGTGAGAAGAAAATGTTTAGGCATTTAGGGAGAAAAACATTTTCTTAGGTATACATTTGGAATTTTTAGGCCTATGATCTTGGAAGATTGGGGCAGGGTAAGTCTCAAAAGCAGGAAATAGGGAAGGGGGGTCACACCTTTATGAATAGGCACTTTGGCAAACAGGCTATTGATTGACTGTACTTCTCTGGCATCCATTTGATCTGTGAGGGTTGGATTTGAGTGTATTCCCTAAAGCTTACAAGGATTTTTTTAAGTTTAGAAAAAGAGATAAATTTTAAATGGGTTAGTATTACCACTTTTTAGAAAAAGCAACAGAATCATGCCTTTGTATCATAGTAGAGGCTTGGGAAAGAGTTTAAAATTCGATTAATATTAAATATTTGAACTTTGAAATCTTAATGAAACAGAAGCATAGTGAGGGGAAGAAATCTGAAACATCATTCCTTTTATATACCTGATATCACATTGTTATCACCATTTAAGCTTCATGACTTCATAACTTGCATTTCGCTTTCTTGCCTTCCCACAATGCTTCCTCAATTCTCTCTCCTCTTCTCCTCAGAGTGGGTGCCCCCCCGTACCTCCCCCCACCCTGACACATGAAGTCTTTTTGAGGCATTCACTCCCAGTGAGGCCAGACAAGGCAATCCAGGTAGAAAAACATATCCCACATACAGGCAGCAGTTTTGGGGATAGCCCTCATTCCAGTTGTTCAGGACCCACATAAAGGCCAAGCTGGAAATCTGCTATAAATGTGCAGAGAGGCCTAAGTCCAGCCCATGTATGTTCTTTGGTTGGTAGAGAGCCCCAAGGGTCTAGGTCAGTTGACTCTGTTGGTCTTCCTGTGGAGTTCCTATCCCTTTAGACGCCATAATCCTTCCTGTTCTTCCATAAGAGTCTCCAGACTCCATCCACTCTTTGGCTCTGGTGTTTGCATCTGTCAGAGTTAGCTGCTGGATTAAGCCTCTCATAAGACAAATAACAGAGTATCAGTAATAGTGTGAAGGTTTGGTACTTGCCCCCAGAATGGATTTAAGTTGACCCAGTCATTGGTTGGCCTTTTCCTCAGTCCCTGCTCCATCCCCAATCCCTACATTTCTTGTAGACAGGATAAATATTGGATCAAAAGGAATTGAGGGTAATTTGGTGTTTGTATCGCTCCATTAAAGTTCTTACCTGGCTACAGGAGGTGGCTTCTTCAGGTTCCATATCCCTAATGCTGTGAGTCACAGGTAAGGTCTCCCCCTCTGACCCTTGGGCACCTCCTTTATCCCAGGTCTCTGTCTCTTCCTGGTGATGTTCCCTATCTCCCCACCCCCAAAGGTTGAAGATTTCCATTCATTGTCATGGCTATCTGGCCATCTCTCCTGTCACTCCCCACACCTGATCCTTAGCCCCTCTCCCCACACTTCTTCCACCCAGTGCCCTCATTCCATCTGCCTCTTTAATCCTGCTTCTAAGTGAGATCCTCCCTTGTGCCTAACTTCTTGTTTACCTTCTTTCGGTCTATGGAGTGTAGCATGAGTATCCTGTAGTTTATCACCTGATCAAAGCATCAGAACCATCCACTACAGTGAAGATGTACCATATTTTCTTTATCCATTATTCAGTAGAGGGATATCTAGGTTGTTTTCAATTTCTGGCTATTACAAATAAAGCTGCTATGAACATGGTTGAGCAGGTGTCTTTGTGGGATGTTGTAGCATCTTCTGGGTATATGCCCAGGAGTGGTATAGCTGGATCTAGAGGTAGAACCATTCCCAGTTTTCTGAGAAACTGCCAATTTGATTTCCAAAGTAATTGTACAAGTTTGTACTCCCAACAACAATGAAGAAGTGTGCCTTATCTTTTCTTCAATGTAATTATCTTCCTTGGATTGGAGTTTTTTTTCTAGTATGTTCTGTATGGCTGGATTTATGGACAGCTTTAGATTTGGATTCTCTTGAAATATCTTGTTTTGTCCATCTACGGTGATTGAGATTTTCCTCTGTATTGTAGTCTGGGTTGGCATCTGTGGTTTTTTTAAGGTTGCAAGATAGCTGTCCATGCGCATCTAGCTTTTAGAGACACTGGGTGTAATTCTGATAGGTATGTTTTTTTCATGTTACCTGCCCATTTTCTCTTACTCATTTTAATATTCTTTCTTCTATAGATTTTGTGTTGTGATTATTATTTGTGTCACGTAGCACAGAGCACAGAGTTTTCCATGCTAATGAGGTATATAGATAGGCTATCCCTGAGGGTTTAGCCAATAGGCTTTCCTTCCCGGATATTCCTTCCTGCAAAAGTAATTTAATCTCTGGTCCACCCTGAGTAAGTCGTATACGTTAGATTTTCACTACCAATAAACACTCTTTAAGTAAGGAGGGAGGTGAAAGCATGGGTCCTAAAAAATCTTGACCCAGGGAGTTAAAATGAAGTTGTCAGTGCAAGGCCTTAGGCAAACGTAATTTGGGTAAATGTTGCAGCAGATACCTGTCATTGTCTGTTAATCGAAGTTTAGACCCAGTAGTGTCCCTTTTCTGGAACCCAAATGCACAACTCTGCGTATAAGCTTTGGGTCATATTGCAGGGGAAAGCCTCAAGTCAAACACCATACCAAGGCTCCAGGAAACAAAGACCCAATCTTTGTTATGGAACAGATCATTTACCCTTGCCAGCCAGCTCATGAAAGGATCCTGGGTATCTTGAGACCTGGAAGGTGTATTTTGTGCTCCATAGCTGCAGGGAAATGATTACTCAGTGAGTCCAAAGTTGATTGCATTAGGTGGGTGAAAAAGAGCAGCCCCATGTGGTTGGACACTCAACACCCCCAAACACCCATTCCATCCCCATTTTCAGCACTAAGTATTCTCTGCTGAAAAAAAATTGTTTTTGAGAGGCCAAACTTACTCCATCTTGGGACTGTCCTCCATATTAAAAAAAAAAAAAAAAAAAAGCCTGAGAACTTAACCTACAGCAGAACCCAAGCTGCACCCGCGTACCAGAAAGAACCCCATAGCTTGTATTTGGCCAGAGTTATTCTTCTAGCTACTTCCTAGCAACAGTTAATCAAAGATTAGTCTGACTGCTTCAGATTTACTTTTAGACCCTTTGTGCTTTGTATACCGCCTGGCTTCAGAGCACCCACCTATTGGCGTATAGTCATTCTATTAGATTGCTAGACTGGGACACCCCTCACTTGCTCCTATTTTCCTATAAAAACTTGTCCTGCTGAAGGATCAAGGCTGCTCTGCCTCCTTTCCCATCCTACTGTAACAGGATTGGGTTGGAGGAGAGCCCAAGCCAGAGCTTGTAATAAAGAGACCCTAATGCTATTATTATATGAGAAATGGCTCCTTGGTTGTGGGGCAGTGGTCTGTGGCAGGCAATCTGACACCTGATTGAGCACAGGCTGAAAATTCTGGGAGACCCAATGGAATATCCATGAGGGACCAAACTGTGTTTTTACCCTACGCTCCCGGAAGACTCCTGTAAAAACAGCTGCAGCCTTCACAACCACTATATAGAGAGAGGCCTGGCATGTTAGACTTGTCATGTAGAAAGCAACTGAGTCCTCCCATAAGCAAATGAGGCACCACAAAGCCCCCGACCAGACCAATGGGAAGTATCAGTTGCTGAACCTCTGACCCCTCCCAAACAGTATATCAGATTGTCCTGACCTGTGTAGCCTCTCGACCTGCTGCCCTCTGCCTGCTCTGACTGCCCTGCCCACTCCTGCCCGCCACCACTGCCCGCCATCCAGAAGGAATAAAGGTGCGAAAACTACTCAGGTGTCTGAGAGCTTTTGTCCTAAGAGCTCTAACACTTGTTTTGATTTGCATTTCCCTGATGACTAAGGATGTTCAACATTTCTTTAGGTGCTTCTCAGCCCTGCGAATTTCCTCGGTTGAGAATTCTCTGTTTAGCTCTGTTCCCCATATTTTGATAGGGTTATTTGGTTTTCTGGAGTCTTAACTTCTTGAGTTCTTTGTATATATTAGATATTAGCCCTCTATCAGACATAGGATTGGTTAAGATCTTTTCCCAATCTGTTGGTTGCCGTTTTGTCTTATTGACATTGTCCTTTGCCTTACAGAAGCTTTGCAATTTCATGAGGTCCCATTTGTCGATTCTTGATCTTAGAGCATAAGCCATTGGTGTTCTGTTGAGGAATTTTTCCCCTGTAGCCAGGTGTTCGAGAGTTTTCCCCCACTTTCTCTTCTATTAGATTCAGTGTATCTGGTTTTATGTGGAGGTCCTTCATCCACTTGGACTTGAGCTTTGTACAGGGAGATAAGAATGGATCAATTCTCATTCTTCTACATATAGACCGCCAGTTGAACGAGCACCATTTATTGAAAATGCTGTCTTTTTTCCACCGGGTGGTTTTAGCTACTTTGTTGAAATTCCACTTCACACCAGTCAGAATGGCTAAGATCAAAAACTCAGGTGACAGCAGATGCTGGCGAGGATGTGGAGAAAGAGGAACACTCCTCCATTGTTGGTGGGATTGCAAGCTGGTACAACCAGTCTGGAAATCAGTTTGGCGGACCCTCAGAAAAATGGACATAATACTACCTGAGGACCCAGCTATACCTCTCCTGGTCATATACCCAGAAGATGCTCCAACATGTAATAAGGACACATGCTCCACTGTGTTCATAGCAGCCATATTTAAAATAGCCAGAAGCTGGAAACAACCCAGATGTCCCTCATCAGAGGAATGGATACAGAAAATGTGGTACATTTACACAGTGGAGTACTACTCAGCCATTAAAAACAATGACTTAATGAAATTTGCAGGCAAATGTATGGAACTTGAAAATATCATCCTGAGTGAGGTAACTCAGACACAAACGAACGAACATGGTATGTACTCACTGATAAGTGGATATTAGCCTAAACGTTCAGAAGGCCCAAGTTTCACTTTACAGTAACCACAGGACTGAAAGTGAGGTCCCAGATGGAGGAGTTGGAGAAGGGACTAAAGGAGCTGAGGGAGTTTGCAGTCCCATGGAGGGAGCAACAGTGTCAACTGGCCCGACTCCCCCATCCCCCCTGTCCTCCTGGAGGCTGGAACACCAACCAAAGAATACACATGGAGGGACCCATGGCTCGGACCACATATGTGGCAGAGGAGGGTCTTGTTGGCCATCAGGGGGAGGAGAGGCCCCAGTAAAGGGGAATGTCAAGGTGGGAATACAGGAGTGGGTGGGCGGGTGGGTGGGAGGGGGAGGGGATAGGGGGTTTCCAAAGAAGAGACCTAGAAAGGGGGAAGCATTAGAAATGTAAATAAAGTGTCCAAAAATAAAAAAAGAGCTTTAACACTTTTGGCCTGGGAGAGATCCGATCTCCTGAGACCTGAAGCCTCTTGCTCTCCAGGCCGAGTGCTGGGGCCTGTGCTGACAGGGTTGGAGGGCCTCTTGGGGATTGTGCTGTGGAGAGGGAGAGCAGCCAAGGCAGCTTGCACTCACAACCCGCGCCCCATCTCTGGCTCTCAGGCCACAAGGACCTGACTTGGCTCAGGGCGGCCTGAGAGTGCAGAGTCCTGGAGCTACAGTAGGGACAGAGGTGGAGGAAATTCAGTCCCTGATAGCAATCCCTCCCCCTTGCGGGGACCCTTGCATTCTGCTGGGCCAGAGACCCCCTGAGGAAGATTCCCTGCTGCGGCCCAACACTTGGTGGTCTTTTGAGGTTCAGGAATACTTCTTGGCACAACATTTTCATTTGTATTTCCTTAATTGCTTGGAGCAATTAACATTTTTGGGGTAATTTGTTACTCATTTTCATTTCTTCCTTTGAGAGCTCTATGTTCAGATCCCAAGCCCATTTTTTGAACATTTTTTGTTTTGTTTCTTGGTGATGGCATTGTTTTTAAATCTTTGTATATTTTGTATATTAATCCTCTGTCAGATGTATAGCTGACAAAGACTCTCTCCCATTCTGTGGATTCCCTCTACACCTAGTTGATTGTTTCCCAAGCTTTGAAGACCTTTTAAGTTTATGAAGACCCGCCTGTCGATTGTTGGCCTTAATTCTTGGGCAAATGAAGTATGACTCAGAAAGTCCTTTCTTATACCTACATCATGTAGAATACTGCCTGTTTTTCTATCTTTCTGGTAATCTGTCTATGTGTCTGCCTGTCTGTCTCTCTCTTTCTCTCTCTCTCATTTATATATATAAAATACAGTTTTAGGATTGCCTGTAGATCTTCTTTGTAAGCCTATTAGAATTCTCCGGTTACTAATCAATTCCTGAATTACTATTAGTTGGAGCGTTTTTTAATACAATTTCAATCTCAATATTATGAGTCTGTATATGTTTTTAACTTCTTGTTTAATTGTGATTACTTGAGTGAATTTAGAAAATCATCTAGTTTCTTTTGGTTTTTCAGCTTAATGTATTTCCTTATCACAGTCTGAATTCCTTTCTTGTCTGCTTTAGTATTTCCCTATTTGTTTCTGATTCTGTTCATTTGCGTCCTCTCTTTGTTTCTTTTGATTAGTTGGGCTGCGGGTCTGTCAATCTAGTTTATCTTTTCAAAGAACCAGCTCTTACTTTGTTAATTATTTGTAATATTTTGTATTTCATTAATTTCTTTTTATTATGTCTTGCCATTAACTGGGTTTAGATTTGGTTTCTTCTTTTTCAGAGCTTTGAGTTGGAATATTAAGTTATTTGTGCTTTTTCTGATTTCTTTTTAATGTAGGAAGTTAATGATATAATTTTACCTGTAGAATTGCTTTCAATATATCTGAGTTTTTGTTGTTTTAGTCATTTAATGCTAGTAATTTTTTTATTTCTTCTTTGTTAACCTATCCACCATACAGTAACGAGTTGTTTAATATTAATAAGCTTGTGTGCATACTAGAGATTTGTTTGCTGTCCATTTTAGTTTTTGTATATTGTAGTTTTGTATATTGTAGTACATGGCGTCTTAGTCAGGGTTTCTATTCCTGCACAAACATCATGACCAAGAAACAAGTTGGGGAGGAAAGGGTTTATTTGGCTTACACTTCCATGTGCTGTTCATCACAAAAGGAAGTCAGGACTGGGACTCAAGCAGGTCAGGAAGCAGGAGCTGATGCAGAGGCCATGGAGGAATGCTGCTTACTGGCTTGCTTGCTTCCCCTGGCTTGCTCAGCCTGCTTTCTTATAGAACCCAAGACTACCAGCCCACAGATGGTACCACCCACAAGGGGTCCTCCCCCCTTGATCACTAACAGAAAATGCCTTACAGCTGAATCTCATGGAGACATTTTCTCAACTGAAGCTCCTTTCTCCGTGATAACTTCAGCTTGTATCAAATTGACACACAAAACTAGCCAGTACACATGGAGTTATTGTAGTATTTTTGAATTAGTACACATTTGTTTTCTGTCTAGGATATAGTCTATTTTAGAGATGATTCAAGGTGCTTCTTGTATATTTAGACAAGCTTCCATGTATTTTCTTTTGGGGAAAAATACTCTATAGATCATTAAATCCATTTGATGTGCAATGTCATTTAATCATGATTTTTGTTGTTTTTGTTGGTCTTAGGTTTTTATTTTTGTTTTTTTCCAGATGACCTGTCTATAACACACACACACACACACACACACACACACACACGATAGTATTGTCTTATTTACTATTCTTTTCATTAAATTGAAGTGGCCCTCTCTATTTCTTGTGATCAGTTTTAATTTGGAGTGGCTTTTTTGTTTGGGTTTCTTTGTTTGTTTGTTTAGATGTTAAGATAGTGATAGCTACTTACTTCTTCCCATTTAATTGCAGTACTTTTGCTCTAAGGCAGTGCCTATCTTTAAAGAGAAGATGTTTGTAAACAAGAAATGTGTTTTCTTTCTTAATGCATTCAGTCCTTCCTTGTGTGTGTGTGTGTTTTTTTTTTTTTTATTGGAAAATTGACCCTATTGATATTTGACGTTACTGCTGAAATGTATGTTATTTGTTGTCATTGCTCTTGATTTTTGATGGTTTTGTGTGTGTGTGTGTGTTCCTAGTGGTACTTTGTGCTTTAGTAATTACAGCGTTATAATTGTTTTCCAGTCTCTTGGCTATCCTCATTTCTCTCTCCATCACAAAATAATGCTGCTTCTATTTTCTTTAGGTTTGGTTTGTTGGATATTAATATTTTTAGGCTGGTTATTTCGTGCAAAGTTTTTTCTTCTCCTTAAACTATGGCAGATATTTTTGCTGAGTATATTAGTCCAGTACCACTTTCATGGTCATTTCAGACTTGGAGTGCATTGGTATAGGCTCTTTCAAATTTCTACATTTCAATTGAGAAATAAGCTGATGAGTTTACCTTTATACATGACTTGTGCTTTGTTGTTTTGTCTTTTGAAGCTTTAAATATACTTTTCCTTTGTTTTGTATACTTAAGTGTTTTAACAATGATATGACATGGGGATTTTCTTTTTAGGTCTCATCTATTTGTTTCTTGAATATGTACGTATATTCCTTCCTTTAGTTTGGGGAAATTTTCCTTTATGATCATGTTGAGGATCTTGGCTATGTCATTCACAGGGTACTTCTCCCTCTTCTATGGCTATAAATCAATGCTTTGGTCTTTTTTTATAGTGTCCCACATTTCTTGTATGTTTCTTTTTTGGGTTTTTAAAATTTTGTTCTCCTTTTTTGCTTTTCATATTCTATCCTTCTTTCATCTAGATTCTCTATTTTATCTTTGAGTCCTGATATTCATTCTTTGGCTTCTTTCTGCTGTACTCAATTTTCATTTTAATTTTATGGTTAGGTTATTGGAATTTTTAATTCTGTTTTCGACTCAGTTTGAGTCCTCTGCAATGTTTCTCTTTATTGAATTCATTTTTCAAGTCCTGTATAGACTTAACCTTTTTGATCAATCTTCTGTTTATTTTTTCTTGGTCATCACTAAGGTTTTTATTTCTCCTTAAGTTCTTTCTCCTTAATTTTGTTGAGTTGTTTTTTTTTTACACTCTTTAAGTTGTTTGATAAAGTTTACTGATTACTCTTAAATTCTGTGTACTAGGATTCACCTAGGTAATTCTGCTGGCAAACATTACTACAGGTCTGGTAGGGTTTAGAGGTGAGATACTGTCTTGGCTTTTCATTGTTTGTATTTTTAGGATCAGATCTAGGCATTTAAACTTCTTTTGTTAATTGTGTTTCTGATATGTAGAATATGCTCTGGAGAATGGAAGATATGGTAGTGCTACTTTGAGCCTAATAGTTGTTAATGGCTTAGGTAGAGTGAAGTCATAGACAGGAATGACGAGGCTGGAATGCAGGATTTTCCTCCTAGTCCAAGTGTTGAGGGTAAAGGTAGTTCTCTGGGTAAAGAGATTAGGTATAACATGGGAGAGATCTTTGGGTTGGGGAGTAAGCAGGGCAGGGCAGGTCCTAGTAGAAGCTTATAGCTTATTTGTGGCACAGGCAACAGTAGCTAGATGATGCTTGTATACTGGATGTGAGATTCTGGTAAGATCTGGTAGGTTAGGGAGTATGTGTAGAGTGAGGAGAGTCAGGATGACTCCAGGGATAGACCCTGGATGCAACCATCTCTATTGACACCACAACCAGCAGAGTAATAATTTAGTGAAAACTTTTCTGGTGAAATTCACTCAATTCCATGTCTTCAATAAGGCCAAAAGTAAGCTATATAAAGATTGGCAGTGGCTATATAGAAACCCTTTAAAAAGTGCCTGTTACACCTTCCATAAAGGTGGGTTCTATGGATTGATTGAGAAAAAGAAGCTTACAATAAGGTCCTGGGTGTGGATTCAGTGGGGTCTCCCACCACACAGATAGTACAAAGGTCACCAGGCTATTAACTACATATGCTCCCAGTCTTCTAGTTGGATAACAGGTTATGCACCACTTCTTTTGAAGAAATAAACCTGTGTGTTTAACATTTCAGGTTCCTCTAGTGCCATGCTTCTCAACCTTCCCAATGCTGTGATTCTTTGTATAGTCCCTCATGTTGTTGTGACCCCATTCATATATTTTCATTGCTACTTCATAACTGTAATTTTGCTACTGTTACAAATCATAATGTAAATATCTATATTTTCTGATGGTCTTAGATGGCCACTGTGAAAGGGTCATTTGACTCCCAAAGGGGTTGTGAACCATTGCTGTATATTTTATAATACATATATTGTAATAGCCTATTCCTATAGCCCTTAGTTGTCTTCCAGAGTTGGAAGGTACATCTTTGTTGGTCAAGATACCATGTACTTTAGACACAGCACCCAGAAGACCCTGAGCTGGAATTGACTTGAATGAATGCCTTCTCCCTGAGGACTAGCTTTTCCTGCTATCAAAAGAAGTCACACAAGCTTAAAAGGAAGAGAAGCAATGAGCGGTTGTTATAATGCCAATGAACCACAATGATAATTGGTATCACACTATAACCCTAAAGGTACAGTAATGCCACACATAGCTGGCCAGTGATTAACAGCCTTCTAATTGGACTTAAGATGCACTCAATTTTGCTACTGTTATGAATCATAATGTAAATGTCTGTGTTTTCTGATGCTCTTTGGCCACCCCTATGAAAGGGTTATTTGACCCCAAAGGGTTTGTATTTCACTGGTTGACAATCGCTGTCCTAATGCTTATTTGTAAGCACAAAGACTTCTGTGTTTCCTACACCTGAGGAAGAATATGTAGGACGTGACTGAATGAAGTGGTTCAATCATCATACTTTTTAAATGAAGACATTAGTAGAACTCAATCCCAAATCATGCAGGTCCTCTTTTCTTTGTATTAGGAAAGTTTTTACACATTTGCAGTGCATAATGAATTTTACATTTTTCTGATGATTTCTGTATCAATTTTTGTTCTTTTTCTCTTAACTAATGATTCACATGTAGTCTTGAGGTCTTGTGGTAGAACACCCATACAGTTCCTTATATTACCCAATCTTACCCTTTTCCATAAATTCAAACGTGGTCTTAATACAAGAAAAATGTCATATGAGAACAGTGATTAACACACACACACACACACACACACACACACACACACACACACACACACACACACACACATCTAGTCCCCTAAGCAAGATTTTGAGAGTATGTACTGTTCAAAGTCCTAAAAGCACATGAAGTTCATGAAAATTGAACAGCAAAGATGATAAAAATGAAAATGGTATACACTTGACGAGGAGTAAAAAAGTTAGATGCTTTAAACTTAAAGATATGAAAGTGCAGGTATATGAATCAGGAGAAATGAGGTCACCGGTCTCATACAAGCAAGTATAAAGAGGTAAGAAGAAACAATTCCCTTTAATTTGATTTATCAGTACATTAAGAGAATTGTTTAGCACTCTCTTGGTTTGTATATTTTGTACCATAATTGAAAGTTAGGGTTTCTGAGGCAAAGCTTCTTCTGTTTGTTCATAACCGTCGATCCCATAACAACAGGTTATGATGCTGACAAACAGGACAGTAGTTCTCAATAATGTTATAAACTGTTTAATACTGTTCCTCATCTTATGCTCACCATTAACCATAAAATTATTTTGTTGCTACTTATAACTAATTTTGCTACTATTACAAATGTAAATATAATACAAATATCTGATATGCATGGTATCATATACATATGCCTACCAAAGAGGTTATGACCCACTGGTTGAGAGCCACTGTGTTAACCCATCCTCATTTCAAAGGACATGTTTATAAGAGACAGCTCAAGAAGGGTGTGCAAAGTCACAAGTATCATTAAATCCTTGCCTGCCATTAAGTACCCTGTGCTTTTACCGGGAAAAACATAGTTCTGCCACAAAGGAAGATGAACTTAGGTAACAACTACTCAAAAAGATTAAAAATAAATAAATAACACTGCCGTACTTAAATTATTCTGAAAATATCTTTGCTGTGTACATCTACCATGTGCCCAAGGGGTAGTGTAACATGGGGACCCAAAGGAGATTTGTGGAGTATAGTGTTTTTCAAATGAAATTAACCCTAAGATCGATATAAGCTTGTTTAAAAAGAAAAAAGAAAGAAAGAAAAAAATGCCTCAGTTTTAGGCCGTTTTCCATTCTGTTTTAGGCAGAACCAGTTGTGCATTATTAAAGAATTTTTTGCTTTACTAATCTTTTAAATGTGCAGTGATTTCCTCGTGGGGGACACATTAATTCTATATTAACTTTTAAAATGAGAATATTTATAGTGAAAAGAATTTGTGAACAGCTAAACCTAAATATAACTGATTTTTTAATGAGAAAGATAATCTTAATATCTTACTAGTACATTTATGGCCCTGTATAACCCATAAAACATTCCTATGTGGGAAAAATTACCCAAGAATTCTTATTTAGTGACTTGTTTCTATTGTGTAGAAGTGAATTTTAAGAATATCATCTGAGAATTTATCTAAATTTATCTAAATGAATCTGAGTTTAGTAAATTGACTCTTTAAATATCTGGCAGTGAGCATTAAACAACTGGAGGGGAAACTAACTTTCTACAATATTAGAACACAAACAAACATTTTTAAAAAACTAGGCAAGAGCAAAGGGAAAGGGAAAGAAGAGCAGAATTGTATATTTCTTCTCTTTTCATACATAGTTATGAAAAATTCTTAAACTGAGTTGTAATTTATAAGTACTTTTAATCATAAATTTCTAGTCTCAATTGATAGCACTTAAATGGTCCATATAATCTCAAAAACACAAGCTTTGGCATGATTTATGACATTGACACTTATATAGGTAGCAGTGTAAGAGAAAAAAGTATGAATACTAATAGATACATAGATAACAACTGTAGCAGAATCAATGTGACATTAAATGGACCTACTATAGAAAATTATTCAGTTATAGTTGAGCAGACACTGTAGATGTCTAGGGCATAAATATGATTTGGATGAATATAATTAGTAAAATAAGATATCTGAATGGTGAAGTAAAGAGCATAGGGTACAATTCAATCTCAGTGTACATCTCAGTGTACAATTGCTAGCCAGAGAAGAAGTATTCCTAAGGGGAACAATGGGATAAAAGAAAGTGGTTCCAGTTGGAAAACTCTGTGTGAGATTTCTGTCTTTCGAGATGTTGCTGTGTTGCTGAGGTTGGTTTCAAACTCTTGGTGTGAAGGAGTTCATCTTATTCAGCCTCCCAAGGAGCTGGGGAAAAAAAATCTCATCCCTAGCTGAGTAGCCATTAACCACTGGGAGCAGGATAGTCAATTTTCTTTGGCATTGTCACACATGGTTGGCTTGTCCATACTCCATTGTGAATCATGTGGATAGTACTTATAGGGCTTAGTGGATTATTTTTTAAAAAGAAAGGAGATGTTGCAGGAGGAGTTGTACTGTGGGGGCAAAGAGAATGATTGAAATACATTCTATTCCTGTTTTAAATTTCCATGAATAGGCAACAGTTTCTTAAAGGCCTAGATATAAGATAACTTTTATGTGGAGATTGCCCCAAACATTCTAGTTGCTGATTCACATGACAGATGAAATGAGAAAAGTTGTGGTAACAACTACAAATATGAATCAGATCAGTAGATAATAATCATATAACTATGTAATGCACAGAGGAATACAAAGCAACAAGTGAAATGTGTGGAAGACACTCAAGCAGTGCCATAGAAAAAACTGATTCCCAGTTTCTTTCTCTCCTTTACTAAGATAAGAGACTGTACCATAACTGAGATCCACAGACCTGTGTCTTGATTAATAGACTCCTGAATAAATTGATAATAGCTAGAATTAAACAAACTGCTTAAATAGTTGTTTTAATGTTTTGTTATGAGGAGACATCATGACCTCAGCAAGTCTTATGAAAGAAAGCATTTAGTTGGGGTTGCATACAGTTTCAGAGGTATAGTCTGTTATCATGGTGAGAAGCATGGCTACACACAGGTAGACATGGTGCTTGAGAGGTATCTGAGAGTTCTAGATCCTCTTTCACAGCCAGAAACTTGACATAAGTGCCTCAACCCTCAAAGCCCAACCCCAACAAGGCCACACCTCCTACTCATTTAAAATAGTGCCACTCCCTGTTGACCAAATCTATGAGCTTATTGAGGCCATTCTCACTCAAATCGCCACAGTAACCAAAGATTAACTGAGGTGTCTGACTCATTAGAATAATAGTTTCATATCACATGAAAAGGTAAACAAAACCCATGATCATCTAATTTAATTGAATAAAAATTCTATATTGATTTCTCACAAAATTTTGTAAATCAAGGATAGGAAAGAATTCTTCATAGATCGAAAAGTACAAGTAAGTGTCCTCTTTCTAGGTTAATACTAGAACTAAAAAACACCTTAGTGATACATTTCAGATATCCCTGTCATAGTTGGTATCAAACACAGGAAATAAATGTTTATTGTTTAATCAGTGCAATGTGTGAAACAAGAATTATAGAAATTATGTATAATAATCTCTGAACAGATACAAATGAAAAAATCTTGCTTTGGTAAAATAGTAAGAATATATAGGCATAATCTGTGAGATAGATGAACTAATGGACACCATTTATGGAAACCAAAGGCTTCAGTCACAGTTACAGAAAATAGGTAAAGTGTAGAAATTACTTTGTTATACATTGCTTATTCAAGGGAAAAGTTTTTCAACAAAATTACACTGATAAAATGAATGATCCATAAAGGAGAGACAAGTCATATCTATGTACTTACATCAAATGAAATATAATTGAGAGAAATAAAACATAGTAGCTGTTTTCAGATAGTATACTGAGACAGAATATCAGGATCTAAAGACAAAGTAGAGACACTATATCTACAGTTCTCAACCTGATGGATGCAATCCATTTGGCATATATCTCCAAAAATATTTACATTATGGTTCATTACAGTAGCAAAATTGGTTATAAAGTAGCAACAAGTAATTTTATGGTTGGGTGATACCACAACATGGTGAAATGTAATAAATATTGTAGCATTAATGTTTGGGGTCAAGGAGTTATGTCAGAAACCACAGAAACACCAATCTCAGACAAAGATGGGTTATTGAACATACAACCTAAGACTGATAGATCAGGGCCATAGCTTAGAATTTGGGGGCTGAGCCATGGCCACAGACATCTTTCTCTGTCAGCTTATAAAGGCTAAAACTGCAAATTCTACATTGAGCTCATACACAGGGTCAGGAAGTGCTGCCCAGTGGTTAGCTCTGACTCAAGCCATTTTAGACGCAACAGTTTGTATTGGCCTTTAATTTGGTGGGTCCTATGTAAATCTTTGTGGAATTTCTTAAAATCAACAAACTTCATACAGAACAATAGGATATGTGATCAGCATGACTTGCTTGAGTCAAGTTATGTTTTTGTTTTGGTGACTGCCAGGTATATTACAGCAACAATATGTAATAGCTGGCAGGCCTAGAACAAAATGGCTACAGCTATGATGGGGACAGGGGGTAGACCTCAACATTAGGAAGGTTGATAACTACTGATCTATCAAATCAATGAGGCATATGAAAAAACAAAACACAGGATTGTATAGGAAATGTGAGACATCATGAAAAGACCAAACTATAGAATTATGGATAACAAAAGGATTCCAGGTCAGTGATATAGACAGTGCCTTCAACAAGATCATAAAAGAACTTCCCCCAAACTAAGGAAGAAAAACCTACACATGTGCAAGAAGCATGTAGGGCAACAAATAGGACCAAAAAAAAAAAAAAAAAAAAAAAAAAAGCCTAAATGGCATAGGAAGAGTATTGAAAGCTGGAAATGAAAGGCCAGAAGTCACATATAAAGGAAACCCAACAGAATAACTGATGATTTCTCTGTGGGAGCTTTGAGAACCAGAAGAGCCTGGAGCAAAGCATTCCAAGTTCTAAAAGACCAGGATACTCAATATATGGATTAATAGTTGATGGGGAAAATAATTCAATATAAATAGCATTTAAGAAAAACTGTCATCACTTTTTTATTCTTCATTCCTTATCTAGTGAAAAGTTTGAATCCCATTATCCTCCTTATATTTAGCTATTGATCAGTCTTTCTGAGCATACTTAGTATTCACTTTCTACCTTTTGTTCAGGCATACTGTTTTCCCGTGAAATCCTGTATCACTACCATTTGTTTGGGACTGAAGAGAGGAATAAGAATAGATAAAATACTGAAGTGTGAATATAAAATTATTAAAACACAAAGTATCATTGAGTAACACCAAAAGGCACCAATGTCTACAGTTAACACACCATTCAATAATAAGTTTAAACAACTGTGGCTTCATTTCTCCAATCTTAAGATACTGGCTGGGTGAATAGATCCAGAAACAAAATCCATCTGTCTCTTCTTGCAAGCAGCACATCTTACCTTTAAAGGTAGGTAGTTCATCTTCAGAATAAAAGGATGAACTAAATAACTCCAGTCATATGGGGCCAGGAAGCAGCACATCTTACCTTTAAAGGTAGGTAGTTCATCTTCAGAATAAAAGGATGAACTAAATAACTCCAGTCATATGGGGCCAGGAAGAGAGCAGGTGTCACCACTCTGAGAAAACTCACTTCAAATTTAGACAAATCAGAAAAGATAAAACAGTATTCGTCATTCTAAGCAGTACACTAACAAATAAGCAGAGAAACATTAGGAATAAATAACACTGTACATCAAATGGACTTAACAAATATGTACAGAATGTTCCACTCAACCACCTAAAAATATGCTCAGCTACACACAAATATTCTCTTAACTAGACCACAACACAAGGGACAGACACATCTTCACTAATCAGAGTGAAAGTATATAATGCTACTGGTCCATAATACATTGAAACAAAATTGACAACAAATAAATCTCCACTAAATATTTAAAGTCATGGGGTACTAAGGAATCCATTACTGAATGATGAATGAGTGAAAGAAGAAATTATGAATATACAAACAGTTCCAAGAACTAAATGGAAATAAACACATCCACTCACCAAAATCTTTTGAGACACATTTTTAAAAAGAGAAAAAATAAATGAATTAAAGATGTAACTCAAAACTTTGGGAAAACAAAAAACAAATATATCCAGTCTACATCAATAATAATAATAATAATAATAATAATAATAATTAATAATAATATCAATGCAGAAGTTTGGGAAACAAACAGGAAAAACAAAAGTAATGTTAGAATATCAAAGAAGCTTTGACAAGAAACAAAATTGACAGAAGCGTGGCACAACTATTCAAAAGAATAAAAAAGTGAGCTCAAAAGAATCAGATATGAACATGGAAATAGTACAATAGACAAGAAATTCAGATTATAAAGAAAAGCTTTAAAAGTTTCTACCATTTAATTGACAACTTCAAAGAAAATCGGTTTCTATTTTCAACCAGTACTCCAATTTAAATCTATGAAGAGCTAAACAAATATACACATAAATAAATGAGGATATTGAACTAGTAATAAAAAGCCTTCCAGCAAAAAGAGTTCACTTTCAGATGGATTTACAGTAGAATATTACCAGACTTTGAACAGTCGATAGCTAATCTATAGATGATAGATGTAGTAGGTAGATGGTACATTTCCACATTTCTATGAAGTTAGTATCACAAATACCAAAACATTTATGCAGTTATGATGAACATAGGTTCAAATGTATTATATATATATAAATATATATATATATATAAAACAAAATCTGTCTACTATGAGAAATTTCTATTTATCCCTGAGATTCAAGAATTATTCAACAATATGCAAGTCAATAATGTAGTAAAATACGTAAATAGACTTAAATGACAAGATCATCTGAACAGATGAAGAAAATACCTTTAACAAAATCCAACACGCCTTCATGATACAATAAACATGCCTTCATGATAAAAGTTCCCAAGAGAATAGGACTAGAAAGAACATAACTCACAATAATAAAACTATATATGACAAGCTCACAGGCAACACCATACTGAATTCTGAAAGGGGAGGGGAAGAATCCCACTAAGATCAGGGAAGGGACAAACTGTCCCTTATCTGTGCTTCTCAATATTTGCCCAAAACAGTATGTGTAGCAGTAAGGCAAAAGAAGAAAAAGAGAATAAATAGTGGAAAGGTAATCAAACTCATTTGTAGATGAATTGGAAATTCCAAAAATTCCCCTAACACTTTTAGTTAAATGGCAGGATCCAGAATCAACTTGTACAAATTAATACCCTTTGTATTCAGCAACAGGCATACAGTGAAAAATATCATGAATACACTCCTATTCATAATAACCTTGAATAAAATAAAATTTCTAGGCATAAACCTAACCTTAGGGAGAAAGGCTTCTGAAGAAAGACATAAAGAAAGATACTAGGAAAGAGAGTGGCATCTCCTGGTCAGGAGTTGGTAGAACTAATGTGGAAATAATCATTTTAACAAAAGATTTTTACAGATTCAATGCTATCCCAGTCAAAATCCCCATCTCTACCAAAATAGAAAAAAAAAATTCTAAAAAACCATACAGAATCACAGAATACCCCAAGCCTGAGCAAAAAGAACAGTGCTGGAGAGATTACCACTCCAGACTTCAAGATACATTCAGAGCCATAATAATAAAGTAATATGGTGCTGATACAAAAGCAGATGTGCAGACTACTGGTCAAAATAAAATTTTAAAAATCTAGAACATGAGTATTCAACAAAGATACAAAAAACATAAAGCTGGGGAAAGACAGTATTTTCAGCAATTGATACTAGGAAAATTATAGCTGCAAAAGAAGGAAATTGGATCTATATCTATTACCTTGTACAGAAACTATAAATGGACAAAAGAACTAAATGTAAAATTCTAAACTGCTACAAGAAAATAGAGTCACTATACTCCAGGATATAGGTGTAGGAAAGGACTTCTGGATAGGTCCCATTTGCCTGAGAATTAAGAACTATGATTGACAAGTATGACCTCTATAAGTTAGGTATTTTTACAAAGCTAAACAAATCACTGGTTGAAAAAGAAGCACATAGAATGGTAGAGAATTTGCCATCTATACAACTGTACTGGCTGGTTTTGATGTTGACTTGAAACAAGCTGGAATTATCACAGAGAAAGGAGCTTCAGGTGAGGAAATGCTGCCATGAGCTCCAGCTGTAAGTTATTTTCTCAATTGGTGATCAAGGGGGGAGGGCCCATTGTGGGTGGTGCCATCCCTGGGCTGGTAGTCTTGGATTCTCTAACAGACCAAGCTGAGCAAGCCAGGGGAAGCAAGCCAGTAAGTAACATCTCTCCATGGCCTCTGCATCAGCTCCTGCTTCCTGACCTGCCCGAGTTCCAGTCTTGAATTACTTTGGTGATAAACAGCAACGTGGAAGTGTAAGCTGAATAAACCCTTTCCTACCAAACTTGCTTCTTGGTCATGATGTTTGTGAGGAATAGAAACTGTGGCTAAAACATCATCTGACAATAGATTAATATCTGTAGCATATTTAAAAAAAAAAACACACACACAAAGAACAACCCTAGTCAAAGAAACAATCATAAAATAGACTTTATATCTGAACAAAGAGTTCTCAGAAGAAGAAATAGAAATGGTTTTAAAAAATCATCATCCCTAGCAGATAGGGAGAGGCAAACCTAAACAACTTTGAGATTTAATCTTACTCCAGTCACAGTGGTAATGATTAATGAAAACAACTGAAATACCCAACAACAAATACTAGAGAGGATGTGAGAATGAAGGAACCCCCACTCACTCTTGGTAGGGTACAAACTATCCAGCCACTCTGGAATTTAGTGTGGAGAATCCTCAAAAGTGTAAAACAAAACCAAACAAAACCAAACCTACTATATGACACATCAGTACCATTTCTTGGCATAAGTTCATGGATATCCTACTAGGTTACCCATGATCATTGGTTCTCTATTCATAATACATAGGATATAGAAACACCGTTAATGTTCTAAAACTCATCAATGGATAATGAAGTATATAGTACATATAAAGTGGAATACTGTTCCATTGCAAAAGAAGAAATGAAATTAAGACAGTTGTACACATGGGTAGAAGTGGAAAAAATATATTGAGAAATGTGAGAGGCCCTGAAAGACAAAGGTATTATGTTCTATCTCAGAGGTTTGTAGTTCCAAATTATAATTTCTTTTTTTTTTTTTTGATACTTTATTTACATTTCCAATGTTTCCCCCTTTCAAGGTATCCTCTTTGGAAACCCCCTATCCCCTCTACCTCCCCCACCTCTATGAGGGAATTCCACCTTCCACCAACCCGCCCACCCACACCAATATTCCCACCTTGAGATTACCCATTACTGGGGCCTCTCCTCCCCCTTAGGGCCAACAAGGCCCTCCTCTGCCACATATGTGGTCCAAACCATGGGTCCCTCCATGTGTATTCTTTAGTTGGTGGTCCAGTCTCCAGGAGGACTGGGGGGGAGGGGTCAGGCCATTTGACACTATTGCTCCCTCCATGGGGCTGCAGACACCCTCAGCTCCTTCAGTCCCTTCTCCAACTCCTCCATCTGGGACCTCACTCTCAGTCCAGCGGTTACTGTAAAGTGAAACTTGGGTATTCCGAACATTTGGGCCAATATCCACTTATTAGTGAGTACATGACATGTTCGTTCTTTTGTGACTGAGTTACCTCACTCAGGATAATATTTTCAAGTTCCATCCATTTGCCTGCAAATTTCATTGAGTCATTGTTTTTAATGGCTGAGTATTACTCCATTGTGTAAATGTACCACATTTTCTGTATCCATTCCTCTGATGAGGGACATCTAGGTTGTTTCCAGCTTCTGGCTATTATAAACGTTACGCTATGAACATAGTGGAGCATGTGTCTTTATTACATGTTGCAGCATCTTCTGAGTATATGCCCAGGAGTGGTATAGCTGAGTCCTCAGGTAGTATTATGTCCATTTCTCTGAGAGTCTGCTAAACTGATTTCCAGACTGTTTGTACCAGCTTGCAATCCCACCACCAATGGAGGAGTGTTCCTCTTTCTCCACATCCTCGCCAGCATCTGCTGTCACCTGAGTTTTTGATCTTAGCCATTCTGACTGGTGTGAGATGGAATTTCAGACTTGTTTTGATTTACATTTCCCTGATGACTAAGGATGTTGAACATTTCTTTAGGTGCTTCTCAGCCCTGCGAATTTCCACAGTTGAGAATTCTCTCTTTAGCTCTGTTCCCCATTTTTTGATGGAGTTATTTGGTTTTCTGGAGCCTAACTTCTTGAGTTCTATGTATATGTTGCATATTAGCCCTCTATCGGGCGTAGAATTGGTAAAGATCTTTTCTGAATCTATTGGTTGCCGTTTTGTCCTATTAACAGTGTCCTTTGCCTTACAGAAGTTTTGCAATTTCATGAGGTCCCATTTGTCGATTCTTGATCTTAGAGCATAAGCCATTGGTGTTCTGTTCAGGAACTTTCCCCCTGTACCCAGGTGTTCGAGGCTTTTCCCCCACTTTCTCTTCTATTAGATTCAGTGTATCTGGTTTTATGTGGAGGTCCTTGATCCACTTGGACTTGAGCTTTGTACAGGGAGATAGGAATGGATCAATTTGCATTCTTCTGGATGTAGAATGCCAGTTGAACCAGCACCATTTGTTGAAAATGCTGTCTTTTTTCCACTGGATAGTTTTAGCTCCTTTGTCTAAAATCAAGTGACCGTAGGTGTGTGGGTTTATTTCTGGGTCTTCAGTTCTATTCCATTGATCTACGTGCCTGTCACTGTACCAATACCATGCAGTTTTTATCACTACAGCTTGAGGTCAGGAATGCTGATTCTTCTTCTGCTGTTGAGAATAGCTTTTGCTATCCTGGGTTTTTTCTTGTTCCAAATGAATTTGAGAATTGCTCTCTTTAAGTCTATGAAGAATTGAGTTGGAATTTTGATGGGGATTGCATTGAATCTGAAGATTGCTTTTGGCAGGATGGCCATTTTTATTGTATTAATCCTGCCAATCCATGAGCACGGGAGAGCTTTCCATCTTCTGAGGTCTTCTTCGATTTCTTTCTTCAGAGACTTGAAGTTCTTGTCATACAGATCTTTCACTTGCTTGGTTAGAGTCACACCAAGATACTTTATAGTGTTTGTGACAATTGTGAAGGGCGTCATTTCTCTAATTTCTTTTTCAACCTGTTTATCCTTCAAGTATAGGAAGGCTACTGATTTGTTTGAGTTAATTTTTTATCCGGACATTTTGCTGAAATTGTTTATCAGCTGCAGCAGTTCTCTGGTGGAGGTTTTCGGGTCACTTAAGTATACCATCATATCATCTGCAAAGAGTGATATTTTGATTTCTTCCTTTCCAATTTGTATCCCGTTGACCTCTTGTTGTCTAATTGCTCTAGCTAGAACTTCAATTACTAGATTGAATAGGTAGGGAGAGAGAGGGCAACCTCGTCTAGTTCCTGATTTTAGTGGGATTACTTCGAGTTGCTCTCCATTTAGTTTGATGTTGACTACTGTTTGCTGTATATTTCTTTTACTATGCTTAGGTATTGGCCTTGAATTCCTGATCTTTCCAGGACTTTTATTGTGAAGGGATGTTGAATTTTGTCAAATGCGTTTTCAGCATCTAGTGAAATGACTATGTGGTTTTTTGCTTTGAGTTTGTTTATGTAGTGGATTACATTGCTGGATTTCTGGGTATTGAACCATCCCTGCATCCCTGGGATGAAGCCTACTTGATCATGATGAATGATTGTTTTGATGTGTTCTTGTATTCAGTTTGCAAGAATTTTATTGAGAATTTTTGCATCGATATTCATAAGGGAAATTAGTCTGAATTTTTCTTTCTTTGTTGGGTCTTGCTGAGGTTTTGGTATCAGTGTAACTGTGGCCTCATAGAAAGAATTGGGTAGTGTTCCTTCTGTTTCTATTTTGTGGAATAGATTGAAGAGTCTTGGTATTAGGTCTTCTTTGAAGGTCTGATAGAATTCTGCAGTGAACCCATCTGGTCCTGGGCTTTTTTTGGTTGGGAGACTTTTAATGACTGCTTCGATTTCTTTAGGCAGTATGGGACTGTTTAGATGGTTTATCTGATCCTGACTTAACTTTGATTTTGGTATCTGTCTAGAAAATTGTCCATTTCATCCAGATTTTGCAGTTTTATTGATTATAGGCTTTTGTAGTAGGATCTGATGATTTTTTGAATTTCCTAAGGATCTGTTGTTATGTCTCCCTTTTCATTTCTAATTTTGTTAATTTGGATCCTGTCTCTGTGCCCTCTGGTTAGTTTGGCTAAGGGTTTATCTATCTTGTTGATTTTCTCAAAGAACCAACTC
>CM052701.1:141004180-141025036 GCA_028551405.1 Uromys caudimaculatus
CTATAATTTTTTTGAAGATATTTACTGGTCCTTTAAGTTGGGAATCTTCACTCTCTTCTATACCGATTATCCTTACGTTTTTTCTTCTCATTGTGTCCTGGATTTCATGGATGTTTTCCATTAGAATCTTTTTTCATTTTTCTTTTTCTTTTACTGTTGTGTCGATGTTACCTATGGTATCTTCTGCTCCTGAGATTCTCTCTTCTATCTCTTGTATTCTGTTGATGATGCTTACATCAATGACTCCTTATTTCTTTCCTAGGTTTTCTAACTCCAGGGTTGTCTCCCTTTGTGATTTCTTTATTGTTTCTATTTCTATTTTTAGCTCCTGGATAGTTTTGTGCATTTCCTTTATCTGGTTGAATGTATTTTCCTGTAATTCTGCCTGTTTGATTTTGTTTTCCTGTAATTCTTTAATGGATTTTTGTGTTTCCTCTTTAAAGGCTTCTAGTTTTTTATCTCTGTTCTCTTGTATTTCTTTAAGGGTGTTATTCATTTCTTTCTTAAAGTCTTCTATCATCAACATGAGAAATGATTTTAAATCTGAGTCTTGCTTTTCTGGTGTGTTGGGGCATCCAAGGCTTGCTGTGGTGGGAGAGCTGGGTTCTGATGATGCCAAGTAGCCTTGGTTTCTGTTCCATATGTTCTTACCCTTGCCTTTTGACATCTTGTTAACTCTGATGTTAGCTGGTCTTACTCTGTCTGGTTGTGACTTGCCCCTCCTGCAGGCCTCTGTGTCAATACTCCTTGAAGACCAGCTCTCTCTGAGAAGTGTTTGCGTTTGGAGACCTGTGGCACAGGGTCAGCTCTGGGGTGCAGGCAGAAACCAGAAGAAACTTTTCCCCAGCTGTCCCTTGGTTCCTATGTCCTGATGGCTCTGCAAGGGTCCCTCTTGATCCAGTGAGTTTGAACATAAGTGGTGGTTTTTCCTGTGCTCAAAGGTGTGTCAGCACTCCTGGAATCCCCGCTCTCTCCTGGAGCCCTGTGGCCCAGGCTGAGGTCCCCAGGCACAGACCCCTGGTGGCCCAGGCAGAAGTCTTCACTCACAGATGGAAACCGGAAAGTTCCTAAATTATAATTTCTAAACTCATCACTTACACTTAATGAGAAATGTTAGAAAAGTAAAAAGTAACCCTGTCATGGGGTGGCGGGAGCAATTTAAAGGGGAATAAATAAGTATAATTGAGCTTATTGAAGAAATAGGGAAAACTGGTTGAGGTTGCTCTAATTAGAAGGACAAATACAGAGAAAAAAGGGAGAAGGCATGTCTTAAAAATTTACAGTCTACCTAAAACTGTGAAATTTGTCTATTTATACATCATATATACTTTAAATCAAAATTTCCCATCTTTGCTGACTGTGCTCCTGCCAAAAGACAATGATTATCTAAAACAAAGCAACAACAAACCCTCAACACTGGGTATTAGAAGGTATTCTTTGAGTTGTTCAGTGTTGGGCTCTTGCTGGTGCACTACGTTTTCTCCCAGTGTTGCAAGTTAAGACCATATTGCTGAAGACACCATACACCTTGGAAGCTGGACTCAGAGTACCTAACCTCAATCTGTCCTGAAAACATCCTTACCAAGGACTAGCTTTCATAGTACCAGAAGCTGCCAAAGAAGGAAGCAACTTATAGTCTTCCCCAGCTCTTATGCTTATGAGCCACAACAATGACCAAAGTGCCACCACAGCCCTATGGGTGCAATAGTTGAACACATACCTTGATGGTAACCAACAACTCTCTAATTGGAATTCCACTTAAGAGTAACTCATCAATAGGAAACTCATACCTTTCTCTGGAAACAGTCAACTACCCAGGCTACTGAAGTCATGCATCTTGGAAGAGAACCTACAAATGCCATGTTAAATCAGCATAACCCCTAACTCCCATTTTAAATAGTTATTCTTATGCCCTCAGTTAAGTGTTATATTCATTCCACATCAATAAAAATTTTGTTGGAAATAAATGGAGGTCATTACAGACTACCACAGCTGATCAAAATGCACAGTTGTAGAGCCCAGCACCAAGTAATATATCTACAACACAATTACAATTAGGCTCAGGGATCATAGTGTAAGTCCAGGGGAGGTTGCAAAGAACAAGGGTACAGGAAGTTTGATGTAAGATTGTATCTCCTAGAAATGAAGTCTCACAAATGTGGCTACTTAAATATAACCTTAAAAATGACAGCTAGTAGAAATGATAGCATGAAAAGGAAAAGCTCTTGAGGTCTCAGACACAGGCAAAAACCTACAGGTAAATCAGAAATGCTGAGAACTGGGAGATACTCAACCCCTGGTACAGCTTACACTTTGCTCATCCAATACCAAATTTTCAGCCTTGAAAACATGCATAGTTGTAATGTGGATTGTGCAATCTGTGGTGTGTGTGTGTGTGTGTGTGTGTGTGTGTGCAATAAAACTAGTGACATCCTGCAAATAAACAGGCCACTTCGGCCAGGGATCACCTCTTGCTTCTGCTCTTGCAAATCATCTCCAGCCCTGCAACAGAACACCTGCTACAACTTCTTTTCCCTTACTGCACCCACCTCCATTGCATAGCAAAGATCTCCCCTCCTTTCCACCTTCCTCCTACTCATTGTTTTATCACAGGCCTCAAATCCATCAGGCATAGACTGTGAACCTATGGCTACCCTGTCATGGATGCAGATAGTCTGACTGAAGATTTCCCCTTTCCTGTCTGTTCCTGTATATCCAATCCTCTCATCTCCAGCTCTTTGGCACAAAAAAATAAAAATAAAAATAAAAATCTGTGGCAGCAATCCCACAAACCCAATAGTAGATGACCCTGAAAATCTTCTGCTCATAACTTCCTCCTCTCCACTCATTCTTTTATCGCAGCTCCCAACTCCAACAGGCACTCCCTGATAACAAATAGGCCACCTTGGCTTGGCTAATTGCACATCTTCACATTTACTTTTGCTTCTCCAAATCCAAGCCTCCTCCTCCCCAGTGTCATCTCAGAGTCTGAAGCAGAACACCTGCTGCATTCATCTGCAGTGGATCACATAGCTCAAAAGTTCCTTTCCCTATCAATTGCTTTGCTTCAGCCTCCAATTCCAGCAGGTACTCCCAGGAATGCACAGGCCACTCTGACCAGAGAAGCAAGTATGCTAACTGCAGATGTTTACCTCCTCCATATCGAAATATCCTCCCCCCCAGTCTCACTCCCAACTATAGCAAACTTTCTGCTGTTGCGTCTTCTCACTCTCTGCCTCTATTCTCAAGTGACTAAGAAGATCCTGGTGGAACATCTGCTTTTCTCCATATTCTGAAGCCCTTCCACTGCACCCAACCCATCCTCATTCCTCAGTGTCAGATCCCAATATCCTGAAACATAGAACCAGCAATGGAACCAGAACTGTATATACTTATCAGGACCTCAGAATGTTTTCCTACTATGCAATGCACAGCAGCCATACTCTCTTAAGCATGAAAGAAGAAGCAGAAAAAAAAAAGAATAAACACCCACCCAATAAAGACAAGAACAGCTCAGCAGCTAGACTTACATTCTTCCCAATCCCAGATGCCAGCATAAACAGACAATAACAGCCAGGATATTAAATATGAATGGTTTCAATTCTCCAATACAAAAAACAGAGTACTAGAATGGATGCAAAATCAGGCTCCATCCTTCTCCTGTATACAAGAAACACACCTCAACATCAATAGTCTTTATCTCAAGGAAAGGGTTGGAAAAAATATTTTAAGCAAATAGACCTAAGGAGCAAGCTAGTGTAGCCTTTTAAACATCAAAACAATAAAACAAAACAAAAAACAAACCCATATATTTCAGTCCTAAAACATAAAATACAATCAAACAAAAAAACATTATTATAGATTAAATCACATACTGACTTTGCAGAGATAGTGAAAAAGTTCAATATACCACCCTTACCAGTGGGCAGGTCATCCAGACAAGAACAAAATAGAGAAACACTGGGGATAACTCAAGTTTTACACAAAAATGGTCCTAACTTATATTTACAGAACATTTCATCCAAATATTAAAAATATACCTTCTTCTGAGCACTTCATGGAACTTTCCCTTAAATTGACCACATACGTGGGCACAAAACAACTTACAGTAACATATATCCTATATGGAGTAAGGCTTGTTACCAATAAAAGCAGACATAATATCAGTAAAGATATAAGCCTACAAAGCCATGAAAACTGAGCAACTCAATGAAAAATGGGTCAAGACAGAATTTAAAAAAGCAATTAAAAACCTAAATTTGAGTGGAAGTACATGATGTATTCAAACGTATGAGACACAAGAAGGCCTTTCTGAGAAACAACCTCAGAGAACTAAGTGCTATGTGTCAATAAAAAAATAAAAGGAGAGATCTCATGATGTCAAAGACCAGCTTCAACATGTCAGGGTCTGAAAAAGAGGCATGGAGTTGGGAGAACACACAGATATTGGAATCTTTTTTCATAGGTCAAACAGGTTCTCTTGAAATTTCCCCTACAGCTTATATTCCCCCAGCAAAATCTTTCAAGCAATATATAAATTACAATGTGGTTACATTGTATTTTTCTTCAAGTGAACAATTACAGTGAGTAAAAATAAACAACAGCATGTTCCCCAATACCATTACATGATGAAATATTTTATATTTTAAAAGTGAAAAACAAATTATTCCAAAGGACCAACATACAGTCATATCTAAGCAACTTGTTGCAGATTGTAAAAGTAAAAGCAAGCAAGGTATTTTTCTCAGCTAGGATTCTTTCTTTTTTTTCCCCACTGGCTACGTTTTGTGGTAACAAAAAAAGGGTCAACCATTGTTATTATTTCAAAAAGTAGTCTTATAAAAATCTTCAAAGAATTGTATACAATCCACCAAGATTACATTTCAATTCTTAGCAGCTGTGCTCCAAATACAAACACACCTAAATTTGTAAAGGAAACACTACTAAGCTTAAATCACATATTGACCTTTGCAGAGATAGTGAGAGACTTCACAACCCCACCCTCACCGATGGCCAGGACATCCAGACAAATATCTAAAATTTTATATAAAAATAATCATTTATACTTTAATCAGGGTGTACACATACTCATTAACTTTTTAATTAAATTAGAATCAGGAAGTCGATGGCATAAATGGGTAAATTGTTACCCTTGATTACCAACCCATTTTTAGCAAGAAAGGTATATCAGTAATCAATAGCTAGGCTCCCACTGTTCTTGCTTCACTGACCTCAATTAGCCCATTACTCAATTATCAAAAATGCTCCTTTCTGAACTTTAAGTTGCTTCCCAAGATTTTCTACATCAAGGCCACTAAGAAAAACATCTTAACCAAACTTTACTAACAATCTACGTATCTGAGTTCTTTCTAAAGTGATGGTTGTTAACTATCAATCTACATCTCTAAATCCTAAGGGTGGTGGCCAAATCATTAATCTGCTCTAGAAGCAATGTTTGGAAAAGATCAACCACTATTACTATAAGTACCAATGACACTGCTCAGTGAGGGGATGGAAATCCCTTTAGAATTTTCATACAACTTATAGATTACAAGAGATGTGGTGACCTTGATGGTAATAAACAAAGCCATCCTCAATAACAGAATGAGGTCCTCAGAAAATGTAGTCCTCAGGGCTCCGCTTCTCTGAGGCACACTTATCATGATTATACTAACCAATGAGCCATCCTCCATGGGTTCTAAAGCTGCCTGTTCCTCTCCCATGGTCCCCTGACATCATAATAGCAACTTAACAGCACACCTGAAAGCTCTAGAACAAAAAGAAGAAATTACATCAAAAAAGTGTTTTGCCTTTGGACTTATTTCTCACTTTATATGACTATATCTCATTTCAAGTTGACTAGCTAGCACAATTGACCTCTTGTCCACATACTAATATTTTGCTGTTAAGATACAACTTTCCCCCTATCTTAACAGTGAAATATGTAGCAGAGGATTGCCTTATCAGGCATCACTGAGAGGAGAGCCCCTTGGTTCCATGGAGGCTCAATGACCCAAGGTAGGGGAATGCTAGGGTTCTAAGGCAGGAGTGGGTTGGCAGGTAGGGGAGCACCCTCACAGGGGCAGGGGAATGGGGAGGAGTTAGGGAGTTTGTGTAGGGGAAACTGGGAAGGAGGATAACATTTGAAATGTAAGTAAATTAAAAACAAAAACAAAAAATGAAAAAAATTTACAGCCATTCCTTTCATATTCATCTCCAAGAGCACATTATTATCATTACTACAATATAAAATATTTTACACTCTTAGAAATTCAAACCCTTTAAAGGTTCAGTTTAAAATATAAAGTCTCTCAACTGTGGACTTCTATAAAATCAAAAACAAGTTAAACATTTTATTATTTTAAAAGAAAAGAACACAATGGAGTACTACTCAGCTATTAAAAACAATGACTTCATGAAATTTGCAGGCAAATGGATGAAACTATAAAATATCATGCTGAGTGAGGTAACCCAGTCACAAAAGAACATACATGGCGTGTACTCACTGATAAGTGGATTTTAGGCAAAAAGCTCAGAATACCCATGATAGAACTCACAGACCATATGAAGCTCAAGAAGAAGGAAGACCAAAGTGTGGATGCTTCAGTCCTTCTTAGAAGGGGGAACAAAATACCTACAAGAGGTAGAGGGTGGGAGGCACTTGGGAGGAAGAGAGGTGGGGGAAGAGAAAAAAGGGGAAGGATCAGGTATGGGAAGAGACTGGAATGATACACAGAGAGGAAATTGAACAGAGGCATGTAGCAATGGGGGATATGGAATTGGGACTAGCCTCCAGCAAGTCACAGATGCCAGGAAAGCAAGAGGCTCCTAAGACCCGATGGAGATGAGATTAGCTGAAATGCTCAACAAAGGGGAGGCAGAACCTGTAGAGACCATATCCAGAGTTTAGGCTAGGCCTAAGGGATGAGTTGACGGATGGGGTCACCCACTCATCTCCAAATTTTTAACCCAGAATTGCTCTTGTCTAAAGGAAATACAGGGACAAAGTGTGAATCAGAGACTGAAGGAAAGACCATGCAGAGGCTTTCCAAATGGGGATCCATCCCATATACAGACACCAAACCCAGACACTATTGAGGGTGCCAAGAAGTGCTTGCTGACAGGAGCCTGATATCGCTGTCTCCTAAGAGGCTCTGCTAGAGCCTGACAAATACAGATGTAGATGGTCTCAGCCATCCATTGGGCGGAGCACAGGGACCCAATGGAGGAGTTAGAGATAGGACTGAGGGAGCTGAAAGGGTTTGCAGCACCATAGGAAAAACAACAATATCAACCAACCAGACCACTCAGAGCTCCCAGGGATTAATCCACCAACCAAAGAGTACACATGGAGGACCTTTGGCTCCAGCTGCATATGTAGCAGAGAACAGCCTTATCTGGCATCAGTGGGAGGAAAGGCCCTTGGTCCTGTGAAGGCTTGATGTCCCAGTGTAGGGGAATGCCAGGGCTATGAGGTGAGAGCGGGAAGATGGGAGAGAGAACACCCTCATAGAAGCAGAGAGAGGGGAGATGGGATGGGGGTTTGCTGAGGGGAAACTGGGAAAGGGGTTAACATTTGAAATGTAAATAAATAAAATATCCAAAAGAAAGAAAAAGAAAGAAAGAAAGAAAGAAAGAAAGAAAGAAAGAAAGAAAGAAAGAAAGAAAGAAAGAAAGAAAGAAAGGAAAGAAAGAAAGAAAGAAAAAGAAAGAAAGAAAAAAGATGAGGAGGACATGAATATTCTCTGTGTGGGTGACAAATTGAAGCAAAATATAATGACATATATGCAAATTCTAAAATGAAACTGACTAATTTGTACATTAACTTAAAATTATTTTTAAAAATTAAAGGACACCAACAAAATGAAAAATAAAAGAAAGAACTAGGGGACAGTCACAACCAATTCAAAGCAAAACTGAACTCCAATGTGTAAATAATTTGGTGTCCAATGTCAGAGATTCAATTACAATCTTCTAGCCTTTTCCAGAGTGAATGGGTCACTTATCCAGCTCTACATATAGAATGTCTCCTAATCTGACACTGGCCCTGTTTCACAAATTCTGTTATTCATGATGTTTGTTCCAACATTCTGGCATCTCTAAAACTTTGGCGTTTCTTGTTGCAGCTGGGCTGTACTTTCATCAATAGCCTCTTTTAGACACTGTTTAGGGACTCCACCTCCACCTCAGTGTGGAGCTTGAGCTTTTCTTTACACCTTCATCCCTCAAAATTAGCACTACTTGAGTGATTCTACCAAGTTTTGCTACCAGTACAAGGTACAACTTTGGTCAACTCTGGAACACACCTTCTGTGTGCTATCTCTAAGAAAACACTTCCCAAAAGATTTTACCTCAATGATGATAGTCTCCTCTTAATCACAGCAGATTCTTCAGCCCTAGCTGACCAGCATCTGTTGTCCCAGAAAAGTAAGAGGTTTTGTTTTAGTGTTTTTGGTCTCTTATTAAACATGACCAATTCTTGACAGATTCTTCACAGAAATGACCCAATAAAGCCTTTGCTTTTCTCTGAAGCTTCACAAGCCAGGCCTCTATCTTCTACATTACCCTCAACGTTCTTCCAAGCTTCTATAGAACAATTTGCTTACCTCTCAAAATTAAGGGCCTTTTCTAGCCTAAAGTTTCAAAGTCTTCCCATGATCTTCCCCAAATGTGGTCAGATCTTTCACAGCAATACAAAATGTCTACTCCAAATTTTAGGTATTAGAATTACCTAAGAATTAGGTTACTACTGTGGTGATGGAACACCATGACTAAAAGTACTTGGAGGAAGAAAGGGCTTACATGGATTACTCTGTCACATCACTGTTATTCTTCAGAGGAAGTCAGAACAGGAATTCAAAGAGATTAAGAACTTGGAGCTGAGTGTAGTTCATGGAGAAATACTGCTTATTGGCTCTCTACCTTTGATTTTCTAAACTCCAGGTGACCAGCATTAATTATTCCAGCAAGGTAAAGGTTTCATTTTAGTGGTTCTGGTATCTTGCTCACAGCTCATTCTTTAACCCAAGCTAATGTGAACCATATATTCTTAATTCAAAATATGCAGCAGTCTGAACAGAGTCTTTGAGTGACCCTCAAATTTCCCTCTAGAACTTCATAACTCCATCATCTTCATTTTTCCAACACTCTTCCCAGCACCCACAGAAAAGTTCTATATGCTTTGAACATTCAATTACTTTTCTAGCCCAGAGTTTCAAAAACACTTCCACAATATTTCCCAAACCAATATGGTATGATTTGTCACAGTGGTATCCCACCCCTAGTATTAGTTTTAGTTGGGATTTCTATGGCTGTGCTCTGTAAGAACAGTAACAAAAACAAACAAATAAAAATGTGTGCATTCAGTTCTGAAATGTGAGCTCATGGATTTTAGACCAAGTTCATGGCACAAGATCACAGTGCATGTATACCCTTCCACAAGCTTAGAAATGAGGCTTCAGTAAAGTTGTTTTGATGCAGTGTCCTGCCAGAAACGTCTCTGCTGTGCATTTCATTTTGGACAATGCACATTGGACAAAGCACAACAAAAATGTTGCTATTTCTGAATTTTTTCCAGCCCCTACTTTTAGCTATGTAACTCCATACAGTCTAAAAATTTAATCAGCAAGGCTTATATCATCTGTAGTGATTTTGTTGAAAATTTTGGCTAATTTATTTCATTTCTTCTTTGAAATGAATTAAAAGTAATCTTTTTTTTTTTAAACTGGTCAAGATTTTAATAAAGATTTCCCTGCTCATAGAAATATTCACAGACGCTTCTGTAACATTGAAAAGAGATTTACATTTTTAAAAGTCTCATTTTGAATTAGGTTATAGAAGAAATAATGAAATTGACCAATTTTCAACTTGCCATTGGTTATTTGATTACTAATTTGATTGTAGAATTGTTCATTTTTTAAATTTTTACTTTTTGATACTTTATTTACATTTCAAATTTTTCTCCCTTTCCAGGTCTCCACTTTGGAAACCCGCTATACCCTGCCCCGTCCACCTGCCTCTATAAGGGTATTCCCCCACCCACCCACACGCCCACCCACTCCCGTCTTCCCACCTTGGCTTTCCCCTATACTGGGGTCTCTAACACCTTCAGGCCCAAGGGCCTCTCCTCCCCCTGATGGCCAATAAGACTGTCCTCTGCCACATATGTAGTCCAAACCATGGACTTTATGTGTATTCTTTGGTTGGTGATCCACTCTCCAGGAACACCGGGAGTCAGGCCAGTTGACACTGTTGCTCCCTCCATGGGGCTGCAAACTCCCTCAGCTCCTTCAGTCCCTTCTCCAACTCCTCCATCTGGGAACTCACACTCAGTCCAATGGTTACTGTGAAGTGAAACTTGGGTATTCCGAACTTTTGGGCTAATGTCCACTTATCAGTGAGTACATACTATGTTCATTCTTCTGTGGCTGAGTTACCTCACTCAGGATGATATTTTCAAGTTCCATTCATTTGCCTGCGAATTTCATGAAGTCATTGTTTTTATTAGCTGAGTAGTATTCCATTGTGTAGATGTACCACATTTTCTGTATCTATTCCTCTCATGAGGGACATCTGGGTTGTTTCCAGCTCCAAGCTATTATATATATGGCTGCTATAAACATAGTGGAGCATGTGTCTTTATTACATGTTGGAGCATCTTCTGGGTATATGCCCAGGAGGGGTATAGCTGGGTCCTCAGATAGTACTATGTCCATTTTCTGAGGACCCACCAAACTGATTTCCAGAGTGGTTGTACCAGCTTGCAAGCCCACTAGCAATGGAAGAATGTTCTTCTTTCTCTACATCCTCACCAGCATCTGCTGTCACCTGAGTTCTTGATCTTAGCCATTCTGACTGGTGTGAGGTGGAATCTCAGACTTGTTTTCATTTGCATTTCCCTGAGGACTAAGGATGTTGAACATTTCTTTAGGTGCTTCTCGGGTCTACGAATTTCCTCAGTTGGGAATTCTCTGTTTAGCTCTGTTCCCTGTTTTTTGATAGGGTTATTTGCCTTTTTGGAGTCTTAACTTCTTGAGTTCTTTGTATATATGGGTTATTAGCCCTCTATCGGACTTAGGATTGGTAAAGATCTTTTCTCAATCTGGCGATTTCCATTTTGTCCCATTGACAGTGTCCTTTGCCTTACAAAAGTTTTGCAATTTCATGAGGTCCCATTTGTCAATTCTTGATCTTAGAGCATAAGCCATTGGTGTTCTGTTCAGGAACTTTCCCCCTGTACCCATGTGTTCAAGACTTTTCCCCACTTTCTCTTCTATTAGATTCAGTGTATCTGGTTTTATGTGGAGGTCCTTGATCCACTTGGACTTGAGCTTTGTACAGGGAGATAGGAATGGATCAATTTGCATTCTACTACATTTCGACCTCCAGTTGAACCAGCACCGTTTGTTGTAAATGCTGTCTTTTTTCCACTGGATGGTTTTAGCTCCTTTGTCGAAAATCAAGTGACCGTAGATGTGTGGGTGCATTTCTGGGTACTCAATTCTATTCCATTGATCTAACTGCATGTCACTGTACCAATACCATGCAGTTTTGATCACTACTGCTCTGTAGTACAGCTTGAGGTCCGGGATGCTGATTCCCCAGAAGTTCTTTTGTTGTTGAGAATAGTTTTTGCTATCCTGGGTTTTTTGTTATTCCAAATGAAATTGAGAATTGTTCTTTCTAAGTCTATGAAGAATTGAGTTGGAATTTTGATGAGGATTGCATTGAATCTGAAATTGCTTTTGGCAAGACAGCCACTTTTACTATGTTAATCCTGCCAACCCATGAGCATGGGAGATCTTTCCATCTTCTGAGGTCTTCTTCAATTTCTTTCTTCAGAGACTTGAATTTCTTGTCATACAGATCTTTCACTTGTTTCGTTAGAGTCACACCAAGAGACTTTATAGTGTTTGTGACAATTGTGAAGGGTGTGATTTCCCTAATTTCTTTCTCGGTCTGTTTATCCTTCGAGTATAGGAAGGCTACCGATTTGTTTGAGTTAATTTTGTATCCGGCCACTTTGCTGAAGTTGTTTATCAGCTGTAGCAGTTCTCTGGTGGAGTTTTTTGGGTCACTTAAGTATACAATCATATCATCTGCAAATAGTGATATTTTGATTTTTTCCTTTCCAATTTGCATCCCTTTGACCTCCTTTTGTGGTCTAATTGCTCTAGCTAGAACTTCAATTACTATATTGAATAGATAGGGAGAGAGAGGACAGACTTGTCTACTCCCTGATTTTAGTAGGATTGCTTCAAGTATCTCTGCATTTAGTTTGGTGTTGGCTACTAGTTTGCTGTATATTGCTTTTACTATGCTTAGGTATGGGCCTTGAATTCCTGATCTTTCCAAGACTTTTATCATGAAGCAATGTTGAAATTTGTAAAATGCTTTTTCAGCATCTAATGAAGTGACCATGTGGTTTTTTCTTTGAGTTTGTTTATGTAGTGGATTACATTGATGGATTTCCAGGTACTGAACCATCACTGCATCCCTGGGATGAAGCCTACTTGATCATGATGAATGATCATTTTGATGTGTTCTTGGATTTGGTTTGCAAGAATTTTATTGAGTATTTTTGCATTGATATTCATACGGGAAATAGGTCTGAAGTTTTCTTTCTTTGTTGGGTCTTTGTGAGGTTTTGGTATCAGTATAACTATGGCCTCATCGAAGGAATTGGGTAGTGTTCCTTCTGTTTCTATTTTGTGGAATAGTTTGAAGAGTATTGGTATTAGGTCTTCTTTGAAGGTCTGATAGAATTCTGCAGTGAACCCATCTGGACCTGGGCTTTTTTTGGTTGGGAGACTTTTAATGACTGCCTCTATTTCTTTAGGCATTATGGGACTATTTATATGGTGTATCTGATCCTAACTTAACTTTGGTATTTGGTATCTGTCTAGAAAATTGTCTATTTCATCCAGATTTTCTAGTTTTGTTGAGTTGTAGTAGGATCTGATGATTTTTTGAATTTCCTCGGATTCTGTTGTTATCTCTCACTTTTCATTTCTGATTTTGTTAATTTGGATACTGTCTCTGTGCCCTCTGGTTAGTCTGGCTAAGGGTTTATCTATCTTGTTGATTTTCTCAAAGAACCAACTCTTGGTTTTGTTGATTCTTTGTATAGCTCTTTTGTTTCTGCTTGGTTGATTTCAGCCCTGAGTTTGATTATTTCCTGCCTTCTACTCCTCTTGAGTTTATTAGCTTCTTTATTTTCTAGGGCTTTCAGGTGTGCTGTTAAGCTGCTAGCATATTCTCTCTCCAGTTTCTTTTTGGAGGCACTCAAAGCTATGAGTTTTCCTTTCAACACTGCTTTCATTGTGTTCCTTAAATTTGGGTATGTTGTACTTTCATTTTCACTAAATTCTAGGAAGTCTTTAATTTCTTTCTTTATTTCTTCCTTGACCAAGTTATCATTGAGTAGAGCATTGTTCAGTTTCTATGTGTGTATGGCATTTCTTTTGTTATTGTTGCCATTGAAGACCAGCCTTAATATATAGTGATCTCAGAGGAGGCATGGGGTTATTTCAATCTTTTTGTATCTGTAGAGGTTTGTTTTGTGACCGATTATATGGTCAATTTTGGAGAAGGTTTCATGAAGTGCTGAGAAGAAGGTATATTCTTTTGATTTATGATGAAATGTTCTATAGATATCTATTAAATACATTTAGTTCCTAAAATCCATTAGTTTCACTGTGTCTCAGTTTATTTTGTGTTTCCAAAATCTGTCCATTGATGATAATGGAGTACTGAAGTCTTCTACTATTATTGTGTGAGGTGCAATGTGTGCCTTGAGTAAATTTTCTTTTATGAATGTGGATGCCCTTGCATTTGTAGCATAGATGTTCAGAATTGAGAGGTCTTGATAGATTTTTCCTTTGATGAGTATCAAGTGTCCTTCCTTTCTTTTATGATGACTTTTCGGTGAAAGTCGATTTCATCCGATTTTAGAATGGCTACTCCAGCCTGTTTCTTGGGACCATTTGCCTGGAAAATTGTTTCCCAGCCCTTTACTCTGAGGTAGTGTTTGTGTTTATCATGGAGGTGTGTTTCCTGAGTGCAGCAAAATGCTGGGTCCTCTTTATGGATCCAGTTTGTCAGTTTATGTCTTTTTATTGGGGGATTGAGTCCATTGATGTTAAGAGATATTAAGGAATAGTAATTGCTGGTTCCTGTCATTTTCAATGTTATTTTTTTGTTTGTGTGACTATCTTCTTTTGAGTTTGTTGAAAGATTACTTTCTTGCTTTTCCTGGGGTGTAGTTTCCCTCCTTGAGTTGACTTTTTCCATCTATTATCCTTTTAGGGCTGGGTTTGTGTAAACATATTGTGGAAATTTGTTTTTTTATAGAATATTTTGGTTTCACCATCTATGGAAATTGAGAATTTTGCTGGGTATAGCAGCCTGGGCTGGCAGTTGTGTTCTCTTAGGGTCTGCATGAATTCTGCCCAGGATCTTCTAGCTTTCATAGTCTCTGGTGAGAGGTCTGGTGTAATTCTGATAGGTCTGCCTTTATATGTTACTTGACCTTTCTCCCTTACTGCTTTTAATATTCTTTGCTGGTTTTGTGTATTTGGTGTTTTTACTATAATGTGACGGGACGAATTTCTTTTCTGGTCCAATCTGTTTGGAGTTCTGTAAGCTTCTTGTATATTTATGTTCATGTCTTTCTTTAAGTTAGGGAAGTTTTCTTCTATGATTTTGTTGAAGATATTTGCTGGTCCTTTAAGTTCTGTCTTCTCATTTTGTCCTGGTTTTCATGGATGTTTTCGGTTAGAAGCCTTTTGCATTTGTCATTTTCTTGACTATTGTCTCAATGTTTTCTATTGTATCTTCTGTACCTGAGATTCTCTCTTCTATCTCTTGTATTCTGTTGGTGATGCTTGCATCAATGACTCCTGATCTCTTTCCTTGTTTTTTTAACTTCAGAGTTGTCTTCCTTCATGATTTTTTTATTGTGTCTATTTCTATTTTTAGTTTCTGGATGGTTTTGTTCATTTCTTTGTCTGTTTGATTGTGTTTTCCTGCAATTCTGCCTGTTTGTGTTTTCCTATAATTCTTTAATGGATTTTTGTATTTCCTCTTTAAGGGCTTCTAGTTATTTACCTGTGTTCTCTTGTATTTCTTTAAGGGAGTTATTTATTTCCTTCTTAAAGTCTTCTGTCATCATCATGAGAAATGATTTTAAATCTGAGTCTTACTTTTCTGGTGTGTGGTGTATCCAGGGCTTGCTGTGGTAGGACAGCTGGGTTCTGATGATGCCTTGGTTTCTGTTCCTTATGTTCTTGCCTTTGCCTTTCGCCATCTTGTTAACTATGGTGTTAGTTGGTCTTACTCTCTCTGGCTGTGGCTTGTCCCTCCTGCAAGCTTCTGTGTGTGTCAGTACTCCTTAATACCAGCTCTCTCTGAGAGGAATTTGGGGTTGGAGAGCCATGGCACAGTGTCAGCTCTGGGGTGTAGACAGAAACCAGAAATACCTTGTCCCCAGCTGTCCCTTGGTTCCTGTGTCCTGATGGCTCTGCAAGGGTTCCTCTTGATCCAGAGAATTTGAACAGAAGTGGTGGTCTTGCCTGTGCTTGAAGGTGTGTCGGCACTCCTGGGATACCAGCCTCACCTGGAACTATTTGAGTATGGAGCCCTGTGTCACAAGATCAGTTTCCCGGCTGCAAAAAGAAACCGGAAGACCACTCCTCAGTCACTGTGTTCTGGGATTCCAGGTTGGTCCCGCTGAGCAGACAGGCTTGTCCACACTCCTGGAAGTCTAGCTTTCTCTTGTCACTATTTGGATATAGAGCCCTGTGGCACAGGCTGAGGTCTCCAGCCACAGATGGAAAACGGAAGGCTTCTGTCCTAGGCTTTTCCTCAGTCCCTGTGTCCCGAAGGCCTGCGAGGCTAGTTTTCTCCTGCCGCTATTTGACTAAGGAGCCCCGGTGGCCCAGGCAGAGGTCTCCCGCCACAGATGGAAACCAGAAGGCTCCTGTCCCAGGCTTTTCCTCAGTCCATTTGTCCCGAGGGCCTGGGAGGCTAGCTTTCTCCTGGCACTATTTGGCTATGGATCCCTGGTGGCCCAGGCAGAGGTCTCCTGCCATAGATGGAACTAAAGTAATCTTAAGATTATTACATCTGACCACAGGCAATATTCAGATATATAATTGTATAGTCAAGCTACCAAATTGGATGTTTTCTGTGATCTTTAGTATTGTATCATTTTCTCATCCTCAGGAAATGTTTTTTACTAGAATGTCTTGAATTAGTTCCAGCAAGTATTTATTGCAAATAACTTCATGGTTTGGATATAAGTTTATGCCCATTTTTCTCCCAGTGCCGAGTTTTGTCTGCTTTGAACCTGTTCAGGTCTTATGCCTGCTGTCACATTCTCTTTGTGTTCATGTGTGTGTCAGTCTTATTCTATCAGAAAGATGCTGTTTCCTTAGAGTCATACACTGCTTCCAATTCTTTCATTTTTTTTTGCCTTTTTGACCATATAGATTCCTGAGCCTTCAGTGGAGGAGGGCTTTAATAAAGGTAACTCATTTAGGATTGATTACTTTGAAGTCTCTCTCTCTATGCATATTGCCCAGTTGTGGAACTCTTTGTTAATTACCTTCTATTGGAAGTAGAAGTTTCTCTGATGAGGGATTAACAGTGTTCTCTTATTCTGTATGTATAGCAATATGTCATCAGAAGTTGTTTCATTGCCATGTTTCTTTGGGAGACTAAATAGTAGTAGGTTCTCCCCTAGGCCTATGACCTATCTAGTCTCAGGTTCTTGGCTACTTTAGAATTTTCAGGTATGGTTTCCATCTCATAAAGAGGGATGTAAATTCACTCAATAAGTCCTCTTTACATCCGTAAAATTTGTGCCACAGCTGCACCATTATATCTTGCAAGCAGGACACTGTTGAAGGTCACAAGGTTTGATCATTACTTCTATGCTCTGGAAGTTTGCAAAGTTCCTTCCAGCCCCATAAATGCTATCAGCACAGCTGAAGTTTCTAGATGGACACCAGCTCATATTTTTCATGTACAATGCCATAAAAAAGTGGTGTCCTCAACAACAGAGCATTACTTTCAGATTGTAGAGGCCAAACTATAGTCTTAGAATAGACTATATTGTTTAGGGATGCCCATGAGATCCTTTTGGGAAACAAGTCAATGAGACATGGCCCATCCTGGTGTTGTAAATCTCACCTAGTGGCATAAGATATCTGTTTGGGATTTTGTCTTCTTTTAAATATTGTGACTTCTTTTAAATTTCTCTTATAAATGTATATATTTTCTGAAGCTTCTGCCGTAGTGACTTTCCAAATAACTTCAAATGTTTAGTGTTAACATTTCTTTATTTGAAGTCCTTGACTCATTTAGAATTGAGTTTTGTTCAGAGGATAATTATGAATCTTTTTAAAATTCTTTTACATTCAGCTATCCAGTTAGACCAGCACCATTTGTTGAAGATTCTGTTTTTTTCTCTGATGTTTATTTTTAGGTTATATGTGTATCCCCAGATATGTAGAATCAATGTGGGTCTATTGATCAGTGTTTCTGGTTTTAGTTTTTAAATTTATTTATTCATTTTAGATTCCAATTTCAGCACCTCTCTCCTCCTAATACCCCCTCACAAGATCTCCTCCCCCCATTTGCCATCCCATTCTCTTCTGAGAAGGGGGAGCCCCCTCATTATCACCACTCTTCCTACTCCCACAGATCAAGTCACTGCAGGACTAGGCATATCCTCTCTCACTAAGGCCAGACAGGATCCACTGGCAGGCAACAGATTCACGGACAGACCCCCAGTTGTTGGGGAATATATGAAAACCAAGCTGCACATCTGCTATATAAGTGCAGGGGTCCTAGGTCCAGCCTGTGCTTACTCTTTGGTTGGTTGTTCAGTCTCTAGGACCCCACCCCCCAGGATCCAGGTTAGTTGACTCTGTTGGTCTTCCTGTGGAGTCTCTGTCCTCTTTGGGTCCTTCAATCCTTTGCCCAAAATGATTCTGTTTTTATAGCAATTCCATGCTGGTTATATTAAGATATCTCTGTAATGCAACATGAAGTCTTGATGATGTTACCTCCAGCAGTTTATTGTTGTTATTTACTATTATTATTATTATTATTATTATTATTATTATTACTATTATTCAGGATTGTTTTACTTATTCTTGGATGTGAACTTGAAGATTTTTTTTCAATTTATATGAAGTTATATTAGAATTTGTTTACAGATCATATTGACTTTCTAGATTGCTGTTGGTAAGATGGTCATTTTCACAATATTAAATCCCACTGATCCATGACTGTGGAATATCTTTTCATTTTCTCTCTTAGTTTGTGTTAGCATGTTAGCACTCCTTCTAAGCTCTTCCCAACAGTTACCTAGCAAAATGGACTATATGGCCTCTCTTTTCTCTCTCTCTCTTTCTGACCTTTTTCTCCCTCTCTCTTCTCCCCCTTTCCCCTCCATGTGTTCCCTGCCCCCCATCTCTTTCTCTTTCTCTACTCCCTTCTCAAACCTACTTCCCATGCTCCCAAATAAACTCTATTTTATACTAGACCCTTCATATGACTGGTACCTGGGGTGGGGAGCTCATTGAGGTGCCCCTTCCCACTGCACCATACTGTGCTTTACAAAACATATAATTGGTGCCGAGACTTGGACTTACAAACTTACAGGTTCACATTTACCCCCACCACATGGACTTTCCAGCCATCAGATTGCTAGTCCTCTCCATCCAAACACCAGAAAATTGTAAGCTACCGTACTTGTCAGAGTAAATGGCCCCTGGTCCTAAGAGAGGGCTGTTGAAGCTACCATCCACCCTCTGGTGTCCTTGGGAATGGAGGTATGCACAGTCTTGACAACTGGCCCTTCTTGCTGACCTATTCTTCTGGATAAGATCTCTCTCTGTCATCTCAAGATCCTCCAACCCCCTGTCAAAAATCCCAGATCTGGGTAAACCGTTCTCCCTAGGGCACTGGCCCACAGCCCCTAATTGCCTCGTGACAACTTGGTAATTTAGTCTGGCTACATGCTTGCTTAGTTATTAAATCTATCATTAGGATGATGCTAGTGATAGAAATAATAACTCCTATCCTCACCCAATGTGTACGGCTTTGCTGCTTCTTTTAGGATACCTACTAGGACACCTCCTGGTCTTAAAGGCTTCAAAATCCACACTAAATTTGGCCTCAATACCCACTAGATAATAATTCTAAATGGTAACTTAATGATACTTTTGAAAAAACTTTTACAACTTTCACCAGTGATCTAGAATGTGGAAGGTTTCCTATGCACAGACTTTTCCCTACCTTCACTCCAAACCACTTTATTCTTTGATCTAGATAGCTAGTTCTCTACTCCCTGCTCCTTCAATTCTAAAAACACTCTCCAGATTTTGTTTTAGACTTAACTCCTCATTTTGTAGGCACTGTCTGGGCACCACTAATTCACTGTCTCTGAGAGGAAGTCAGCAACACGTGTTCACATTACACATTTCCCTTTGCAGAGTCTCTATGCCAGGTAAGAAGAGAAAAGCATAGCATGAGATAAGCAGTCTGAGTACCACAGTGGTAGGATAATAGAAAGGCCTTACTCAGGAGTCTTTTAGGCAAGGCCTTCCTTGTAGCAGTAATTAATGAAGCAGTGCTATGAGACAACTCTTCATTTTTTTATATAACATTATTGGACATGGATTTGGATGCATACATTTTATTTCACATTAAAAGTCCAAATGAAAATAATAAACAAATAATAATAAAACCTAGATACAACTATTCTTTTTTCAACTGCAAAAGCATAAACAATAAGCTTAGCTGGGCAGAATCTTGCCTCGAGTTTACCATTCTCTTAGAATCTTTTCTTCTTTTTGAACATAGGACCCACCTCCATTTCACTTCCTGGTAGCCCTTTATTATTTGAACCAAATATTTAATATTTTTCCTTTCTCAGTTTGTTCCTTTTCATTAAACCACTCTTCATAAAAATGAACTTTAATAACCACACAATTTGTACCAGGCTGTTTTGAGACTTCCTTTGTCAAAGCAGTTAGTCTGAATCTCTTCACCTTAGTCTCAGGCAGATTCTTCACTAAAATATCACAAAAGCAATCTCTAGACCACATACTAATATTTTTTCTCCACTGAAACCTTTTAGGCCAGGGCTACACAGTTCAAATAATCCTCAGCACCAAAGTCTTCCATATTCCTACTAAGATGGTCCATTAAGCACCACATAAACATTCTACTGCTTCTCAAAGTCCCCAAGTTCACATTCCTTCAAACAAAACTATGATCAGGACTATTACAGAAATACTCCAGTATCTGGTACTAACTTCTGTCTTAGGGCTTTACTGCTGTGAGTAGACACCATGACAAGGCAACTCTTATAAGGACAACATTTAATTAGGCCTGACTTACAGGTTTAGAGTTTCAGTCCATTATCATCAAGGCAGAAGCATGGCAGCATCCAGGCAGGCGTGGTGTAGGAGGAGCTAAGAGTTCTCCCTCTTCTTCTGAAGGCTGCTAGGAGAAGATTGGATCCCAAGTGGTTAAGAGGAGGGTCTCCGGTCGTCCTCTAGTTCAGACCACTAACCAAAGAATACACATCTATTGACCCATGATTTGGACTACATATGAGGCAGAAGAATCACCTCGATGGCCACCAGGGAGAAAGGAGAGGACTTTGGGCCTGAGGGTGCTAGAGGCCCCAGTAAAAGGGAATGTCAAGGTGGGAATATGGGAATGGGTGGGCGGGTAGGTGGGAGGAGGAATTCCCTCACAGAGGCGGGGAGGGGGAGGGGACACGGGGTTTCCAAAGAAAAGGGGAATCATCGGAAATGTAAATAAAGTATCAAAAAT
>CM052701.1:141025536-141041514 GCA_028551405.1 Uromys caudimaculatus
TATACCACTCCTGGCCACATACCCAGAAGATGCCCCAACATGTAACAAAGACACATGCTCCACTATGTTCATAGCAGACATATTTATAATAACCAGAAGCTGGAAACAACCCAGATGTCCCCCATCAGAGGAATGGATACAGAAAATGTGGTACATCTACACAATGGAGTACTACTCAGCTATTAAAAACAATGACTTAATTAAATTTGCAGGCAAATGGATGGAACTTGAAAATATCATCCTGAGCGAGGTAATTCAGTCACAAAAAAATGAACATGGTATGTACTCACTGATAAGCGGAAATTAGCCCAAAAATTCAGAATTTCCAAGTTTCACTTAACGGTAACCACTGGACTGAGAGTGAGGTACCAGATGGAGGGGTTGGAGAAAGGTCTGAAGGAGTGGAGAGTATGTGTAGCCCCATGGAGGGAGCAAGAGCGTCAATGGGCCTGAACCCCCCCCAATCGTCCTGGAGTTCGGACCACCAACCAAAGAATACACATCTATTGACCCATGGTTCGGACTACATATGTGGCAGAGGATGACCTCCATGGCTATCAGGGAGAAAGGAGAGGCCCTTGGGCCTGAGGGTGCTAGAGGCCCCAGTAAAGGGGAATGTCAAGGTGGGAATATGGGGATGGGTGGGCGGGTAGGTGGGAGGAGGAATTCCCTCACAGAGGCGGGGAGTAGGAGGGTATAGGGGGTTTCCAAAGAGGAGACCCAGAAAAGGGGAAACATTGGAAATGTAAATAAAGTATCAAAAATAAATAAATAAATTAATTAAAAATAATAAATAAATATCATAAAAGAGAGAGTGGGGGGGGGGAAGCCCTTTGGAATGGGGAGAATCGATAGGTAAGAGGTAGCTACTAGACTCTCCTGGTATCATGGTGGATCTCCAAGGATTTTACTATCAGATTTTTATAAGACTTATAAGATTAGGCTTTAGTTGTTTCTGAGCTACGTTTGTGTTGTATTTTCCTTCACTTGGAGACTCATCTGGGTTCCAGAAAGATACAGCTGCAACTTTTGCCAGATGTATATCACAGACGCCATGGAGGCATTGAAGCATGGGGCTGGTGTGGTAGCGACCCACCAGTGGGAACCTAGTGAGCGGGGTGGAGAGATCGTGGAGCTCTGATCCAGAGAAAACCAGGGAATCATGTGGGAACATGCTATTCATTCTTTCTTTTTAACTATTTCCTGCAGCACATACCTACCTAGTCACAATTGCCTGGACCTTTCAAAATTAGTCACTGGTTGGACTTTTTCTCAGTTGATATTCTCTTTTCCCAAATGATCATAAAAAGTAGCCAGCACAGTAACAGTACTTCAAATGCTCACCTCCCTCTCTCTCTCTCTCTCACTCTCTCTCTCTCTCTCTCTCTCTCTCCTCTCTCTCTTCCTTCCTTTCATTCTTTCTATAACAATCTCAAAGTAACAGACTTTCATACCATTTTTATATATCTTGTATATAAAAACATACTTTTTGGATGATTTTACACTTATCCCCTCCTTTTCCTCATCCCTACTTAAAAACCTTCCCCTGTATTCTCTCCTTACACCTTTATGTCACATGTGTTCTGCTATCCAGACAGCCAGTGCCAGTGCCACAACCCCTGTCGCCCTTTCCATGGTTCCTGGCCTATATAGAAATTCACTATAAATTAAGCATACAAAATTAAAAAATTAAAAGTTAGGGCCTGCATATGAGACAGACTATGTGACATTTGTATTTCTGACAAACTGTGTAAATATAAAATACTTTGTGCTCAATTTCAACATCATAAATGTATATACATCTTTAAATATTATGTGGTAAATATTTTACAAGTCTGTTAATTTAAGAAATAAAAGTAAGATATTTTTAAAGTTTAAAAATTTATATTTTCATGTATACATATGAAAATGCAAAATTTTGTTTTCTAAATTCATAATATAAATACATTATGTATAATTTTTACATAGCTGTTCTTTAGAATACTTTTCAAATTTTCAACCTTTGGGGATGTTGTAACTCAAAATATCTTATTTCCTGAACTGTATCAGAGTAAGTTAATACTTTTATACTCTATCACGAATTGAATACTTTAGTATGCATGGTTGTTTGAATAGGAATGGCCTTTTATAGATTCTTAGATTTGAACTCTTGGTCATTAGGGAGTGGTGCTACTTGGCAGGGATTTGGATAGGAGGTGTGGCCTTGTTAAAGGCTGTTTAGCCTTGTTAGAGAAAGTGTGTCACTGGGGTGTGTGTTGGGGTTTTTAGTGCTCAAGCAAGTGCCAGTGTCTCATTCTCTTCCTGCCTCCTACAGATCTAGATGTAGAGCTCTCAGCTCTTCTTCCAGCACCAACTCATACTTCATCCAATGATGACAATTGTCTAAACCTATGCACTATAATAATATCCAATTAAATGCTTTCTTTTATAAGATTTGCCATGGTCATAGTGATTTTTTCCTAGCAATAGTATTTTGACTAAAACATTGTGATTTTTCCTAAATTCAGACATGTCATCCAATATAATCACCTAAATTAAGTAAACAAACTCAATTACTGAGCTTATCTGTTTTAAATCATAGAGACAGGATCAATATCTTCCACATATATCTAAAGCATTTTACAAATAAGATATCATCTAAGATTGTTATAGTCAATCTATAGTCTTCAAGCTGGGAGCTAAGGAAAGCAAGTAGAATAATTTGGAGTCCTATTAATGGGTGGTTAATTAATGGTTATATGCATTCCTGTATTCTGGTTTGATTTGAAAGGTCTGAGAATCAAGAAAACCAAGAACAGAAGGTCAGTATTCTAGTGTAAGCAATAAGATGTAGAATATATTCTGTATTTTTTCTGTTCCATTTAGATCATCAACAGATTGGTGAATCCTATCTATTTGTGGGAGAACATCTGCTTTACTCAGTGCTCCACTTCTGAAACACTCTCAAAGTACATAAAGCAGGGTTTTATTATCCTAACAAAATACCTGCAGTGATGTACTAAAGTCCAGTTTGCTTAGCATATGGTTTTGGGAATTCAGGGCAACTAAACAGTCTCATGTCTTGTGAAGGCTCACTGTACCAAACACCTTATGGCACTGGGCACTGGCAGGAACACTTGGGAGAGCAAATCATCATGTCACCAAACTGAATAAAGTCATATTGAGGTTTCAATAACAATTAACTAGAGAAATGAGCAGGATCCCATAAAAATAACAATTCATTTTCAGTGTATGTCCCTAGTTTCCTGACAACCTCCCAGTAGGTGGTCTTTATTACATTTTTATCACCAGTCCTTGGTGGCACAACCCTAGACATTAGGCTACTAACATAAATTTGGTGGGAGCAAAACATCAAAATTAAAGCACCCATAAAATGTTTACCCAGCGTGGGCATTCTGTGGCCCTGTCAAATTGACACATAAAACTCATGCTGTGTAATCTGGGATCTCATTCACAATTCAACAATTGCTTCACTGCTTTCTATATAAAAGGAATTAGTTTGTATATTACATGTTATACTTTGATCTAAAATGTACTTGATTTATTTTCTTAGACTTTCATTTAGCACTTGAAAAATGACCACCAAATATTTGTAGAAAGTTCTTCAACATGATTAGACCAAACCTTCCACCTATTAAAATTTAACTATATATACAGTTGACTAGCAAGAACATGAAACATTAGTGTGTGTCTGCTGCATGCTATCTGGTTGGCACATTTACCATGATTTCATATTCATTTTCACTGTTTGATTAAGGTGATATTTTCTATGTCTTTTAACTGTAATGCAATGCTATAGCTTTATCCTTTTGTAATTGTTAAGAATTTTTAAAGGAATGGTATATGAGCTGACATATGGGTGTTGGGAACTAAACCTGGAGCCACTAAATGAGAGTCTTTTAAACTGCTGAGTCTCTTGTCCAGCTCCAATAAAATATTTTAAAATATAAATTTATACTTTTTGTGCCCTTAATTTTTTCTTAAATATATAATAATACTAATCAATATGCAAAGAATAATAGGATCCAAACTTGTCACTATGAAATAAATCTGCAACAAAGATTAAACTATACTGTGTGATAAGGTGATAAGGTGTGATCAGAATATCATAAAGTATTTCACTTATCATCAAACATATATTTGTTTATATTAATACAATTTCTCTATTTTATTCTATGACTATCATTTACTCTGATGATTAAGTTGTTCTTATTTCAGCTAGTTGAGTTTTTTTTTTTTTGCTGACTTCCTTGTGCTTGTCTCTCTCCACTATTGTTTAAACACCTTATCCTTCATCCATGCAGTATATTTTAGTCTCCACTTTGATTTTCTTGTCTCAGCTCTTCTTACCACAGAACTATTCCCTTTAGTTGACAGAAGTATTTAGAAGTAACTCTCTGAGAGCATGCTATGCCTATTACTACTAGAGTTTCTGTTCTTGAGGCCCCATTAATAGACAGAGGTAAGTGTAGTGATATGTATTATAAAGCCTTTATGCCTGGCTTTAAGTGATATACATGTGAAAGTTTTGTGTCTGACTTTGATCAAAATGTTTCAGCACAGCCTTTGAGTCAATTAGTAGTGGCTAAGAAATTGTTCTGAGACTGTTTGAACCTTGAATAAATGTCTCTCTAGAGAATCTACACTTTGTGCTACATAAAAGCTTGCAGCTACACCATCCTTGTGGGGCCCTTCCCGATTTCATCCCATTTAATGGCCTTTGAATTGGATTTTATGAGAAGGCTTAAGGCCAAAAAGAATATAAGTTGGTGTTTAAAAATATTTTGGGGGGGGTTGGACTAGTGTCTCAGCAGTTAAAAGATGATGTTCTTTAGTGGGCTGAGATTTGGTTCCCAGGATCCACATGGTGCTCACAACCATGATTCAAGTTCCATGTAATCTGATGTTTTCTTTGGATCTCTTTGAACAATAGCTTGTAAACAGTGAATATACATACATGTAGGGAAAGCAATTATACACATAAAACAAATAAATTAAACATTTAAAAATTATATTAAATATATACATTTCTCCCTTTGAAATTTTACTTTTCTAATTTTATAAGAGATCTTTCAGTGTCAATATATCTACCCCATTCCCATACCCTTTAAATTGCCTTATTATTTTTAAAATGCAATTTTATTAATATCTCATTGAGTAAAGAAATTGTAAACTATATATTTGATTTTACAAACTTTTCAATGTTATAAATAAAAGACATCACATACATATTGCCTAGTGTGTATGTTTCTAAATGGAAAATAAAATTTCTCAATTAAGAATATTATAGATATTTTATTTTAGTAGTACTCTTGCCAAATTTTCTTTCCAAGTGATTTTAGTTTTGCTTACTGATTTAAAAACTTCCATGTATTAAGTGTGTAAGATATTAACATAAAAGCAATCACATTGATAAATGGAATTAAATTGAAGACACAGAAGTAATTCTACACACCTGTGGACACCTGATTTTTGACAAAGAATCCAAAAGTACAAACTAGAGAACAAAGAATCTTCAAAAACTGGTGCTGGTCAAACTGGATCACTGCATATAGAATGATAAAAATATATCATAGCAGCACACCCAGCACAAAACTCATCTTTAGATATCTCTAGGATCTTAACATAAGACCATATACCTGAAATCTGATAGAAGCAAATGTCATTAATAGCCTTGAACTCACAGGCCCAGAAAAGGGCTTTTTGAACAAGACACCAAAGCACAGACACTAAGACCAACAATTGATTGATAGGACCTTATCAATCCAATTTATCAAAACTTCATCGTGAAGAAAAATGACACTATAATTTGTACAAAGTAGCAGATTATAAGATTAGAAAATACCTTTTCCAATTATATATATGATTGATAGAGGATTAAAATATAGAACCAAAAATATTGACCATCACAAAAAAATAACCCTAGCCCATTTAAGAAATAGGATACAGACTATGCAGAATTCTCACAAGATGAAACATAATGTCTGAGAAATATTTTTAAAAATATTCAAAATCCTTAGTCAGTAGGGAAGCATAAATTAAACTACTTTAAACTTTCATATTACTCCAACCAAAATTGCCAAAATCAATACAACAAAACAAATGATAGCACATTTTGACTAAAATGTGATGAAAGTGGAACACTGATTCATTGTTGGTGAAAGTGCAAACTTCTATAACCAACATGGAAATCAGTGTGGTGGCTCTTCAGGAATCTGGAAAGCAGTTTAACCACAGATCCAGCTATGACACTCATGGGCATATTCCCAAAGGGCTTTACATCATACAGCAGAGATAGTTACCCATCCATATTTAGTCTAGATGTTCATCAAATGATGAATGTTAATGAAAATGTCTCACATTTACACAATAAAATATTATATAGCTTTTAAGAAATATGCAATTTACAGGTACGTAGAATTGGGGAAAAAATTCTGAGTAAATTAAATCATGCCCAAAATGACAAGTTAATAATGCATTTTTTCTTACTTGTGGATGTTAGCTTTTAAGCCTTCAATATGTGTGCAACAATCTGAATAATCACAAAGGTATCTAGTAAGTGGGTGTGGGAAAGAGACTCTCCTAAAGAAAGGAATATAGAGTATAGAGTTATTTAAAAATATAAGAAAAACTAGAATGGGAAAATTCAATGTGGTAGTGGAGACGATGGGAGAGAAAGATAAAAGATGAAATATGTGCGGGCTAAATAACATCAAAGGGCATTTGATAAAACATGAACACCTACTTCTGTAGAGACTGTAGAATTTTCTCTGTGTGTGTGTGTGTGTATGTGTGTGTGTGTATGTGTGTGTGTTTGTGTGTATGCGTGTGTGTGTGTGTGTGTGTGTGTGTGTGTGTGTGTGTGTTTGTGAAAGAAATCTAAATGGAGTTACTCAATTGAATAAGAGTGGATAGAGTGGTCACTGTCTTCCCCTTCCAGATTTTGGAGAAAATGCTTTGAGTTTTTCTCAAAGTATAATGTTGGATATAGGTTCAGTGTATCCAGTCTTTAATATGTTGCATTTTCTTCTAGTTCTTGTTTGGTCAGGATTTCTACAATTTCTTTAACTTTGTCAAATGTCATTTTGTCTATTGAAATTATTGCATGGTTTTATGTTCTGGAGAATATTTTTACATTGTAATGTGTTTACTGATTTTGAGTGATGATCCTTCCTCTTATTTCTCGAATAAAATGATTTGATCATGAAGTGTGATTATGTATTAATGTGTTCTAGAATTCGCCTTGAAAAGACTTTGTTGAAAGTTTTGTAGCTGTATTCATCAGAAAAATTAGTTCATTGTTCTGTCTTTATCAAGGTTTTCTTGAAAGCAGTATTGGCTTCACACAAGGAGTTTAGTAGAGTTCTTTATCTTTTGTGCATAGGTTTTAGAAGTGTTCTTATTAACTCTTCCTTATAGTTTTTCAAATAATATTTCAATCATACTGTTCTTTATGGATCTGTCTAACATATTTTTCTGGTTTAGTTTTGGCAGGGCATATATTCCTAGGGATTTACCATTTTTTTCTAAATTTCTCAGTGTTTTAGAATACACACATTTTCAATGTATTCTCTATTTCTTAGATGTTTAGTATATTTTGTATAAATATATTGTATTTTATTTTTATAGATGACAAGAGCAAATAATTTAATTTCTTCTAATATATTCAATTGTTTCAATATACATACAGCTAATTTTAAATGCTATTTTTCATATTAACAATTCTTGAATTCTGTTATTTAATATGAGAACAGACACCAATATCAAATACAACAATAATTTGCTGGAAGGTATTTTATACTGTTTTACTTGTCTTTGTTTCTCTGTAATATCTCTCCCACTTTAAATATATATTCTAACAATAAAATAACTAGGTATAAAATTAGTATTCTGGGACTCTGCTTGGTTTGGGTTATTCATGCACCCTCTTCTAATATTGCACTTGGCAACCTGAAAACCTTACAGAACCTAATATATGAACACACATCTCTCTCCTAACAATTGCTAACAACAAAGGATACCAACAACAAAAAGCTTCCCACATATCTCTTTCTAAATAAATGAATAAGTTTCTCTTCAATTAATAGTCATTAAACCTTCAATTCCTAGTACCTTCTGGGCTAATGGTAGGAGGGCCAGTCCATCCTGAACTGGCTTGGAGTTCCTGCACAGAAATACAAAACTTTGTCCTCATATGAGAATTCCCTGTTTTCTATTTTATGTCTTTGAATACTAAACACATATACTAAAATCATATACAATGTGCTAAGAATTATGCATGGTAGATGATGATTATATAATCTAATCAATCAACTAAAACTTAGAGCTACCCTTCTTACATCCCTTCTTTTGAAACCCCAAAAATGAAGCTCCAGAAAGTATTCAGGACCCTTGAGTGCCTTCATTCCTTTGCTGCTTATTCCTTGCACTGTATTCTGATATCTGGAATTAATTCCCTTGTCTCAGAACACTTTATGCATTTCTTTTTCTTTCCTTGATTACAGACTGTCTTAGAGTTTCCGTTGCTGTGATGAAACACTATAACCATAAGCAGGTTGGGAGGAAAGGGATTATTTGGCTTACACTTCAAATCACTGTTCATCATCAAAGGAGATCAGGACAGGAACACAAATAGGGCAGGAACCTGGAGGTAAGAGCTTATGTAGAGACCATGGATAGGTGCTGTTTACTAGCTTGCTCCTCCTGGCTTTGCTTGGTTTCTTATAAAATCCTTGATTACAAGCTCAGAGATGACATGCAAGATCCTCCCCCATGAAGCACTAATTTGGAAAATGTCCCACAAGTTTGCCTAGAACCTGGTCTGATGGATATGCTTTCTTAATTGTGGCTCTGTCCTGTCTGATGACTCTAATTTGTTTAAAACTACACAACACAAATATTTTTAAGTAAGTAGGTTTTATAACCTAGCCATTCATATCCTGTGCATAAACCCTTTATTATAAATATAAGAAAGGTATAGGTTACTAAAGCTTCATTTTCTGACCATCACTCCACCAGCCAACTCAACAATGAACATCCAGGTTTGATTCCACCCTCCACTTCCCTGCCTGTCCCCCAGGGCATGCCCAGCTGCCCTGAGCCAGCTTCATACTGTTTCATGAGCTCTGTTGTCTGATCACTGCTCTACTGTCCTGCCAAACATGGAATTTTGGCCTGCTACACCAAGAATATCCAGTTCAAAGCTGCCCACTGGAGGCCTGCTACATGAGGAACATTCAGATTACACCAGCCTTCATGATATCTGCTACATGGAGAACATGATGAGCCAACCAGATGGCAAAAGGCCAGCTTAAGAACACAAATGACAAGAGCAGGGACAATATGGCACCTTCAGAGCAAAGCTATCCTACTTCAACAAGACCTAGATATCCTAACTCAATTGAAGGAAAAAAAAGACTGTAAATTCAACGTTATAAAGATAATAGATGCCTTTAAAGGGGAAATGGATAAATTGCTCAAAGAAATAAAGGAAATAGAATGAAATAGGTAGAGGCCTTTAGAAAGGAAACTAATAGATGTCTTTAAATAAAAGAAAATAAAATTTAGCAGGAGAGACAAATGAAAAAAAAACTGTTTAAGACATGAAAATGGAAATAGATGCAATAAAGAAAACACAAACTGAGGGAATCCTGGAGATGGAAACCTCTTGGAGGTGTTCTCCAAAATCCTGGAGAAAGGAACCAGGAACAACAGGCACAAGAGTCAGCAACATATTAGAGATGGAAAGAAAGAATCTCAGGCATAGAAAATATGATAGAAGAAATATGATACATCAGTCAAAGAAAATGTTGAATGTAAAAAGTTTCTGACACAAAACGTCCAGGAAATCTGACATTATGAAAGACCTAACCAAAGAATAATGGATTTAATTTCCCAATAAAAAGACACAGGAAAACATAATAGATGCAAAAAGTAGATCCACCATCCTTGCTGTGTAAAAGAACACACCTCAGCAACAAAGACAGACATTACATCAGAGTAAATGTTTTCCATACAAATATATCCAAAAAGAATGCTGGAGTAGCCATTCTAATATCTAATAAAATAGACTTTCAACCAAAAGTAATCAAAATTGATGATGAAGGACACTTCAGAGTTATCAAAGGAAAAATCCACTAAGATGACATCTCTGAGTACTACAGAGTAATAGATTAAAAACACATGTTATTAGTATGGAAACAGACCAATTGATCAATGAAATAGAATCAAAGACTCAGAACTCCATCCACTTACCTATGGACACTTGGTGTGTACAAGGAAGCCAAAATCCCACAATGAAAAAAAAAATAAAATAAAAAGAAAGCATCTTCAATAAATGGAACTGGTTTATCTGGATATTTGTATGTAGAAGAATGCAAATAGACTGTTTTCTATCACCCTGTACAAACTCAAGTCCAAGTGGACCAAGGACCTCAACATAAAACCAGACACACTAAATCTAACAGAGGAGAAAATGGGAAACTGCCTTGAACTTATTGGCACAGGAGACAAATTTCTGAACAGAACACCAGTAGCTCAGGCACTAAGATCAACAGTGGGACATCATGAAACTGAAACTCTTTTGCAAGGTTAACGACAGAACAGCAGCTTACAGAATGGAAAATAATTTCTCCAACCTTTTAACTGACAGAGGACTAATCCAAAATATAAAAAGAATTCAAGAATTTAGACACCAATCAACAAAATAATCCAATTAAAAAATGAAAAATATAGCTCAACAGAGAATTCTCAACAGTGATATCTCAAATGGATGAGAAGCACTTAAAGTTTCAACATCTTTAGTCATCAGGGAAATGGAAATCAAAAGAACTCTGAGATTCCATCTTACACCCTGCAAAATGGCTAAGATAAAAAACTCAAGTGACAGCATATGCTGATGAGGATATGAAGCAATGGGAACATTCCTTCATGGTGAGAGTACAAACTTGTCCAACTACTTTTGAAATCAGCTTGCCATTTTCTCAGTAAATTGGTAATAGATCTACCAAAGACCCAGCTATACCACTCCTGAGCTTATACCCATAAGATACCCCACTATACCACAAGAACATTTGCTCAACTATGTTCATAGCAGCTTTATTCGTAATAGCCTGAAACTGAAAACAACCTAGATGTCTTTCAACTGAAGAATAGATGAAGAAAATGTGATACATCTAAACAATGGAATTCTATTCAGCTATGAAAAACAAAGACATCATGAATTTGCAGGCAAATGGATGGATCTTGAGAATATCATCCTTAGTCAGGTAATACAGTCCCAAAAGAACATGCATGGTATGTATTCACTTATAAAGAACAGAATAACCATACTATAATTCACAGACCCAATGAAACTAAGTAGCAAGCCCAAGGGACGGTGCTTAAATCAGAATTTCAGAAATTCAGAAGCAGAAGTGAAATAGCCATAGAGATACATAATGAGAGGAAGCAATGTGGGAGAGGGGTTGAGCAGGGGAACAGGGATGGGGATCAGGTATGGGGAGAGCAGGTATGAGACAGAGCTGAGAGTGAGAAGGCATTCTATGGGAGTAGCTGGAGATTTGGGATAGGGGAGTTTTCCTTGGAGTCTATGGGTTGACCCTACTTGAGACTCTTACCTGCTGGCTATATGTAAACTGAAGTGGCCATGTCCTGTATCCAGATGGGACTTCCTGTGGAGGGAGGGGGACATCAACCCACTCACAAAACCTTCAACCCAAAATTTGCCTTGCCTACAACATACACAAGGATAAAGATGGAGCAGAGATTGAGGATACCTAATGACTAGCCTAACTCCAAACATATCCCATGTAAGATAGCCAGTCCATGACACTATTAATGATACTCTTCTGTGCTTGCAAACAGGACCCCAGCATAACTGTCTTTTGAGAGGCTTCATCCAGTGTATAGAAAGAGATGCAGATACCTACAGCCAAACATCAGGTAGTGCTAGGGGAATCTTGTGGAATAGTGGGAGACAGAATTGAGTGAAATGAAGGGATAAAGGACACCAGAAGAATTCTTATAGAGTCAACTACCCTGGGCACATGGGGGTCACAGAGACTGAACCACCAACCAAAGAGCATGTAGGGTCTGGACCTAGGCCCTCTCCACATTTGTAGCAGATATACAGCTTAATCTTCATGTGGACCCCTAACAATTGGAGCATAGGATTTCTGACTCTGTTGCCTGCCATTGGATGCCCTTACCCTAACTGGACTACCTATCTGTGATTCGCAATAGAGGATGAGTTTAGGTCTACTGCAACTGGATGTCCCAGGGTGGGGTGGTATCTAAGGGGGCTTCCCCATCTCTGAGGAAAAAGTAAGAGAATAATGGGGGACTGGAAGGAGAAGAGGGATTGAGATGTAAACCAACTATAAATGAATAAATAAATAAACAATTAAATAAGTAAATAAATAAATAATAGAGGCATAAAAGACTGTTTGATGCAGCTTTTATAATAGCAAAATTGTAAAATGTCTAAGTTGTAGTTAATAGTTAAAATACTGAGCTAATGGCAGTACTGTTATATTTAATAATATAAACATGTAAAATAAAATATGTTAAATAATACCAAGTGATTGAATGGTGGATATCTTTTAAATTAAGAACAGAAAGCTATGTACATGTCTTTCTTTTAAAATATTTTTAATTGGATATTTTCTTTATTTACATTTCAAATTTTATCTCCCTTTCCTGGTTTCCCACCTTGAAACACCTATCCCATTTCCCCTCGCCCTGCTTCTATGAGGGTGTTCCCCAGCCCACCTACCCACACCTGCCTCCCTGCCCTAGCATTCCCCTACACTAGGGCATTGAGCCTTCACAGTACCAAGGGCCTCTCCTCCCATTGATGCCTGACAAAGCCATCCTCTGCTACATATGCAGCTGGAACCATGGGTCCCTCCATGTGTACTCTTTGGTTGATGGATTAGTTCCAGGGAGCTCTGGGGGAGTCTGGTTGGTAGATATTGGAGAGTCTGGTTGGTAGATATTGTTGTTCTTCCTATGAGGTTGCTAACCCCTTCACCTTCTTCAGTCCTTACTCTAACTCCTCCACTCAGCCCAATAGTTGGCTGCGAGCATCCACCTCTGTATTTGCCAGGCTCTGGCAGAGCCTCTCAGGAGACAGCTATATCAGGCTCCTGTGAGCAAGCACTTCTTGGCATCCAGAACAGTGTCTGGGTTTGGTGACTGTATTTGGGATGGATGCTCAGGTGGGGCAGTCACTGGATGGCCTTTTCTTCAGTCTCTGCTCCACACTTTGTCTCCTTATTTCTTTAATTGAGTATGTTGTTCCCCCTTCTGAGAAGGACCAAAGCATCCATACTTTGGTCTTCCTTCTTCTTGAGCTTCATGTGGCCTGTGAATTGTATCTTGGATATTCTGAACTTTTGAGCTAATATCCACTTATCGGTGAATGTATACCATGTATGTTATTTTGTGACTTGGTTAACTCACTCAGGATGATTGTTTTTTCTAGTTCCATCCATTTGCCTGCATATTTCATGAAGTCGGATCATAGGATCAGAGGTGAGGAGGACACAACATCTGTCCCAACACCAGGAGTAACTGGGACCAGTGGGATCCAGGGACCCAGGAACCCTGCCAGACCAGTGCACAGGTTCCTTATGTTTGGGTCGGTGCCCTGAACAGACCTTGGGCACAAACTCCTCAGCCAGTCCCCACAACACCCAGAGGAAGCTCAACTCCAAGGGGCTCTAACACTCCCAGGATCACAGGTTTGCAGGATCCCAGGAGCTTGGTTACACCAGCATCTCAAGGTTGCAGAGGCAGCTTGACTCCCAGGAGGTCAGTCACACCCAGGATCTCAAAATCACAGGATCACTGAATCACAGTATCCCAGAGACAGCTGGTCTCTGTGGAGTTGTGACACAACCAGGATCACAGGAAGGACAGAATCCAGTCAGTAAAAGGAGAGCATGTAGAACTAGAAATAACGAGATGACAGGAGGCAGGCACAAGAACATAAGCAACAGAAACCAAGGTTACCTGGCATCATCAGAACACAATTCTCCCACCATAGCAAATTCTGGAGACAACATCACACTGGAAAAGCAAGATTCATATCTAAAATTACTTCTCATGATTATTATAGAGGACTTTAAATGGGTCATAAATAACTCCCTTAAGGAAATACAGGAGAACACAGGTAAGCAGCTAGAAGCCCTTAAAGAGGAAACACAAAAATCCCTTAAAGAATTACAGGAAAACACAACCAAACAGGTGAAGGAATTGAAGAAAACCATCCAGGATCTAAAACTGGAAACAGAAACAATAAAGAAATCACAAAGGGAGACAACCCAGAAAATAGAAAGCCTAGGAAACAGATCAGGAGTCATAGATGCAAGCATCACCACCAGAATAAAAGAGATAGAAGAGAGAATCTCAGGTGCAGAAGACACCATAGAAAACATTGACATAACAGTCAAAGAAAATGCAAAATGCAAAACGCTTCTAACCCAAAGCATCCAGGAACTACAGGACACAATGAAAAGACCAAATCTAAGGATAATAGGTGTAGAAGAGAGAGGATTCCCAACTCAAACAGCCAGTAAATATCTTAAACAAAATTATAGAAGAAAATTTTCGTAACCTATTATTCTAAGGGTTGGTCTTCTAATTGTGTCCTGGATGCCCTGTAGTATTTGTTGTCATTGTTTAGGAGCTTTTTGTATTTTACATTATCTTTGACTGTTGTGTCAGTGTTTTCTATGGCATTTTCTGTTCCTGAGATTCTCTCTTCTATCTCTTGTATTGTTGGTGATGCTTGCATATATGAGTTCTGATCTTTTTCCTAGGTTTTCTATCTCCAGGGTTGTAAACTCTTTGTGATTTCTTTATTGTTTCTATTTCCATTTTTAGATCTTGGACAGATTTCCACCTTGTAATCCCAACAGCAATGGAAGACTGTTCCTCTTTCTCCACATCCTCACCAGCATCTGCTGTCACCTGAGTTTTTGATCTTAGCCATTCTGACTGGTGTGAGGTGGAATCTCAGGGTTGTTTTGATTTCCATGATGACTAAGGATGAACAATTCTTTAGGTGCTTCTCATGCCTTCAAGTTTCCTCAGTTGAGAATTCTTTGTTTAGCTCTGGTCCCCATTTTTTGATGGGGTTATTTGGTTCTCTGGAGTCTAACTTCTTGAGTTCTTTGTAGATATTGAATATTAGCCCTCTATCTGACATAGGATTGGTAAAGATCTTTTCCCAATCTGTTGGTTGCTGTTTTGTCCTACTGACAGTGTCCTTTGTGTTACAGAAGCTTTGCAATTTTATGAGGTCCCATTGGTCGATTCTTGATCTTAGAACATAAGCCATTGATGTTCTGTTCAGGAACTTTTCCCCTGTGCCCATGTATTCGATATTTTCCCCACTTTTTCTTCTATCAAATTCAGTGTATCTGGTTTTATGTGGAGGTCCTTGATCCACTTGGACTTGAACTTTGTACAGGGAGATAGGAATGGATCAATTTGAATTCTTCTACATGTTTACCACCAGTTAAGCCAGCATCATCTGTTGAAAATGCTGTCTTTTATCCACTGGATGTTTTTATCTACTTTGTCAAAAATCAAGTGACCATAGGTGTGTGGGTTAATTTCTAGGTCTTCAATTCTATTCCATTGATCTAACTGTCTGTCACTATACCAATACCATGCAGTTTTTATCACTACTGCTCTGTAGTACAGCTTGAGATCAGGGGTGCTGATTCCCCCAGAAGTTCTTTTGTTGTTAAGGATAGCTTTTGCTATCCTGGGTTTTTTGTTGTTCCAAATGAATTTGAGAACTGCTCTTTCTAAGTCTATGAAGAATTGAGTTGGAATTTTGATGGGGATTGCATTGAATTTGTAGATTGCTTTTGGCAGGATGGCCATTTTTACTGTATTAATCCTGCCAATCCATGAGCATGGCAGATCTTTCCACCTTCTGAGGTCTTCTTCTATTTCTTTCTT
>CM052701.1:141041614-141082260 GCA_028551405.1 Uromys caudimaculatus
TATCCCTTTGACCTCCGTTTGTTGTCTAATTGCTCTAGCTAGAACTTCAAGTACTAGATTGAATAGATAGGGAGAGAGTGGACAGCCTTGTCCGGTCCCTGATTTTAGTGGGAATACTTCAAGTTTCTCTCCATTTAGTTTGATGTTGGCTACTGGTTTGCTGTATATTTATTTTATTATATTTAGGTATGGGCCTTGAATTCCTGATCTTTCCAAGACTTTTATCATGAAGGGATGTTGAATTTTGTCAAATGCTTGTGGTTTTTTTTTTTTTTTCTTTGAGTTTGTATATGTAGTGGATTACATTGATGGATTTCCAGGTATTGAACCATCCTTACATCCCTGGAATGAAGCCCACTTGATCGTGATGAATGATCATTTTGATGTGTTCTTGTATTCGGTTTGTGAGAATTTTATTGAGTATTTTTGCATCAATATTTATAAGGGAAATACATCTGAAGTTTTCTTTCTTTGTTGGGTCTTTGTGAGTTTTTTGTATCAGTGTAACTTCGGCCTCATAGAACGATTGGGAAGTGTTCCTTCTGTTTCTATTTTTTGGAATAAATTGAAGAATATTGGTATTAGTTCTTCTTTGAATGTCTGATAGAATTTTGCATTGAACCCATCTGGTCCTGGGCTTTTTTGGGGGGTGGGAGACTTTTAATGACTGTTTCTATGTCTTTAGGGGTTTATAGCACTATTCAGATGGTTTATCTGATCCTGACTTAAATTTGGAATTTTCTATCTTTCTAGAAAATTGTTCATTTCACCCAAATTTTCCAATTTTGTTGAGTATAGGTGCCTATAGTAGGATCTGATGATTTTTTGAATTTCCTCAGAATCTATTGTTATATCTGCCTTTTCATTTCTGATTTTGTTAATTTGGATACTGTCTCTGTGCCCTCTGGTTAGTCTGGATAACAATTTATCTATCCTGTTGATTTCTCAAAGAACTGTCTCCTGGTTCTGTTGATTCTTTGTATAGTTCTTTTTGTTTCTACTTGGTTGATTTCAGCCCTGAGTTTGATTATTTCTTACCTTCTACTGTTGTGTGTATTAGCTTCTTTTAGTTCTAGAGATTTTAGGTGTGTGTAAAGCTGCTAGTGTATGCTTTCTACAGTTTCTTTTAGGATGCACTCAGAGCTATGTGTTTTCCTCTTCGCACTGCTTTCTTTGTGTCCCATAAGTTTGAGTATATTGTACTTTCATTTTCATTAAATTCTAGGAAGTCTTTAAGTTCTTTATTTCTTCCTTGACCAAATTATCATTGAGTAGAGCGTTGTTCAGTTTCCATGTGTATGTGGGCATTTTGTTGGTTTTGTTGCCATTGAAGACCAGCCTTAATACATAGTGATCTGATAGGAGGCATGGGATTATTTCAATCTCCTTATATCTGTGGAGGTTTGTTTTGTGACCGATTATGTGGTCAATTTTGGAGAAAGTACCATGAGGTGCTGAGAAGAAGGCATATTCTTTTGGTTTACGATGAAACGTTCTATAGATATCTGTTAAATCCATTTGGTCCATAACTTCTGTTAGTTTCACTGTGTCTCTGTTTAGTTTGTGTTTCCAAGATCTGTCCATTGATGAGAGTGGAGTGTTGAAGTCTCCCACTATTATTTTGTGAGTTGCAATGTGTGCTTTGAGCGTTAGTAAAGTTTCTTTTATGTATATGGGTGCCCTTGCCTTTGTAGCATAGATGTTTAGAATTGAGAGTTCTACTGGGTAGATTTTTACTTTGATGAGAATGAAGTGTCCTTCCTTATCTTTTTTGATAACTTTTGGTTGAAAGTTGATTTTATCTGATATTAGAATGGCTACTCCAGCCTGTTTTTTGGAACCATTTACCTGGAAAATTGTTTTCCAGCTCTTTACTCTGGAGGTGCCTTTCCTGTATGCAGCAAAATGCTGGGTCCTGTTTATGGATCCAGACTGTTAGCCTATTTCTTTTTATTGGGGAATTGAGTCCCTTGATATTAAGAGATATTAAGGAATAGTGATTGTTGCTTCCTGGTATTTTCGATGTTATTTTTATGTTTGTGTGGCTGTCTTCTTTTTGGTTTGTTGAAAGATCACTTTCTTGCTAGTTTTCCCCCCTTGTGTTTGCATTTTCCATCCATTATCCTTTGTAGGGCTGGGTTTGTGGAAACATATTGTATAAATTTGGTTTTGTCATGGAATATCTTGGTTTCACCATCTACGGTAATTGAGAGTGTTGCTGGGTTTAGCAGCCTGGACTGGCATTTGTGTTCTCTCAGGGTCTGTATGAGATCTATCCAACTTTCATAGTCTCTGATGAGAAGTCTGGTATAATTCTGATAGGTCTGCCTTTATTTGTTACTTGACATTTTTCCCTTTCCTCTTTTAGTATTCTTTCCTTGTCTTGTGGATTTGGTGTTTTGAATATAATGTGACGGAAGGAATTTCTTTTCTGGTCCAATCTATTTGGAGTTCAGTAGGTTTCTTGTATATTTATGTTCATCTCTTTCTTTAGGTTAGGGAAATTATCTATAATTTTGTTGAAGATATTTACTGTTCCTTTAAGTTGGGAATCTTCACTCTCTTCTATACCTATTATCCTTAGGTTCTGTCTTCTCATTGTGTCCTGGATTTCATGGATGTTTTGGGTTTGGAGCATTTTGCATTTTGCATTTTCTTTTACTGTTGTGTCAATGTTTTCTGTGATATCTTCTGCACCTGAGATTCTCTCTTCTATCTCTTTCATCCTGTTGGTGATTCTTGCATGTATGACTCCTGATCTCTTTCCTAAGTTTTCTATCTCCAGGGTTGTCTCCCTTTGTGATTTCTTTATTGTTTGTATTACCATTTCTAGATCCTGGATGGTTTTCTTCATTTCCTTCACCTTTTTGATTGTGTTTCTTGTATTTCCTTTTAAGGGATTCTAGCTGTTTACCTGTGTTCTCTTGTATTTCTTTAAGGGAGTTATTTACTTCCTTCTTAAAGTCTTCTATCACCATCATATGAAGTGATTTTAAATCTGAGTCTTGCTTTTCTGGTGTGTTGGGATATCCAGGACTAGCTGTGGTGGGAGAACTGGGTTCTGATGATGCCAAGTTGCCTTGGTTTCTGTTCCTTTTGTTCTTGCCTTTGCCTTTTGCCATTGGGTTATCTCTGGTATTAGCTGGTCTTGGTCTCTCTGACTGTGTCTTATCCCTCCTGCAAGCCTTTAAGTCAGTACTTCTTGCAGACCAGTTCTCTCTGAGAGGAATTTGTGTTTAGAGAGCTGTGGTATATGGTCAGCTCTGGGCTGCTGTCAGAAACCAGAAGGATCCTGTCCCCAGCTGTTCCTTGGTTCCTGTGTCCAGATGGCTCTACAAGGGTCCCCTTTGATCAAGGAATTTGAATGGAAGTGGTGGTCTTCCTGTGTTTGAATGTGAGTTGTCACTCCTGGGAGACCAGTTATCTTCTGGCACTGAGTATGGAGCCCTGTGTCACAGGATCATCTCCCCTGCTTCAGAAGGAAATTGGAGGGCCACTCCTTATTCCCTGTGTCCTGAGGGTTCTAAGTGGGTCTCTCTGAGCAGAGGTGCTGGCCTTAACCCCATCACTGGCTTGTCCACACTCCTGGGAGAATAGCTATTTGAGTATGAAGCTGCATGGCACAGACTACAGGCATAAACCAGAAGGCTCCTGCCCCAGGCTGTTCCTTGATCCTTGTGTTTTGAGGATTCCAGGTGGGTCCTGCTGAGCAGTGGTGCTCATGTTACCTCCACTCACTGGTTTGTCCAAACTCCTGGGATGCTAGCTTTCTCCAGGTGCTATTTGGCTATGGAGCTCTGTGGCATAGATTCTCACCCCTATGTTCTAATATCTTTGGCGCCAGGAGGTACTCTGCAGCCTACCAAAAGAAAAATGTAAACCCTATCTCTGTCACAAAACCTCTGGCCTATAATATGTCATGCTTAGATTTGCTAGGGCCATGGTGACATAGAACTTGCAGAGATAGTCAATCACTGTCTGGTTTGACCAGCTCCATGAGATGGAATGGATACCCAACACTGCTTGACTGATCAAGATCCAGAAACTAGATAGCCCAGATAGTTATGGTAAAACCAAATACTACTGGTTTAAAAAACAAAGAAAGAAAGAAAGAAAGAAAGAAAGAAAGAAAGAAAGAAAGAAAGAAAGAAAGAAAGAAAGAAAAGAAAGAAAAGAAAGAAAAATGAATAAAATGACTTTTATATGCTGTTATACTTATAGATTGATGCTTCATTCATCCACCATTAGAGGCTTCTTCCTGAAGTGAAAGACCCCTGAGCTGGGGAGACCCTCACTCAAGTCTCGGGACGGCGCAACCCCTCAAGAACTCACGAAAGACCATCCTTGCTGCAATCACACGAGGTTTATTCGGGGGACCGGTGCACTGGGATCGAGCTCATAACCTACGCAGAGGCAGAGGAGTTCGACCCTGAGCAGCTGAAGTCAGGGGTATTTAAAGAAAAAAACCACAAAGCAAGGAAATTCTATGCGTCATGGGAAGGTATAGAATGTCCTAAGTTCATCATTCCTGTGGTTAGCTATTCCCTGGGACAAAAGATGTAGGTTAGCCATTAGGCGGTTGCAATAACAATCCTGTGGTTAGCTATTTCCTGGGACAAAAGATGTAGATGGTTGCGATAACAATCCTGTGGTTAGCTATTTCCTGGGACAAAGATGTATGTTAGTCATTAGGTGGTGGAATATGGCTATATTATCTCTGGCTTTAATTTTGTTAAGGGGGGTCTAACTTTCCTCAACCAACTTCCTGTAGAATTTTACATTTTAATTAATATTAAAATACTAATAATAGAATATAAAATTTTATTAATATTTAACTTACATTTGTTTCTTCATATTTCATCAATAGGATGTGAGTGCCCCAAGAGTCATATTTGATTTTATTTGTTAAAAAGATTAAATGATAAAGATGGGGCAATGTTTAACAGAGTACATGAAACATGATTAACAATATGAACTAATATTTATTGTTCTTTCATTCTTGATCCTCAGATGTTATTTGCCATCTTTTATCTATAAAGACCCAGATAAAGTTGTTATTTACAAGTAGAAATCCGTCGGGCAGTGGTGGCACACACCTTTAATCCTAGCACTTGGGAGGCAGAGGCAGGTGGTTTCTGAGTTTGAGGCCAGCCTGGTCTACAGAGTGAGTTCCAGGACAGCCAGGGCTACACAGAGAAACCCTGTCTCGAAAAACCAAAAAAAAAAAAAAAAAAAAAAAAAAAAAAAAAAAAAAAAAAAAAAAAAAAAGAATTCTTTGATCAACAGGAAGTCTCTACTGGTTGGGTCTAACTGCTAGCTTGACCACTCTCTAACATGGTTAACAACTCATCCTTTGCTCTTAGATCTGAATGACAATACTTTTGTTTTCAAAGTCTTCTCTGATACCTAGGTATTCAAGTTAGGTAAACAGTACCCCATGGCCTCTCTTTTTACTTGATGGAATCTGAGATCAGGATGTGAATTAATCACTTCCTTTAAAGCTGATAATTTCAGCAAAAAGACTTCAGACCAAGACTCTTTCTGCTTAAAGTAATGACTTCTTTATGTTCAGATCAGGACTATTTGATTCATTGTCTCAAAACATTTTTTTTTCTTCTCCTTTGCTTTTTGAGTTTTGTGCTTGCTTTAGAATTCCTCAGGATACTCAGTCAACACATTAATTCAATTTCAGTTAGGCATGCCATATCCTCAAGTTTTCTTCCTCCCCTTCCAATGATATCAACATTCAGGTTATATTCCTTGGGCACAGGAAAAGACATCTTGACAGTCACTACAAGGCTTTTTTTTTTTTTTTTTAAAGAAAATTAAAAGCCCCTCTTTTTTTCCTTTATTATTTTTTTATTGGGTATGTTCTTTATTTACATTTCAAATGTTATCCCCTTTTCCAATTCCTTCCCCCAAAACCCCTAACCCATGCCCACTGCTTCTATGTGGGGGTGCCCCTATCTACCCACTCCTGCCTCCCCACCCTCACATTCCCCTACACTGGGGCATTGAGCCTTCACAGGACCAAAGGCCTCTTCTCCTATTGGTGCCCGATAAGGCTATCCTCTGCTACATATGTGGCTGGAGCCATGGGTACTCACATGTACTCCTTGGTTGGTGGTTTAGAACCTGGAAGCTCGTTTGGTTGATAATGTTGTTCTTCCTATCTGGTTGCAAACCCCTTCAGCTCCTTCAGTCCTTTCTCTAACTCCTCCATTAGGGACCCCATGCTCAGTCCAATGGTTGGTTGCGAGCATCAGCCTCTGTACTTGTCAGACTCTGGCAGAGCCTCAGAGGAGGCAGCTATATCAGGCTCCTATCAGCAAGCACGTCTTGGCATCTACAACAATGTCTGGTTTTGGTGATTGTATACGGGATGAATCCTCATGTGGGGTATTCTCTGGATGGCCTTTCCTTCAGTCTCTGCTCTACACTTTATCTCTGCATTTACTCCCATGAGTATTTTGTTAACCCTTATAAGAAGGACTGAAGCACCCACACTTTGGGCTATTAGCCCAAAAGGCCATATATAATAATAGTGCCATTTTTGTAGAGAAATCAATCAATGAAAGAAAATAAAGAGCAATTAAATAAATCCTTACTCATATAATCATAGAGTCAATATATATTCTAGATAAACCAGTGATAAAGGGTATGTTATATTCAAAAAAACTTTTAGAACAATTAAAGACTTAGATGTACATAGTAAAATAAGAAGATTCATACTATTCTCTCTATATAAAATGTATTAAAATATTTTACATATTAAAATAAATCAAAATAGATCATAAGGTCAAATATAGAACTTACAACTATAAAAATTCCAGAAGAAGAATTTTAAGTGATAATTTTGTGATTTAAATTTATATAGTGATTTCTTAGAACGTTAAAAGAATTATCCATGAAGTTAAGAATATTTGATTTCATTGAACAGAATAGAAAGCTTAAAAGATATTATCTGATTTTCTAGACAATTAATAAACATCTGATCTTGACAAAAGTGTTAAGAGTATACACTGTAAAAGAGATAATATCCATATTCAATGCTAGAGAATGGGATTTCCATGTGGAGGAGAGACTATAGCCTTATATGCCAAGAATCACAAAAACAACTCAAAGTACATTAATGATTTACATATAAGATTCAAAGAGATAGCTCATACTGTTTGTGTAGACCCATGGTTCACTAGTTCTTTCTGGAGACTCCCTTGATCCTTTCTCTGCTTCTAGCTCAATTTTGGTCCTTTGTGACTCCACCAACTCCCAGAACTTCTTTGCTACAGTAGGCTTCCTGCTCTTTTATTTATTTTCTTTCCTACTCTTTATTTCATCTTCCCAGATTTACTCTTATTCCTGCTGCGGTCTTCTCACAGGACTATCTCCCCCAAGCTTACCTTCATCTCCTAGGACTTGGATTCCTAATATCCTAATGTTCCCCTACTTCTTCCCTATAATCCCTCTAAATTTTTCTTTCTAGTCAATCTCCTGTCCTCTGTGATTCACTGCCAACCTACAGAGCAGTTTTCTACAGAGTTCTCACAACCAGGATAAATTATCACTGGAGAAATAGAAGTGGCAACTACGAATTTCCACACCAGAATAAACCTAGGATGAGAGAGATTCTGTACAGAATCCCATGAGATTTTCAAGGAAGGAATAATGCTAATAATCCTCAAATTATTTCACAAAATAGAAGCTGAAAGAACATTCACTAATTCCTTTTTTGAAGTTACTATTACCCTGATGCCAAAAACTGCAGAAGACCTAACAAAAAAGAAAATTACAATGCCCCCTATGAATACAGATGCAAAAATTCTTAAAATATTTGTGAGCTGAGTCTAAGAACACATTTTAAAGACTGTGACTACTATCAAATTGGCTTAAATCAAGAAATGAAGGAATAGCTCAATTTATGTAAATCACTAAATGTAACCCACCAAATTAACAGTCTGAGAGACAAAAACTACATGTTCATTTTATTAGACAGAAAACAAAAAGTCTAATCCCTGCCTCTCTGTCATGATAAAGCCTCAGAGAGTCTAAGACTATAACGTATGCACTTCAGAGTTTACAACATTCTAAAGGTAGAGAAGTACAAAAGAGTTTTATTAAAATCATGAACTAGTAAAATTTGTCCACTCTCTACAAACTTATTCAATATAGTACTTGAATTCTTAGCTAGCACAATAAGAAAACTGAAGATCAAGACGATTCACATATGAAATGATTAAATCAAAGTACACTTATTTGAAGATAATTTTATACCTAAAAGACCCTAAATACTCCACCAGGAAACTTATATAGCTAATAAACACCTTTCATATAGGTCATAAGTTACAAAATCAAAACACAAAAATCAGTTGCTTTCCTATATACAAATTATAAACATAAAAGAAGAGCAATAAAGGAAACAGAATATTTCACAGTAGCTTCAAAACATCTTGGACTAACTCTAACCAAAAGAAACACATGTACAATAAAAACTTAGAGAAATTACAGAAGATACAAGAAAATAGAAATATCTGCCTTGTTCTTGTTCGTAGAGGGATAATATTAACATTGTGAAAATGCCCATCATACCAAAAGCAATATATACAGCCAAAGAAACCATGTTTTGATAAATTCTAACACAATTCTCCAAAGATATTTAAAAAAAACTTCAACAAAATTCAGAATAGCTAAAACAATCTTGTATTATAAAAGAAGAAAAAACTGCTGGCCATAACACCATCTCAAACTTCAAGTTTATTATACAGCTATGGTAACAATCCAAAAATCAAAATAAAGCACACAAACAACCACAAGAAAAAATCCAACATGGTATTAACTCAAAAACATTCATCAATAGTATAGAGTTGAACACACATAATCAGGAAACATCTAAAGACAAAGAAGCCAAAAATTATAATAGAGTTCTTATAAAAAATTATATTCAATGAATGGTACTACTCATATTGGATAGCTGCATGTAGAAGAATGAAAATACATTGATATTCATCACCTGAATAAATCTCAATGTAAATGGATCAGGGATCTCAAGTTAAGATTGATTATTCTGAACCTGATAAAGTAAGGAACAAGCTTGAACTCATTGGCAAAGGGAAGAAAACAGGACATCCCTTTTATTTTCTTGTTTCTGAATAGACACCTATAACACAGGCATTAAGAACAACAATTAATAAATATGTTCTCATAAAGCTAAAATACCTCTGTACAACAAAGAACACCATCATTTGAGAAAAGCAGCAACCTAAAGAATGGGGGAAATAGCTTCTCTAATTTTACATCTAAATTAGTATCTAAAATATATAAAGAATTGCAATAACTGAACAAATAAACCAATTAAAGTCTAAGGTATATCCATTATCCCACAACCTCTTTGCCCACCATCATCAGACCTGCTGATCTGGAACCACGGAGGTAAGAGTTCCACTCTGCAGCCATCTTCAATGCCTGCTGAGTCCTCTGGGGCACCACCAGCTGCCCAGAGTAGCCTGCCATCCCCACTGGACCCCCAGTATTCTGCCACCTTTCATCCCACCTTCATCAAACCTGTTGATACAAAACCAGAGTCCACAAATACCCATCAGAGGCTTGCCACACCAGGATGATTGAGCTTAGGCCCTTCTCAATACCTACTACAACAGGAACATCCAGGGTTAAAGCCATCCAGATGGCTAAAGACCTTCAAAAGAACACAATCAACAAAAGCCAGGGCTATATGACATGTTCAGAGCACAGCTATCCTACTCCAGCAGGGCCTGGATATCTTGACACAACTGAACCAGAAGAGAATGACTATACATCCAGTCTTATGAAGATGATAGAGGCTTTTAAAGGAAAAATGAATAAACCCCTTGAAGAAGAAAAAAGAAAAGCAATCAAATGGGTAGAGGACTTTAAAGATGGAAAAAATAAATCTCTAAAGAAATACAGGAAAATACAATACAGGTGAAGGAAATAAGTGAAACTGTTTAAGACATGAAAAAGGAAATAGAACAAATAAAGAAAACAGAAACTGAGGGAATCCTGGAGATGGAAAACATAGGCAAAAGAACAGGAACAACAGATGCAAACACCACCAATAGATACAAGACCATACAACAGAATACAAAAACAAATGATAGACTAGAAGAAATTCATACAGCAGTCAAAGAATATGCTAAATGTAAAAAATTCCTAACACAAAACATCCAGGAAATCTGGGATACTATGACAAGACCAAACCTAAGAAATTAGGAATAGAAGAAGGTGAAGAGTCTTAGCTCTAAGGACCAAAAAATTATAAAAGAAAGCTTTCTCAACCTAAAGAAAGAAATGCCTATAAATATACAACAAGTAGATTAGACTACAAAAGGAAATTCTTCTACCACATAATCAAAACACAAAATCTACAAAACAAAGAAAGAATATTAAAAGTTGCAAGGGGAAAAGGCCAAGTAACATACAAAGGTAGGCCTTTCAGAATTATACCCAACTTCTCAACAGAGACTCTAAATTCTAGAAAAGCCTGGACAGATACCCTGAAACCTATAAAAAAGCCACATATGCCAACCTAGACTAGTATACCCAGTAAAAGTCTAAAAACCATAGATGGAGAAAACAAGTTATTCCAAAGTTAAACAATATCTATCCATAAATCCATCCATAGAGAAAATACTAGAAGGAAAACTCAAAGCCAAGGATGATAACTACATCAAAAAATAAACTGACAAACAAAAAACCACAGGAAATAAGTAAGTTCATACTAGCATAAACATTTAAAGAACACACACACACACACACACACACACACACACACACACACACACACACACACACACTAACAACAGCAACAACACAATAGCAAATTAGTAATCACTGGTCATTAATATCCCTCAACATCAATGGACTTAATTCCCCAATAAAAAGACACAGGCTATCAGAATGAATGTGAAAACAAATCTGTCATTCTGCTGCATGAAAGAAACGTACTTCAGCAGAAATGGTGGACATTGCCTCAGAGTAAAGGACTTGAAAAAGTTGTTCCAAGCAAAGGAACAACTGGAGTAGTTATTCTAATATCTAATAAAATAAACTCCCAACCAAAATTAATGAGAAGAGACAGGGAAGGAGACTTCATACTCTTGAAAGGAAAAATCTACCAGAGGACATCTTAATTCTGAACATCTATGCCACAAATATAAGAGCACCGAAATTTTTGAGAGAAACATTGGTGAAGGCTAAATTATACACTGATCTCAACACATTAATAGTGGGAGACTTCAATACCCTGCTCCAACCAATTGACAGGTCATCCTGAAAAAAGCTTAACAGGGTAATAATGAAACTAACTGAAATTATGAATCAAATGACCTAAAAGACATCTACAAATTATATCACCCAAACACAAAATAATATATATTCTTAGTACCTTATGGATCTTTCTCTAAAATTGTCCTTATAGTTGATCAGAGAGAAAGCTTCAACAGATAGAAGAAAATTGAAATAGCATCTAGCATCTTATCAGATCATCATGGATTAAAGATGGACTTCAACAACAGAAACATCAGAAAGCCTACACACTCATGGAAACAGAACAAGTTTCTACTCAATGATCTTCATGTCAGGGAAGAAATAAAGATAGAAATTAAAGACTTTGTAGAATTCAATAATGATGAAAGCACAACATATCCAAATTTATGTAATGCAATGAAACCAGTGTTAAAGGAAAGTTCTTAGACTTACATACCTTCATAAAGAAAGCAGAGAGAGTTCTTATTCTACCAGTTTAAAAGTACACCTGAAATCTCTAGAGAAAAAAGAAATGAGCACACAGAAGAGGAGTAGAATGCAGGAAATAATCAAAATCAGAACTGAAATGAATCAAACACATAAAGTGATGCAAAAAAATTAATGAAACCAAGAGCTGCTTTCTTCAATAAACCAACATTAGTCAAACTAATCAAAGGACAGAGAGATAATATCCAAATCAACAAAATCAGAAATGAAAAGGAAGACATAAAAACAGGCAAGGAAATTTGAAGATTCATTAGGTTTTACTTTAGAAGCCTGTATTCCACAAAATTGAAAAATCTGAACAAAATGGATGATTTTCTGGAAAGTTACCACATACCAAAGTTAAATCAACTTCCGGCAAACTATTTAAATATCTCTATAACTGCTAAAGAAATAGAAGCAGTCATTAAAAGTATCAGATGGTTTTAGTACAGAATTCTACAAGACTTTCAAAAAAGAACTAATGCAAATACTCTTTCAACTATTACATAAAATAGAAGCAGTAGAAACACTGTGAATCTTATTCTATGAACCCACAGTCACCTTGTTACCTAAACCACATAAGACCTCAACAAAGAAAGAAAATTTCAGACCAATTTCTCTTACGAACATTGAAGCAAAAGTATTCAATAAAATACTTGGAAACTGAATCCAGGAACAAATAAAAAACATCATCTACCAGGCCTGGACAGATGGCTCAGCTGTTAAGAGCACTGACTACTTTTCCAGTGGTTCTAAGTTCAATGCCCAGCAACCACATGTTGGATCACAACCATCTGTAATGTGATCTGGTGCTCTCTTCCAGTGTCTAAAGACAGCTACAGTGTGCTCATGTCCAATCAATCAATCAATCAATCAATCAATCAATCAATCAATCAATAGATGTTTTTAAGAAGACCACACCATCTACCAGAATCAAGTAGGTTTCATCTCAGGAATTCAGGAGTGACTTCAATATACTAAAATCCATCAATTTAACACATCATATAAACAATTTGGAGGAAAAAAATCACATTAGATGCTGAAAAAGCCTTTTAAAAAAAATCCAACACCCCTTTGTGTTAGAAGTCTTAGATCAGGAATAAAAGGCATATACTGCAATAAACTCAATATACTCAATAAAGGCAATATAGAACACGCCAATACCCAACATCAAATTAAATGGAGAGAAACTTAAAACAATTCCACTAAAATAAGGGATAAGACAAGGCTTCCCACTCTCTCCATATTTATTCAGTATAGTACTTGACATTTGACCTACAGCAATAAGACAACTAAAGGACATCAAGGAGATTCAATTTGGAAAGGAAGAAATAAAAATATTTCTATGTGCAGATGATATGGTAAAATATGTGAACAACCACAAAATACCTACCAGAGAACTCCTACAGTTGATAAACACCTTTAGCAAAGTGTCTGGATACAAGACTCAAAAAGAAAATCAGTAGTCCTCCTTTTACAGACCTTTATACAGATAAACAGACTGAAAAAGAAATTAGAGAAACAACACCCTTTATACATAGACACACATAGTATAAAATATCTTGGTGTAACTCTAACCAAGCAAGTGATATGATATGGCAAGAACTTCAAGTTGCTATAGAAAGAAATTGAGGAAGATATCAGAAAATAGAAAGATTGCCCATGTTCATGGACCAGTAAGATTAACATATTGGAAATAGCCATCTTACTAAAAGGAATTTACAGATTCAGTGCAATTCCATCAATTTCCTTTACAGACCTTGACAGAGCAACTTCATATGGGAAAATAGCAACAACAAAATAAAAATTCCAGCATAATTAAAACAATCCTAAACAATCAAATAACTTCTGGAGGTATCACCATCCCTGACCTCAAGCTGTACTACAGAGCAATAGTAATAAAAACTGTATAGTATTAGTATAGGAACAGATAGATTGATCAATAGAATTCAATAGAAGACCCTGAAATAAACCCACACACCTAGAGATACTTGATATTTGACAAAAAAGACAAAACCTACAATGGAAAAAAGAAAGCATCTTCAACAAATAGTGCTGGTCTAAGTGGATGTCTACATATAGAAGAATGCAAATAGATTCATACTTATCATCTTTCATACAACTCGAATATAAGTGGATCAAAGACCTTAATCCAAAACCAGATACACTAAATCTAATAGAACATAAAGTTCAGAATAGCCTTGAACTCTTTGGTACAGGAGATAACTCCCTGAAAATAACACAAATAGCTTAGGTTTTAATATCAGCAATTGATAAATTGGTCCTCATGAAATTGAAAAGCTTCAGTAAAGCAAAGGACAGTGTCAGTAGGACAAAACTGTGGCCTACAGGTTGGGAAAGGATCTTCACTAATCCTATATCTGACAGAGGCCTAACATCTAAAATTTATAAAGAACCCAAGAAGCTTTGCACCAACAACCCAAATAACCCATTTAAAAATAGGGTACAGAACTAAATAGAAATTCTCAATAGAGAAATCTCGAATGGTGGAGAATCACTGAAAGAACTGTTCAAAGTCCTTAGTCATTAGTGAAATGCAGATCAAAACAGCTCTGAGATTCTATCTTACATCAGTCAGAATGGTTAAGATAAAAAACTCAAGTGATACCACATGCTAGAAAGGATGTGGAGCAAGAGGAACACTTCTCCATTGTTGGTGAGAGTGTGACCTTGCATAACAACTTTGGAAATCAATTTGGCAATTTCTCAGAAAACTGGGAATAGTTCTACCTCAAGACCATTCTATACCACTCCTACACATCTGCCCAAAAGACACTTGCTCAACTATGTTCATAGAACAATAGATAAAGAAAATGTGGTACCTCTACTCAATGGAATATTATTCAGCTATTAACAATAATAACATCATGAATTTTGCAGGCAAATGATCGAACTTGTGAATACCATCCTGATGTAGATAACCCAGACCCCAAAGGAAATGGATGGTATATACTCACTTATAAGTGCATATTAGCCATAAAATACAGGAAACCCATACTACATTCCACAGACTGAAAGAAGCTAAACAAGAAGGAAGGCCCAATCAAGAATGCTTGAATCTCACTTAGAAGAGGGAATAAAATAGCCATAGTGGGCAGATGGACGGAAAGTCCTGGATGGGAGAGGGTATGGGAAAGGGAATGGGGTGTTCAGGGTCAGGTGTAGGGAGAGACAGGTGAGATGGCCAGATGGCCAGATGGCCAAGGAAAGGAATAGAAATCTGCAGCTGGTACTGGTGGGGGCATCTCATGGGTTGGCCAGAGACCTGAGATAGGGGAGTCTCCCAAAAATCAATGCGGATGACCTTAGTTGAGACTCACAGCATTGGGAATATACAACCTGAAGAGGGTAACTATTGTAGCCAGGCAGGAACCATAGTGGAGACATAGAGATTCCAAACCACCCACAAAGCTTTCAACACTGAACATCTACCAGAAATGCAGGTGCAGGGAATGGAGCAGGGACTAAGAGAATGGCCAAGCAATAACTGCCCAAACTAGAGGCTCATTCTATGGGCAGAAACCAATCCCAGACATTATTAATGATACTATGTTATGCTTGCAGACAGGAGCCTAGTGTTATGAAGAGATAAGGAAATGAGACTAGGTGGATTAAATGAGTGGGAAATGAGAGGGCAGGGTAAAGGAGAGAATATGAGAAGGGAAAATTAGCACCAAAGGCCCTTTGAAAAGCCATAGTGTTAGAAGTTTCCTTAAGTATATTCATATATGAAAGGAATTTAAATAAAGTGTAGACTATTCCCCATACAGACATTCCATACAACCAAATAAAATTTCCAGTGGTAGGAATGAGTTGCATTTTGAGTTAATGACCAAAGAGATCCTATCACACCCCATAAAACAAAAGAAAACAACAAAAACTACCACAACAAAAATCACATGATATTGTCAAGGCTATTTGTTACTCTCTAAAACTCAATTTGCTGATGATATCACATACTTAAGTCACTGAACATGGTGAAATCAAGCCCATCTAGACACTTTATTGCCTACTGGTCATGATGCTTAAGGTATTTTGCATGCTACCAAGGGAGAAAAGTAATTATCTGTTTCTCTTAGCTACAAACCTTGTGACTTACTGTCGACTTCCTTGCCAGCAGGTCCAGGAGAGAGGAGAGAACACGGTCCAGCCAGGTTTGTCCAGGGCGGAGCAGGATGGCAAGTGTTGATGACACAAAAGAAACACACCAGGCTGGGACTCTGGTCGAAGCAAGAACTCACTTTATTAAACTAGGCACTTGCTTATATAGAGAAGGCAAGGAGGTGGGCACTTAGGTATTAGAAGAGATGACGTAGGAGTCAGGGAAAGGTGACAGAGGGTAAGGGGTAGCTGACAGGGCCAATAACTTCATTTTATGTCAGCAGTAGCTATGCAGGCAAGGGCTGGAGCGGGTCGTGCTGAGTCATCCTGGGCGGAAGTGAGAGAGGCAGGTCTCCAAAATCGAGCCAGGCTTAGGCTTTCCCACAAGGCTGCAGAAACTCGTGCCAGGCTCAGATTTGTCCTCAATGCCCAAACCAGGGCCAAATGGAACCCAACAATCTAAAATAGTGACCTACCTGTAAGATAAACTGTGCAATAGTGGCATAAATTTTGCATGAATGAACAACTATGCTTAAAATTGGGTTTAAGGCAAACTTCATCTGATAGAACCCATTTATGACACTACTAAATGGCCAAGAATCTGAAACTAGATATGTCATGGACCTAGGAAAAAAACCTGCCACGACTATTGAGCTGAAGGAACACAGCAATAAAATGACATATTTCTATAACAACTGAGTAGAGTATTAGTCAAACCGCACTGGAAAAGCTTCTTCTTGCAGTAGATGGTAATTAAAACAGAGATCTACAACTAGACAAAGTGTAGAGAGCGAGAAACATGGACTATTCAGCCCTAAATAGGATTTTTATATCAAACCTCTCAAGGGATTTGAGATATGTGTTGAAGATGAGGCAGAATGATCATAAGAGCCAGAAGTGGTAGATGAATACAAGGAAACAGTGTCTTAGAGTTACAAAGGACTACTACATATATAAACTCATGAAACTATTGCAGCATGTACAAGACCTGCAGTTTCAAACAAAAAAATGATAAATTTAAATAGATATTACTATCTCAATTTGAACACTGCATTGCAAAGATTTACATAAACATTGATTGCATAGTAAACATATACAGTTTTAATGTGTCTTCTTAATAATAACAATAATAAAACAAAGATCTCACAGGTGAAAACTGTGCCTCTGAATAGTGGGATACAGTTGGAATTTAGGAAATATATACCAAATTGCCATCCTCAGAGGCTAGCAGACATGATTTTGCTTACTATCTAATCTCAACACCCACAGTTGAAGATCACATAGATAAAAGCAGTTCTTGTTTTTTCATCATTCTCTGGTCTATAAATTATTGTGTTGACTAATATTTTCAATTATTATTATGTTTAATTTACTATAATGATTTACTTTCCTGTGAGTATATATGAGGCTCAGATTCATAAAAAATGTCTGTCTTGACTAGGTATATTAGCACATTAGGGTAGTACAGTTGTCAGGGGCCTCCAGTCGCTTAAGGGTTAAGTACATCATTTCTGATTGAACACAGACCCGGAAGTCCTCTGCTGTATTTGTGTTAGAGGCCTCATATCAGCTGGTGTACGCTGCCTGGTTGGTGGTCCAGTGTTTGAGAGATCTCGGGGGTCCAGATTAATTAAGACTGCTGGTCCTCCTACAGGGTCACCCTCCTCCTCAGCTTCCTTTAGCCTTTCCCTAACTCAAACACAGGGGTCAGCAGCTTCTGTCCATTGTTTGGGTGCAATATCTGCATCTGACTCTTTCAAATTCTTGTTGGGTCTTCCAGAGTACAGTCATGCTAGGTCGCTTTTTGTGGGTGCTCCATAGCCTCAGTAATAGTGTCAGGTCTTAGGACCTCTCCTTGAGCTGGATCCCACTTTAGGCCTGTCACTGGACCTTCTTTTCCGCAAGCTTGTCTCCATTTCCATCCTTGTAAGTCTTTCAGACAGGAACAGTTATGGGTCAGAGTTTTGACTGTGGAATGGCAACCCCCTCCCTCATTTAATGCCCTGTCTTCCTGCTGGAAGTGGGCTCTATAGTTCCCTCTCTCTACTGTCAGGAATTTCATCTAAGGTCCCTCCCTTTGAGTACTGATATTTTCTTACCTCCCAGGTCTCTGGTGCAGTCTGAAGGGTCCCCCCAACCTCCTACCTTCCAAAAGTACCTGTTTGCATTCTTTCTGCTGGCCCTCAGGGCTTCAGTCCTTTTCTCTCACCCAGTACCAGATCAGGTTTCCCTCTCCACCCCACCCTTCCCTGTCCACTTTTTCCCCCCAGGTACCTCCCTCCCTCCCTACTTGTGATTGCTTTCTTCTCCCTCTCAAGTGGGACTGAGGCTTCCTCACTTGACCCTTCAGCTTGTTGACCTTTTTGAGTTCTGTGTACTGTATTATGGGTATTCTGTACTTTTTTTGGGGGGGGCTAATATCCACTTATTAGTGAGTACATATCATGCATGTCCTTTTGGGTCTGAGTTACCTCACTCAGGATGATATTTTCTAGTTCCATCCATGTGCCTGTAAAACTCAGGATGTCCTCGTTCTTAATAGCTGAGTAGTATTCCATTACGAAAATGAACCACATTTTATGTATCCATTCTTCTGACTTGGGGTAGCTGGATGGTTTCCAGCTTCTGGCTATCACAAATAGGCCACTATGAACATTTGCAACATTTGTCCCTGTGGCATGATGGGGCATCTTTTGGGTATATTCCCAAGAGTGGTATTGCTGAGTCTTCAGGTAGATCTATTTCCAATTTTCTAAGGAACCTCTAGATTAATTTCCAGGGTGGTTTTTGCCAGTTTGCAATCCCACCAGCAATGGAGGGTATTCCTCTTTCTCCACATCATCACTAACATGTGTTGTCACCTGAAGCTTTGATTTTAGCCATTCTGATTGGTGTAAGGTGGAATCTCAGGGTTGTTTTATTTGCATTTCTCTGATCACTAAGGACTTTGAACATTTCTTTAGGTGCTTCTCGGCCATTTGAGATTGCCCTGGTGTAAATTCTCAGTTTAGTTCTATACCCCATTTTTGGATTGGGTTGTTTGGTTTTTTGGTGGTTAGCTTTTTGAATTCTTTATATATTTTGGATATTAGCCCTCTATCCGATGTGGGATTAGTGAGGATTTTTTCCCAATCTGTAGGTTGCCTCTGTCTTATTGACTATATCCTTTGCCTTACAGAAGCTTTCCAGTTTCATGAGGTCCCATTTTTAATTCTTGACCTTAGAGCATGAGCCATTGGAGTTCTGTTTAGGAAATTTACCCCTCTGCCAATCAATTCAAGGCTCCTTCCCACTTTCTCTTCTATTACATTCAGTGTATCTGGTTTTATGTTGCAGTCCTTGATCCATTTAGACTTGAGCTTTGTGCAAAGTGACAAATACAGGTCTATTTTCACTTTTCTATATGCAGACAGCCAGTTAGACCAGCACCATTCATTGAAGATGCTTTCTTTTTTCCACTGTATATTTTTGGCATCTTTCTGAAAGATCAAATGTCCATAAGTGTGTGGTTTTATTTCTAGGTCTTCAATTCTATTGCATTGATCAACGTGTCTGTCTCTGTACCAATACCATGCAGTTGTTATCACTATTGCTCTGTAGTAAAGCTTGAGTTCAGGGATGGTGATTCCTCCAGCCATTATTTTATTGTTAAGTATTGTTTTCACTATACTGGGCCTTTCCAGATGAATTTGAGAATTTTTCTTTCCATGTCTTTGAAGAATTGTGTATGGATTTTGATGCGGATTGCATTTAATCTGTAGATTGACCTTGGTAGGATGGCCATTTTTCTATATTAATTCTGCCAATCCATGAACATGGGAGATCTCTCCATTTTCTGAGATCTATTTCTTTCTTGAGGGACTTGAAGTTATTGTCATATAGGTCTTTCACTTGTTTGGTTAAAATTACCCCAAGATATTTTATATTATTTGTGGCTATTGTGAAGGAAGTTGTTTCGCTAATTTCTTTATCAGCCTGTTTACCATTTGTATAAAGGAAGGCTATTGATTTATTTGAGTTAATTTTATATCTTGCCGCTTTGCTGAAGTTGTTTATCAGCTGTAGAAGTACTCTGGTAGAATTTTAAGGGTCGCTAATGTATACTATCATATCATCTGCAAATAGTGATACCTTTATTTCTTATTTGCCAATTTGTATCACCTTGAGGTCTTTTTGTTGTCTATTGTTCTAGCTAACACTTCCAGTACTATATAGGATAGATATGGGGAGAATGGACATCCTTGTCTTGCCCCTGATTTTAGTGGGATTGTTTCAAGTATATCTCCTTTTAATTTGATATTGGCTCTTGGTTTGCAGTAAATTGCTTTTATTATGTTTAGGTATGGGCCTTAAATTCCTGATATCTCCAATACTTTTAACGTGAAGGGGTGTGGTATTTTGTCAAATGCTTTTTCTGCATGTAAGGAAATGATCATGTGATTTTTCTTTGAGTTCGTTTATATATCTATAATGTTAATGGATTTTCATATATTGAACCAACCTTGCATCCCTGGGATGAAGCCTACTTGATCATGGTGATTGATCATTTTTGATGTGTTCTTGGATTCAGTTTGCAAGAATTACTTCTTTTAATTTTTATTTTTTGATACATTGTTTACATTTCAAATGTTTCCCCCTTTCCAGGTCTCTATTTTGGAAACCCCCTATCCCCACACCTCTCCCCCTGCCTCTATGAGGGTATTCCCCCACCCATCCACCTGCTCACCCACTCCTGTCTTCCCACTTTGGCATTCCCCTATACTGGGGCCTCTAACACCCTCAGGCCCAAGGATCTCTCTTCCCCCTGATGGCCAACAAGGACTTCCTCTGCCACATGGATCCCTCCATGTGTATTCTTTGGTTGGTAATCCAGTCTCCAGGAGCACCAGGAGGTCAAGCCAGTTGACAGAGTTGCTCTTTCCATGGGGCTGCAAACTCCCTCATCTCCTTCAGTCCCTTCTCCAACTCCTCCATCTGGGACCTCACACTCAGTCCAACGGTTACTGTGAAGTGAAACTTGAGTATTCCAAACTTTTGGGCTAATATCCACTTATCAGTGAGTTTATACAATGTATGTTCTTTTGTGAATGAGTTACCTTTCTCAGGATGATATTTTCAAGTTCCATCCATTTGCCTGAGAATTTCATGAAGTCATTGTTTTTAATAGCTGAGTAGTATTCCATTGTGTAAATGTACCACATTTTCTGTATCCATTCCTCTGATGAGGGACATCTGGGTTGTTTCCAGCTTCTGGCTCTTATAAATATGGCTACTATGAACATAGTAGAGCATGTGTCTTTATTACATGTTGGAGCATCTTCTGGGTATATGCCCAGGAGTGGTATAGCTGGGCCCTTAGTTAGTATTATGTCCATTGCAGGGTACTGGTACAGTAACAGGCAGATAGGTCAATGGAATAGAACTGAGGACCCAGGAATGAACTCACACACCTACAGTCACTTTATTTTTGACAAAGGAGCTAAAACCATCCGGTAGCATTTTCAACAAATGGTGCTGGTTCAACTGGTGGACTACATGTAGAAGAATGCAAATTGATTCATTCCTATGTCCCGGTACAAAGCTCAAGTCCAAGTGGATCAAGGATCTCCACATAAAACCAGATACACTGAGTCTAATAGAAGAGAAAGTGGGGAAAGTTCTTGAACACATGGGAACAGGGGAAAATTCCTAAACAGAACAACAATGGCTTATGCTCTAAGATCAAGAATCGACAAATGGGACTTCATGAAATTGCAAAGCTTCTGTAAGGCAAAGGACACTGTCAATAGGACAAAATGGCAACCAACAGATTGGGAAAAAATCTTTACCAATCCTACGTCTGATAGAGGGCTAATATCCAATATATACAAAGAACCCAAGAAGTTAGACTCCAGAGAACCAAATAACCTTATCAAAAAATGGGGAACAGAGCTATACAATGAATTCTCAACTGAGGAAATTCGTAGATCTCAGAAGCACCTAAAGCACCTGATGACTAAGTAACATCCTTAGTCATCAGGGAAATGCAAATCCAAACAAGTCTGAGATTCCACCTCACACCAGTCAGAATGGCTAAGATCAAAAACTCAGGTGACAGCAGATGCTGGCGAGGATGTGGAGAAAGAGGAACACTCCTCCATTGCTGGTGGGCTTGCAAGCCGGTACAACCACTCTGGAAAACAGTTTGGCAGACCCTCAGAAAAATAGACATAATACTTCTTGAGGACCCAGCTATACTACTCCTGGTTTACAAGAATCTTATTGAGTATTTATGCATTGATATTCATAAGTGAGATTGGTTTGATGTTCTCTTTTTATGGTTGGATCCTTGTGTGGTTTAGGTATCATAGTAATTGTGGCTTCATAGAACTAGTTAGGTAGTATTCCTTCTGTTTCTATTTTATGGAATAGTTTGAGGAATATTGGTATCAGGTCTTCTTTGAAGGCCTGGTAGAATTCTGCACTAAATCCATCTGACCCTTGGCGTTTTTTGGTTGGGAGGTTTTTAATCACATCTTCTATTTCCTTGTGCAATATTGGCCTGTTTAGATAGTTTACCTGCTCTTCATTTAAATTTGGTCAGATTGTCCAGTTTTGTTGAGTATAAGCTTTTACAATAGGATCTGATTTTTTAAATTTCCTCCATTTCTGTTGTTATGTCTTCCTTTACATTTCTGATTTTTTAAAATTGGATACTGCCTCTGGGCCCTTTAGTTAGTGTGGCTAGGGGTTTATCTATCTTGTTGATTCTACCAAAGAACCAGCTTTTGGTTTTGTTGATTCTTTGTATTGTTCTCTTTGTTTCTATTTGGTTGATTTCAGTCCTGAGTTTGACTATTTCATGCTGTCTACTCTTGAGTGAGTTTGCGTTTTCTTTTCTTTCTTTTTCTTTTTTTTTGTTCTAGAGCTCTCAGGTGTGCTGTTAAGTTGTTAGTGTAAGATCTTTCCAGTTTCATTACCAGGGAACTTAGTGCTATGAATTTTCCTCTTAGCATTACTTTCATTGTGCCCCATAAGTTTGGGTATGATGTGTCAACATTTTCATTAAATTCCAGGAAGTCTTTAATTTCTTTCTTTATTCCTGCCCTGACCAAGTTATCATTGAACAGAGAGTTGTTCAGTTTCAACATTTATGTGGGATTTCTGTTGTCTTTGCTGTTATTGAAGACCAGCCTTAGGCCATGGTGATCTGATAGGATTCATGGGATTATTTCAATCTTCTTGTATCAGTTGAGGGTTGTTTTGTGACCAATTATGTGGTCAATTATGGAGAAGGTACCATGAGGTTCTGAGGTATATTCTTTTGTTTTAGGGTGAATGTTCTATAGATATTTGTTAAATACATTTGGTTAATCACCTCTCTTAGTTTTACTGTGTCTCTGTTTGTTTTCTGTTTTGATGACCATTGGTAAGAGTGGGGTGTTGAAGTCTCCCAATATTATTGTGTGGGTTTTGATGTGTGTTTTGAGCTTTAGTAAAGTTTCTTTATGAATGTGCATGCTCTTGCATTTGGGGCATAGATGTTCAGAATTGAGACTTTCTCTTGGTGTATTTTCCTCTTGATGAATATGAAGTGTCCTTACTCATCACACTTGATAACTTTTGATTGAAAGTCTATTTTTTGGGATATTAGGATGGCAACTCCAGCTTGTTTCCTAAGACCATTTGCTTGGAAGACCTTTTTCCATCCTTTTACTCTGAGATAGTGTCTGTCTTTGTTATTGAGTTGTGGTTTTTGTATGCAGGAAAATGCTGGATCTTGTTTGCGTATCCAGTCTGTTAGTTTATGTCTTTTTATAGGTGATTTGAGACCATCAATATTGAGAGATATTAAAGAGAGATGACTGTTGGTTCCTGATATGTTTGTTTTTGTAGGTGGATTTAGGTGCTTGTTGTTCTCTCCTTTTGGCTGTGTTGTGAGATGCTTAATATCTTGTCCTTTCTTTGGTGCAGGTACCTTCCTTTTGTTGGAGTTTTCCTTCTAGGATTCTCTGTAGGGCTGGGTTGGTAGATAGATATTGTTTGAATTTGGTTTTGTCCTGAAATATTTTGGTTTCTCCATCTATGTTGATTGAGAGTTTTGCTGGGTATAGTAGCCTAGGCTGGCATTTGTGGTCTCTTAGAGTCTGCATGACCTCTTACCAGGCTCTTCGGACTTTCATAGTCTCTGTTGAGAAGTGTGGTGTAATTCTGATAGGTCTGTTTTTGTATGTTACTTGGCCCTTTTCCCTTGCAGCTTTTAATATTATTTATTTGTTCTGTGCATTTAGTGTTTTGACTAATATGTGACAAGAGGATTTTCTTTTTTGGTCCTATTTATTTGGTTTTCTATAGGTTTCTTGTACCTTTATGGTCATCTCTTTCTTTAGGTTCAGGAAGTTTTCTTCTATGATTTTGTTAAAGACATTTTCAGGTCCTTTGAGCTGGGAATCTTCATTCTCCTCTATTCTGATTATTCTTAGATTTGGTATTTTCATTGTGTCCTGAATTTCTTGGATGCTTTGGGTTAGGAATTTTTTCATGTTTTGAATATTCTTTGACAGTTGTGTCAACCTCTTCTATGGTATCTTCTACACCTGTGATTCTCTCTTCTATCTCTTGTATTCTGTTGATACTTATGTCTGTAATTCCTGAACTTTTCCCTAGGTTTTCCATTTCCAGGTTTTCCTCCACCTGTGTTTTCTTTATTATTTCTATGTCCACTTTTAGGTCTTCGATAGCTTTATTCAATTCCTTCACCTGTTTACCTGTATTTTCTATATTTCTTTCAGTGAGTTATTGAAATCCTCCTTAAAAGACTTTATTATCTTCATGAGATAGGATTTTAGGACAGATTCCTGATTTTCAGGTGTGTTGGTGAGCTCAGGGCTTGCTGTGGTGGGAGAACTGGGTTCTGATGATGCCCACATATATTGGCTTCTGTTGCTTATGATCTTGCACTTGCCTCTTATCATCTGGATATCCATGGTGTTTGTTGGTCTGGGTGACTCTGTCTGAAGTCTGCCTCTTTTGTCCCTGGGTTTCTTCAGGTTTCCTGGTAGGCCTTCAGCCCTGGTTGTAGCAGACCACCTGTGGGGCCTTCCAAATGGGGGCTCTCCAGAGGGGCAGAGAAGCTGCTGATCTGTTGCCCTGGCTGCAGTAGATCTCCTGGGAGGCCTTCAGACTGTTGGATCTTCAGTGGAGCAGTCAAGCTGTTATCATGTGTGAAGATATTCTCCAGTAGAAGGGGTCATGCAGACTGTGGTTTCTGTTTCCCTGTGTGCATCAGAATTCCAAGGAGGCTTTCAGTGTCTCGGGTCAGTTGCCCTGCATGCTTTCAAGCTGTGGTGTCAACTTCTCTGGGTGCAGCTGATCCTCTAGGATGGCTCAGGATTTGGTGTCTTCATGGGAGCAGACCAGCTAGCAGTCAACTATTCTGCATGCAGAGGATCCTCAACTGCTCTGAGTTCAGTGTATCCTTTATTATGGGTCAGGATATAGTGTCTTTATAAGAGCAGACCAGCTAGGAATCTGCCCCAGCAGAAAGGACTGGGCAGGAGGGGTAGAAGGGGAGTGGTATTCAGGGGGAGTGGGGGTATTGGTGGGTGATGGGGCCTGAGTCCACCAGGTTCCCAGCAAGTAGCTCTAGGACTTGGAAGGGGGATTCTTACCAACTTCTTGGAGTGCAGGGGATCCTTTAGGATGGGTCAGAATACGGTGTCTTCATGAGAGCAGACCAGCTAAGAGTCTGCCCCAGCAGCATGGCAACATGTCTTATGTTGACATTAAATGTTTGCAATTCTCACTAATTCTCACTAACATACTCACTAATTAGTTTGCATTATAAATAATTCTGAGTTATTGCCCTTCATATTAAAACTGTTTAGAAGCTCTTTTGAAAAATAGCATCTTTAATTATTAAAAATATGTTCAATAATTTTATTTCATGTTTGTATATTGGATCAATCCCCATTAGATTTCTACTGCCATGATAAAACACTTATCAAAATCAACTTGGGCTAGGAAAGGCTTTATTTCAGTTTCATGTTATGATCCATCACTTTAGAAAGACCAAAGAAGAAACTCAAGACAGCAATTTGAAAGCCGAATGGAGAAACTGTGCCTACTAGCATGCTCAGCTTTCTTTCTCATACAAACTCAGAACAATCTGCCCAAGGTTAGCAATGTCATAGTATACTGAGTCCTTCAACATCAATTATGAGTCAACAAAATGCCTCCACAGACATGCCCAATGGCAATCTGATTAAAACAATTCCTTAATTGATGTGTTTTCCCTCTTCCCAGGTGACTCTACTTAGTGTTCAGTAGACAAAAATAAAGCCACAAAATTGACCCCTTGTCAATGTGAAACACAAACTCCTTGTTGTTAAGCTATATCCTTTCCTATCTCTGTCCCTGCCATCTCACATAAATATTATATTATAAAATACAGCATGCCTTTAAATCTCCCACAGTCTTTAAAAATTCCTATGCTTTAAAAGCTCACTGTCTTTTTAAAAATACCCAAAATTTCTTTGCTGTGTGATGATGTAAATTCTAAAGTAAATTATACACTAATTCCAAAATAGAAGAAAATGACACACAAGAATTAGACCAAAGTACAGTCAAAGTTCAAGAGTGTTGGACTTCTGGGACTCACTCATGACATTTTGGCATTAAAGGTATTTAGTAGGCCTAACTCTGAAGGTCCGCCAACTACAGGATGCACATCTAGGGCCAATGAACATTCCAACTTTGGATTTTTGACCAGGTTACAGAAACAGTGTTCAATTTCCTTCTGTGGATAAGGCCTACAAAAATAGTCAGAGAGTATTTGATTACTGCCATAAATGTCACACCACTCATTCTTATAACAATGAGCATATCTTGCCTGGAAAAATCAATATTGCTAAGTGAAAAGTTGTTAGAAGAAAACTACTGATGACTTTCCCTACATTAGCTTGCAGAGAACCTCATGAAACTAAAAACATTCTGAACAGCAAATGACTTTTATTTCTATGAGATAGGGATTTTTTATTGGTTATTTTATTTACACTTGATATGTTTCCCCCTTCCAGGTTTCCCCTCAGTAAACCCCCTATCCCAATGCCCTCCCGACTGCTTCTATGAAGGTGCTCCCCCATCCACCAATACATTCCAGCCTCACCACCCTACCATTCTCCTATACTGGGGCATCAATCCTTCACATAACTAAGGGCCTTCCCTTCCATTGATGCCAGATAAGGCAATTCTGTGTTACATGGTGCAGTTGGAGCAATCAGTCTCTCCATATGTACTCTTTGGTTGACTCTCTGGTTGGTTGATATTGTTGTTATTCCTATGGGGTCGCAAACCCCTTCAGCTCAGTTCAATGGTTGGCTGCGAGCATCTGCCTCTGTATTGGTCAGGCTCTGGCAGAGCCTCTCAGGGGACAGCTATACCAGGCCCCTGTCAGCAAGTGCTTCTTGGCATCAGCAATAGTGTCTGGGTTTGGTGTCTATAAATGGGATGGATTCCCTAGGTGGGGCAGTCCCTGGATGGCTTTTCCTTCAGTCTCTACTCCACTCTTTGTCCCTGAATTTCCTTTAGGTAGGAGCAATTCTGGGTTAATATTTTTGAGATTGGTGGCTGGCCCCATCCCTCAACTGAGAACCATGCCTAACCTCTGGATACGGTCTCTAAAGGTTCTCTCTCTCCTTTGTTGAATATTCCAGCTAATGTCATCCCCATTGGGTCCAGGGAGCCTCTTGCTTTCCTGGCATCTAGGACTTTCTAGTGTCTACCTCCAGTTCCCCATCCCCCACTACAACCAATTTCCTTTCAATTTCCTAATGTTGGTATTTCTCCCCCATCTCCTCCTAAACCTGATCCTCTCCCCTTCCCCCCTCCTCTCTCCCTCCCAGGCCCCCATCTATCTACCTCCCATGATTAATTTGTTCTCCCTTCTAAGGGGGACTGAAGCATCCACACTTTGGTCTTCCTTCTTCATTAGCTTCATATGATCTGTAAGTTGTGTTGTGAGTATACCAAACTTTTTGGCCAATACCACACTTATCAGTGAGTACATACCATGTGTGTTCTTTAGGATTGGGTTACCTCACTAAGGACAATATTTTCTAGTTTCATCCATTTGCCTAAGAATTTCATGAAGTCATTGTTTTTAATCCATTGTGTAAATGTACCAGACTTTCTGCATCAATTCCTCTGTTGAGGGACAGCTGGGTTGTTTCCAACTTCTGATTATTACAAATAAGGCTGCTATGAATACAGTGGAGCATGTGTCCTTTGCTATATGTTGGAGCATTTTATGTTTATATGACCAGTAGTAGTATAACTGGGTCTTCAGGTAGAACTATTTCAAAATTTCTGAGTAACTGCCAGACTGATTTCCAGAGTGGCTGTACCAGCTTGCAATTCCACCAGCAAAGAAGGAGTATTCCTCTTTCTCTACATCCTTGCTAGCATCTGCTGTCACCTCAGGTTTTATCTTAACCATTCTGACTAGTGTGAGGTGGATTCTAAGGGTCATTTTGATTTGCATTTCCCTGATGACTAAAGATGTTGAACATTTCTTTAGGTGCTTCTCACCATCCCAGATTCCTCAGTTGAAAATTCTTTGTTTAACTTGTATTCCATTTTTAATAGGGTTATTTGGTTTTCTAGAGTCTAACTTCTTGAGTTCTTTGTATATATTGGGTATTAGCTCTCTATCAGATGTAGGGTTGTTAAATATCTTTTCCCAATCTGTAGGTTGGCATTTTGTCCTATTGACAGTGTCCTTTGCCTTATAGAAGCTTTTAAATATTTTGAGATCCCATTTGTCTATAGTTTATCTTAGAGCCTGAGCCATTAGTCTTCTTTCTGTTCAGGAAAATTAGCCCCTGTGCAGATGTGTTTCTGGCTCTTTCCAACTTTCTCTTTCATAAGATTCAGTGTATCTGGTTTTATGTGGAGATCCTTGATCCACTTGGACTTGAGCTTTGTACAAGGAGATAAGAATGGATCAATTTGCATTCTTCTACATGCCAACTGCCACTTGAAGAGCACCATTTGTTGAAAATTCTGTCCTTTTTCCACTGTATGGTTTTGGCTTCTTTGTTAAAGATCAGGTGACTGTAGGTTGGGTTATTTCTGGATCTTCAATTATATTCCATCGATCTGTCAGTCTATGTACAAATATCATGTGGTTCTTTATCACTTATTGCTCTGTAGTACAGTGTGAGATCAGGGTTGGTGATTCCCCACAGAATTTCTCTTACTGTTGAGATCAGTTTTCACTATCATGGGTTTTTTGTTATTCCAGAAGAATTTGATAATTGCTCCATCTATCTTTGTTAAGAATTGAGTTGGAATTTTGATGGAAATTGCATTGAATCTGTAGATTGCTTTAAGTAAGATGGCCATTTTTACTATGTTAATCCTGCCAATCCAGCATGGGAGATCTTCCCATCTTCTGAGGTCTTCATCAATTTCTTTTTTCAGAGACTTGAAGTTATTATCATATAGATCTTTCACTCACTTGGTTAGAGTCACACCAAGGTATTTTATATTATTTGTGACTATTGTGAAGGGTGTCATTTTCCTAATTTTGTTCTCAGCATACTTATCCTTTAAGTAGAAGAAAACTACTGATTTGTTTGAGTTAATTTTATACCTAGCCACTTTGCTGAAGTTTATCAGGTTTAGAAGTTCTCTGGTGGAATTTTTGGGGTTACTTAAGTATATTAACATATCTTTCTGCAAACAGTGATATCTTGACTTCTTCTTTTCCAGTTTTTATCCCTTCGACCTTCTTTTATTGTCTAATTGCTCTTGCTAGAACTTTGAGTACTATACTGAGTAGTTAGGGAGAGAGCAATCAGTCTTGTCTAGTCCCTGATTTTAGTGGGATTGCTTCAAGTTTCTCTCCATTTATTTTGATGTTGGCTATTAGTTTGCTGTATATTGCTTGTATTATGCTTAGGTATGGCCCTGACATTCCTGATCTTCCCAAGACTTTTAACATGAAGGGGTGTTTTATTTTGTCAAATGCTTTTTCCACATCTATTGAGATGATCATGTTGTTTTTATCTTTGAGTTTCTTTATATAATGGAATACATTGATGAATTTCTGTATATTGAACTATCTCTGCATCCCTGGGATGAAGCCTACTTGATCATGGTGGATGATCGTTTTGGTGTTTTCTTGGATTTGGTTTGTGAGAATTTTATTGAGTATTTTTGAATTGATATTCGTAGGGGAAATTGGTCTGAAGTTCTCTTTCTTTGTTGGGTTTTTGTGTGGTTTAAGTATCAGTATTACTGTGGCTTTAAAGAATGAATTAGGTAATGTTCCTTCTGTTTTTATTTTGTGGAATAGTTAGAAGAGAATTGGTATTAAGTCTTCTTTGAAAGTCTAATAGAATTCTGCACTGAAACCATCTGATCCTGGGCTTTTTCTGGTTTTAATGACTTTTAATGACTGCTTCTATTTCTTTAGGGGTTATGGGACTGTTTACGTGTTTTATCTGATCCTGATAACTTAGGCACCTGATATCTGTCTAGAAAATCATCAATTTCATCTTGATTTTCCAGTTTTGTTGAGTATAGGCCTTTGTAGTAGGATCTGATGATTTTTTGAATTTCATCAATTTCCATTGTTATGTCTCCCTTTTCCTTTCTGATTTTGTTAATTTGGATATTGTATCTATGCCCTCTGGTTAGTCTATCTGGGTTCATCTATCTTCTTGATTTGCTCAAAGAACCAGCTCCTGGTTCTGTTGTTTCTTTGTGTGGTTCTCTTTGTTTGTGGTTGGCTTATTTCAGCCCCAAGTTTGATTATTTCCTGCTGTCTATTCCTCATGGGTGTATTTGCTTCTTTTGTCTTCTAGAACTTTCAGATGTGCTGTTAAGCTGCTAGTGTATGCTCTCTCCAGTTTCTTTATGGAAGCACTCAGGGCTATGAGTTTTCCTCTTAGCAATGCTTTCATTGTGTCCTGTAATTTTGAGTATGATGTGCCTTCATTTTCAGTAAATTGTAAAACGTCTTCCTTTTCTTTCTTATTTCTTCCCTGACCAAGTTATCATTGAGGAGAGAGTTGCCCAACTTCCATGTTTATGTGCATTTTCTGTTGTTTTTCTTGTTATTACAAATCAGCCTTAGTCCATGGTGATCTGATAGGATGCATGGGTTTATTTCAATCTTCTTGAGGATTGTATCAGTTGAGGATTGTTTTGTGCCAGATTATATGGTCAATTTTGGAGAAGGTATCATCAGGTGCTGAGAAGAAGGTATATTCTCTAGTTTTGGGGTGAAATATTGTATTGATATCTTTTATATCCATTTGGTTTATAACTTCTGTTGGATTCACTGTGTCACTGTTTAGTTTCTGTTTCTATTATCTGTCCTTTGGTAAGAGTTGGGTGTTGAAGTGTCCCAATATTATTGTATGAAGTTCAGTATGTACTTTGGGTTGTAGTACTCTTTCTTTTACAAATGTGGGTGCCCTTGCATTTGGAGCATAGATGTTCAGAATTGAGAGTTCATCTTGATAGTTTTTTCCTGTGATGAATACGGATTATCTTTCCTCATTTTTTTATAAGTTTTGGTTGAAACTCGATTTTATTCGATATAAGAATGACTAATCCAGCTTGTTTCTTGTGATCATTTGCTTGGAAAATTGTTTTCCAGCTTTTGACTATGAGGTAGTGTATGTCTTTTTCATGGAAGCGTGCTTCATGTATTCAGCAAAATGTTGGGTCCTGTTTATGTATATGCTGTCTGTTAGTCTATGTCTTTTTATTGGGAATTGACTGCGTTGATGTTAAGAGATATTAAGGAAAAATGACTGTTACTTCCTGTTATTTTTTGTTGTTAGAGGTGAAATTATGTTTGTGTGGCTATCTTTTTTTGGGTTTCTTGTAATTAGATTAATTTCTTGCTTTTGGGGGGATTTAGTTTCCCTGCTTGTGTTGGAGTTTTCCATCTATTATTCTTTGTAGGGCTGGATTTGTGGAACAATATTGTTTGAATTTGTTTTTTTCATGGAATACCTTGGTTTCTCCATGTATGGTAATTGAGAGTTTTTCTGGGTATAGTAGGCTGGACTGGCATTTTTTTTTTCTTTCTGATAGAGTCTATATAACATCTGCCCAAGAACAACTGGATTTTGGAGTCTCTGTTGAGAAGTCTGGTGTAATTCTGATAGGTCTGCCTTTATGTGTTAATTGACCTTTTCTCCTTACTGCTTTTAACATTCTTTCTTTTGTGCATTTAGTGTTTTGATTATTATGTGATGGGAGGAATTTCTTTTCTGGTCCATCTATTTGGAGTTCTGTAGGCTTCTTGTATGTTCATGGGCATCTCCTTAGGTTAGGGAAGTTTTCTTCTATAATTTTGTTGGAGATGTTTATTGGCCCTTTGAGTTCGGAATCTTTGCTCTCTTTTATACCTATTATCCTTAGGTTTGGTCTTTTCATTGTGTCCTGGGTTTTTTGGATGTTTTAGTTTAGGAGCTTTTTGTGTTTTGCATTTTCTTTGATGGTTGTGTCAATGTTTTGTATAGTATCTTCTACACCTGAGATTCCTTCTTCTATCTCTTGTATTCTATTGGCGATGCTTGCACCTATTACTCCTGATCTCTTTCTTAGGTTTCTATCTCGAGGGTTTTCTCCCTTTGTGATTTCTTTATAGTTCCTATTTCCATTTTTAGATCCTGGATGGCTTTGTTCAATTCCTTCACCTGTTTGCTTGTGTTTTCCTGTATTTATGGGATTTATGTGTTTCCTCTTTAAGGACTTATACCTGTTTAACCTTGTTCTCCTGAATTTCTTTTAGGTAGTTTTTTATGTCCTTCTTAAAGTCCTCTATTAACACCATGCGATGTGGTTTTAGATCAGAATCTTGAGTTTTAGGTGTGCTGGGGTACCCAGGCTTGCTGTTGTGGGAGAACTGGATTGTGATGATGCCAAGGAGCATTGGTTTCTGTTGCTAATGTTCTTGTGCTTATCTCTTGCCCTCTGGCCATCTGTTTATCTCTAGTTTTAACTGGCCTTGCTGTCTCTATCTAGAACTTGTCCCTCCTGTGAGCCTGTGAGCCTGAGTGTGTCAGCACTCCTGGGGGTCAAGCTTTCTCTGGGTAGTTTTGGGGTTTGGAGGGCTTTAGCAGAGGTTCAGCTTCCAGGCACAAATGTAAACCAGAATGTTCATGTCTCCAGCTATATGCTGCAGTTTCTGGGTCCACTGGGCCCCAGGCAGGTCCTACTTGGGCCAGGTATTGGGGCGGTAGTGTTGGTTTCACTATGCTTGATTTGTGAGCTTGGGTGTGTCAACACTCCTGGGGGACAAACTTTCTCTAGGCTGGATTGGGGTGCAGAGGGCTATGACACAGGGTTAGCTTCTTGAAATAGTTTTTTTTGTTTCTTTTTCTTTTCTTTTTTTTTTTCCTTTTTTTTTCTTTTTTTTTTTAGCCCTGGTTCTGTAGAGCAGGTTGGTGAACTACTTTTATACATCACCTTAGTTGATCTTCCAATCTTACAGTGCCTTCCTAAATTTCATTCTTCGGTAATTTTATTGTAGAGGTATTTCAACCCAGAGACACTTTCCTTTGGGATTGAGAGATAGAGTCATGTATTATAAATGGGATCATTTTTCTGATTTCCTTCTCAGTATTTTGTCATTGGTTTATAGGAAGATTACTAATTTTTCTGTGTTGACTCTTGTATTCTGCCACTTTGCTGAAAAGATTGATCAGGTCTAAGAATACTTTGTTGCATTCCTTAATATCTCTTATACAGAGAATATTGTCATTTTACAAAGGTGATTCTCTGTCCTTTTAATATTTGCATCATTTGTATCACTTCTTATTACTCTAGGTAAGATTTATATCACTATACTGAATAGGAGCAGAAAGAGTAGACACCTTCATCTTATTATTGATCTTAATAGAAATGATTCAAAGTTTTCTCCACTGAACACAATGTTGTCCTTAAGTTTGTTAATATAGCATTTATTATGCTGAGACAATATTATCTATGTCCATACACTCATAGTAGCTTTTGACATAAAGGGATGTTTCAGTTTGCCAAAGTCCTTCTTCACATTTGTTCAGTTGATCATGTGATTTCTGGCTGAGTCAATTTATGTAATAAATTACATTTATTCATTTATATATGCTAAATCACCCTTTAACCAATGAAATTATGGTGAATGATATTTTTATGTGATCTTGAATTCCAATTGCAAACCTTTTTCATTTTCTTTTCCATTTTTATTGGATATTTTACTTATTTACATTTCAAATGATATCACCTTTCCCAGATTCCCCTCTGGAAACTCCCTATCCCATACTCCCTCCCTGCTTCTATGAGGGTGCTCCCCCACCCACCCACACTCTCCTGCCTCCCTGATCTCAAGTACAATACACTGGGTCATCAAGCCTTCCAAGGACCAAGAGCCTCTCCTCGCATTAATGCCTGACAAGGCCATCCTTGCTACATTTGTGGCTAGAGCCATGGATTGCTTCATGTGTACTCATTGGTTGGTGATTCATTCTCTGGGAGCTCTGTAGTATCTGGTTGGTTGATATTGTTGCTCTTCCTATGGATTGCAAACCCCTTCAATTCCTTCAGTTCTTTCTCTAACACATCCATTGGGGACTTTGTGCTCAGTCTAATGTTTGGATTGCAAGCATCTGCCTCTGTATTTGTCAGGCTCTAGCAGAGCCTCTCAGGAGACAGCTATATCAGGCTCCTGTCAGCAAGCATTTCTTGGCATCCACAATAGTGTCTGGAGTTGGTGACTGTAAATGGGATGGATTACCAGGTGGGACAGTCTCTAGATGGTCTTTCCTTCAGTCTCTGAAGTGCACCACATTTTGTCTCCGTATTTTCTCCCTTGAGTATTTTGTTCCCCCTTCTAAAAAGGATTGAAGTATCCACAGTTTGGTCTTCCTGCTTCATGAGCTTCATGCAGCCTGTGAAATGTGTCTTGGGTATTCCAAGATTTTGAGCTAATATCCACTTATCAGTGAGTTTATACAATGTATGTTCTTTTGTAACTGGGATACCTCACTCAGGATATTTTCTAATGCCATCCATTTGCCTAAGAATTTCATGAAGTCATTGTTTTTAATAGCTGAGTAGTACTCCATTGTGTAAATGTACCACAATTTTTGTATCCATTCCTCTGTTGAAGGACATCTGGGTTGTTTCCAGCTTCTGACTATTATAAATATGGCTCTTATGAATACAGTGGAGCATGTGTCCTTGTTATATGTTAGAGAATCCTTTGGGTATATGCCCAGGAGTGTTATAACTGGGTCTAATTTTCTGAGTAAACACCAGACTGATTTCCAGAGTGGTTGTAACAGTTTGTAATCCCACCAACAATGGAGAAGTATTCCTCTTTCTATACATCCTTGCCAGCATCTGCTGTCACCTGAATTTTTGATCTTAGACATTCTGACTGGTGTGAGGTCGAATCTCAGGATTGTTTTGATTTGCATTTTCCTGATGACTAAAGATGTTGAGAATTTCTTTAGGTGCATCTCAGCCATTTGGTATTTCTCTGTGGAGAATTCTTTGTTTAGCTTTGTACCCAGTTTTTTAATAGGGTTATGTAGTTCTCTGGAGTCTAACTTCTTGAGTTCTTCATAAATATTAGATATTAACCCTCTATCGGATGTAGGATTAGTAAAGATTTTTTTCCCAATCTGATAGTTGCTGTTTTGTCCTATTGACAATATCTTTTGCCTTATAGAAGCTTTGCAATTTTTTGAGGTCTCATTTGTCTATTTTTGATCTTAGAGCATAAGCCATTGGTGGTCTGTTCAGGAAATGTTCCCCTGTTCAGGGCCCATCACCATATTCTCTTCTATTAGTTGCAGTGTATCTGGTTTTATGTGGAAGTCCTTGATCCACTTGTACTTGAGCTTTGTACAATGAGATAAGAATGGATTGATTTGCATTCTTCTACATGCTGACCTCCAGTTGAACCAGCACTATTTGTTGAAAATGCTGTCCTTTTCCCACTGGATGGTTTTAGCTCCTTTATCAAATATCAAGTGACCGTAGGTGTGTGGGTTCATTTCTGGGTCTTAAATTCTAGTCTGTTTATCTATCTGCCTGTCTATATATCAATATCATGCATTTTTTATCACTCTTGCTCTGTAATGCAGCTTGAAATCAGGGATGCTGATTCCCGTAGAAGTTCTTTTATTGTTGAGAAAAGTTTTGCTATCCTGGGTTTTTTGTTATTTCAAATGAATTTACAAGTTGCTCTTTATAACTCTATGAAGAATTGAGTTGGAATTTTGATGGGAATTGAATTGAATCTGTAGATTGCTTTCAGCAAGATGACCATTTTTACTATATTAATCCTGCCAGTCCATGTGCATGGGAGATCTTTCCATCGTCTAAGATATTCTTTGATTTCTTTCTTCAGAGACTTGAAGTTCTTGTCTTACAGAACTTGTACTTGCTTGTTTTAAGTCACACTAAGGTATTTTATATTATTTGTGACTATTGTATAGGGTGTCATTTCCCTAATTTCTTTCTTAGCCTGTTTATCCTTTGAGTAGAGGAAAGCTACTGATTTCTTTGAGTTAATTTAATATCCAGCCACTTTGCTGAAGTTGTTTATCAGATTTAGGAGTTCTCTGGTAGAATTTTTGGGGTCACATAAGTATACTATGTTATCTTCTGCAAATAGTAATATTTTGACTTCTTCTTTTCCAATTTGTATCCCTTTCACCTCCTTTTGCTGTCTTATTGCTCTGGTTAGGACTTCAAGTACTGTATTGAATAGGTAGGAAGAAAGTGGGCAGCCTTGTCTAATCCCTGATTTTAGTGGAATTGCTTCACATTTCTCTCCATTTACTTTGATGTTGGTTACTTGTTTGCCATGTATTTACTACGCTTAGGTATGGGCCTTGCATTCCTGACCTTTCAAGACTTTTATCATGAATGTGTTTTGAATTTTGTCAAATTCTTTCTCAGCATCTAATGATTTTTCTTTGAGTTTGTTTATGTAGTGGATTACGTTGATGGATTTCTGTATATTGATCAATCCCTGCGTCTCTGGGATGAATGATGGATGATTGTTTTGATGTCATGTTGAATTTGGTTTGTGAGAATTTTTTGAGTATTTTCGCATCGATATTCATAAGGGAAACTTGTCTGAAGTTCTCTTTCTTTGTATGGTCTTTGTGTGGTTTATATATGAGCATAATTGTGACTTCATAGAACAAATTGGGTAATGTTCCTTCTGTTTCTATTTTGTGGAATAATTTGAAGAGTATGGTATTAGGTCTTCTTTGAAGGTCTGATAGAATTCTGTGCTAAATTCTTCTGGTCCTGAGCTTTTTTGGTTGGGAGACTTTTAATGACCTGCTTCTATTTCTTTAGTGGTTATGGGACTGTTTAGATGGTTTATCTGATCCTGATTAAACTTTAGTACCTGGTATTTGTGTAGAAAATTTTCCATTTCATCCAGATTTTCCAGTTTTGTTTAGTATAGGCTTTTGTAGTGGGAGTTGATCTTTTCTGAGTTTCTAGGTTTCTGTTTTGTTTCTCCCTTTTTATTTCTGATTTTGTTCATTTGGATACTGTCTCTGTGCACTGTGGTTAGTCTGTCTAAAGTTTATCTATTTTGTTGATTTTCTCAATGCATCAGCTCCTAGTTTTGTTGTTATTTGTATAGTTCTTTTTTGTTTGAGCACCCTCATAGAAGCAGAGGGAGAGGGATTGGATAGGTGGTTTCTTAAGGAGAAACCAGGAAAGGAGATAACATTTGAAATGTAAATAAAGAAAATATACAATAAATGAAAAGAAAAAATAAAAAAGAAAATTTCTTCCATGACATTTTTGAATATCTTTTCTTGTCCTTTGAGTGGGGAGTCTTCTCCTTTTATTCTTATTATTTTTATGTTTTTACTTTGACTAGTGTCCCATGTTTCCTGGATGTTTTGTGGTAAGAACTTTTAAGCCTTAGCATTTTTCTTAACTTGTGTATCAGTGTCTTCTATGGTATATTCTATGACTGAGATTCTTTCTTCATCTCTTATATTCTCATGGTGATGCTTGCATCTGTAGTTTCTGTTCTGCTTCCTAAGTTTCCATCTCCAAGATTGCCTCAGTTTGTGTTTTCTTTATTGCTTCTGTTTCCATTTTCAGGTCTTGAAAAGTTTTATTTACTTCCTTCTTCTTTTATTTTCCTGTATTTCTTTAAGTTTATTAACTTCCTGTTTAAGGTCCTCTACCTGGTTGATTGCATTTTCTTGAGTCTGTTTAAGAGCCTTATTCATTTCCTCTTTAAATGCCTCTATCATCTCCATAAGATTAGATAGAAAGTAATTTTCTTGTGATTCAGATGTGTTAGGATTACCAGGGTTTGCTGCAGTAGCTATTTCTGGGTACTGGTGATGCCATATTGTCATGGCTTTATTGTGTTCTTATGCTCACCTTTACCCATCTGGTTGTCTCTAGTAGGTATAGTAGCCCCCGATGGGGTGCTGCAGGAAGAACTGATAGTTCTTGATGTCAGCAGGCCTCTCGGATTACAGAGAAAGATGGTTGTCTGTGTGGCAGCAGGCTTCCCAGAATGCAGGCAGAGCTGGTATTCCCTGGTAGGTTTAGGCTGGTGGTTGTCCCAGGTGTGAGCAGGCCTCCAGGGAGGCAGGCAGAGTTGGTGGTTCCTCATCATTTTTTTCCTCTTGGATTTCTGATAGAGTTGAAGACCAGAAGATAGATTGCAGAGGGGCAGGACAGACCTCAGGGTTGCTGGGCTTACTGGAAGATACAGCAGGCAGAGGTTTGGAGTTTGGCAATCTCACCTGTTTGTCCTGTATGTTAGCAGGCCTGCAGTGATGCAAGCACAGTGGTGGCTCAGCAACTGGAGTGCAGAGAGGGCAGGGTGGACGTCGCCACTACAGGATTTGTCCAGGAGGGATGGCAGGCAGGGAATTGAGGTATGGCTCTCATCTGGTGGTCCATGATGGCTAGAGGTCTCTGAGCCTCCTGGGATTGAAGGTAGAGGTATGGTCTAGAAGGCAGACAACAAGGGGACCCAGTAGATAGGGCTAGTCTGTGGTTTTTATGAGATGCATGGTTACCTAAATACCTTAAATTCCTTTAAAAGTATGTAGTTAATTTCCAATAAATATGAAATACTGAGTGTGATTTCTTAAGTCTTTGTCTAACAACCTTGGCATTATTTGTTGCTTGTCCCTCCTTCTCATTCTGTACCAACTCTTCCTTCCCAGTCAGAGCACCTTCTACATTATTATGTTTCCTACTTCATATCACCCCTGTTCTGCTATTCTCCTCCAAAGAACTACCCATGTACTTATGGTTCATTTATATTTTCTTGATTTCAGTGGTTACTTGATTTTGTAATCTCATATCTGAGGACTCAGAATTAGGAACTGCAGATGAATGAGAAAATTCAGTGTTCTGAGTCTTTATAAGCTCACTCAATATAATTTACCCATTTACTTGTGAATTTTATGATTTAGTTTTTTGATCTCTAAAAAATTAACTTATTAACAAAATTTAAACTTTTTTATATCCAGACCCTTCTCCCAGTACCCTCTGCCACCATATACTGTCCCCATCCACTCATTCTCCCTTTCTCTTAAGAAAAAGTGAAATCTCCCATGGATATCAACCAGCCCTGGCATATCAAGTTGTCATAAAACTAAGCACATCCTCTCCAATAGTTCTACATAAGGCAGCCCAGTAGGAGAAAAAAGTCCCTATGGCAAGCAACAGAGTCAGAGACAGTCCCTCCCTGTTCCTCCTGTTGTAAGTCCCACTTGAAGACAAAGCTATAAAACTGTAACATGTTTGCAGAGGGCCTAAGTCAGTTTCACGAAGGATCCCTGATGGGCTGTTCAGTCTCTGCAAGCCCCTATGGGGCCAGCACAGTTCATTCTCTAGGTTTTCTTGTGGTGTCCTTGACTCTACAGTGTCCTGGTTCCTACAGTACTTCCTTCCCATCTTTCCCAGTATTCCTAAAACTCTGCCTAATATTTGGCTGTGGGTCTCTGCATCTGTTTCCATCGATTGCTGGGTTAAGCACCTCTGATGATGATTATGCTGGGCTAATGTCCGCAAGTATAGCAGAATTTCATTAATAGTGTCAGTAGTGGGCTCCCTTTCATGATATGGGTTTCAAGTTGGACCAGTTATTGGTTGGCCACCCCCTCAAATTCTGCTTCATATTAACCTCTACACATGCATGAGTTCACTTTTATTTATAGGTGAAAAATATTCCACTGCACATGTATACTACATTTTCATTATTTAATCATTTGTTGAATGACATTTATCTTGTTGCCATTTCCTGGCTATTGAGAATAGAGCAGCTATGAACATTGCTGAATGAATATCTATGGAATAGGATGTCCAATCATTTGGAAATTATTTTTAGTATTTTGAGAATTCTTTTTTTTTAAAGGAAGATTAATATATTTATTTTTTAGTATGTAAATTTAGATTTCTAAGCTTTCACCTTTTTTATTTTATTATTTTATTTTGATGCTTTATTTACATTTCCAATGTTTCCCCTTTTCTGGGTCTCCTCTTTGGAAACACCCTATCCCCTCCCCCTCCCCGTCTGTATGAGGGAATTCCACCTCCCACCCACCCGCCCACCCATCCCCATACTCCCACTTTGACATTCCCCTTTACTGGGGCCTCTAACATCCTCAGGCCCAAGGGCCTCTCCTCTCTCCCTGATGGCCAAAGAGGCCATCCTCTGCCACATATGTGGTCCGAACCATGGGTCCATACATGTGTAA
>CM052701.1:141082760-141113289 GCA_028551405.1 Uromys caudimaculatus
TGTAGTGAATTACATTGATGGATTTCTGGGTATTGAACCATCCCTGCATTCCTGGGATGAAGCCTACTTGATCATGATGAATGATCGTTTTGATGTATTCTTGGATTCGGTTTGCGAGAATTTTATTGAGTATTTTTGCATCAATATTCATAAGGGAAATGGGTCTGATGTTTTCTTTCTTTGTTGGGTCTTTGTGAGGTTTTGGTATCAGTGTGATTATGGCCTCGTAGAAGGAATTGGGTAGTGTTCCTTCTGTTTCCATTTTGTAGAATAGATTGAAGCATATTGGTATTAGGTCTTCTTTGAAGGCCTGATAGAATTCTTCAGTGAACCCATCTGGACCTGGTCTTTTTGTGGTTGGGAGACTTTTAATGACTGCCTCTATTTCTTTAGTCATTATGGGACTGTTTAGATGGTTTATCTGATCCTGACTTAACTTTGGTATTTGATATCTGTCTAGAAAATTGTCCATTTCATCCAAATTTTGCAGTTTTATTGAGTATAGGCTTTTGTAATAGGATCTGATGATTTTTTGAATTTCCTCAGAATCTGTTGTTTTGTCTCCCTTTTCATTTCTAATTTTGTTAATGTGGATTCTGTCTCTGTGCCCTCTCGTTAGTCTGGCTAAGGGTTTATCAATCTTGTTGATTTTCTCAAAGAACCAACTCCTGGTTTTGTTGATTCGTTGTATAGTTCTTTTTGTTTCTACTTGGTTGATTTCAGCCCTGAGCTTGATTATTTCCTGCCTTCTACTCCTCTTGGGTATATTAGCTTTTTTTTTTGTTTTAGGGCTTTCAGTTGTGTTGTTAAGCTGCTAGTGTATGCTCTCTCCAGTTTCTTTTTGGAGGCACTCAAAGCTATGAGTTTTCCTCTTAACACTGCTTTCAATGTGTCCCAGAAGTTTGGGTATGTTGTACTTTCATTTTCATTAAATTCAAGGAAGTTTTTAATTTCTTTCTTTATTTCTTTCTTGACCAAGTTGTCACTGAGTAGAGCATTGTTCAACTTTCATGTGTATGTGGGCTTTCTGTTGTTATTGTTGCCATGGAAGACCAGCCTTAAACCATAGTGATCTGATAGGAGGCATGGGATTATTTCAATCTTGTATATGTGAAGGTTTGTTTTTGACCGATTATATTGTCAATTTTGGAGAAGGTACCATGAGGTGCTGAGAAGAAGGTATATTCTTTTGATTTAGGATGAAATGTTCTATAGATATCTGTTAAATTCATTTGGTTCATAACCTCTGTTAGTTTCACTGTGTCTCTGTTTAGTTTGTGTTTCCAAGATCTGTCCATTGATGATAGTGGGGTGTTGAAGTCTTCTTCTATTATTGTGTGAGATTCGATGTGTGCTTTGAGGTTTAGTAAGGTTTCTTTTATGAATGTGGGTGCTCTTGCTTTTGGAGCATAGATATTTAGAATTTAGAGTTCTTCATGGTGGATTTTTCCTTTGATTAGTATGAAGTGTCCTTCCTTATCTTTTTTGATGACTTTTGGGTGAAAGTCTATTTTATCCGATATTAGAATGGCTACTCCAGCCTGTTTCTTGGGACCATTTCCTGGAAACATGTTTTCCAGCCCTTTACTCTGAGGTAGTGTTTGTCTTTATCCTGTAGGTAGCAAAATGCTGGGTCCTCTTTATGGATCCAGGTTGTCAGTCTATGTCTTTTTAGTGGGGAATTGAGTCCATTGATGGTAAGAGATATTAAGGAATAGTGACTGTTGGTTGCTGTTATTTTCGGTGTAACTTTTAGGTTTGTCTGGCTATCTTCTTTTCAGTTTCTTGAAAGATTAATTTCTTGTGTTTTCTAGAGTGCGGTTTCCCTCCTTGAGTTGACGTTTACCATTTAATATCCTTTGTAGGGCAGGGTTTGTGGAAACATATTGTGTAAATTTGGTTTTGTCATGGAATATTTTGGTTTCCCCATCTATGGTAATTGACAGTTTTGCTGAGTATAGCAACCTGGGTTGGCAGTTGTGTTCTCTTAGAGTCTGTATGAGATCTGCTCAGGATCTTCTAGCTTTCATAGTCTCTGGTGAGAAGTCAGGTGTAATTCTGATAGGTTTGCCTTTATATGTTACTTGACCTTTTTCCCTTACTGCTTTTAATATTCTTTCTTTGTTTTGTGTATTTGGTGTTTTCACTATAATGTGATGGGAAGAATTTCTTTTCTGGTCCAAACTGTTTGGAGTTCTGTAAGCTTCTTGTATATTTATATCATCTCTTTCTTTAGGTTGGGGAAGTTTTCGTCTATAATTTTGTTGAAGATATTTGGTGGTCCTTTAAGTTGGGAATCTTTACTCTCTTCTATACCTATTATCGTTAGGTTCTGTCTTCTCATTGTGTACTGGATTTCATGGATGTTTTGGGTTAGAAGCTTTTTGCATTTTGCATTTTCTTTTACTGTTGTGTCGATGTTATCTATGGTATCTTCTGCTCGTGAGATTCTCTCTTCTATTTCTTGTATTCTGTTGGTGATGCTTGCATCAATGGTTCCTGATCTCTTTCCTAGGTTTTCTAACTCCAGGGTTTTCTCCCTTTGTGATTTCTTTATTGTTTCTATTTCTATTTTTATCTCCTGGATAGTTTTGTTCATTTCTTTTGTCTGTTTGATTGTGTTTTCTTGAAACTCTGCCTGTTTGATTGTGTTTTCCTGTAATTCTTTAATGGATTTTTGTATTTCCTCTTGAAAGACTTCTAGTTGTTTTTCTCTGTTCTCTTGTATTTCATTAAGGGTGTTATTCATTTCTTTCTTAAAGTCTTCTATCATCATCATGAGAAATTATTTTAAATCTGAGTCTTGCTTTTCTGGTGTGTTCGGGTATCCAGGGCTTGCTGTGGTGGGAGAGCTGGGTTCTGATGGTGCCAAGTACTCTTGGTTTCTGTTTTTATCTTCTTACCCTTGCCTTTTGCCATCTTGTTAACTCTGATGTTAGCTGATCTTACTCTGTCTGGTTGTGGCTTGCCCCTCCTGTAGGCCTCTGTGTCAATACTCCTTGAAGACCAGCTCTCTCTGAGAGGTGTTTGGGTTTTGAGAGCTGTGGCACAGGGTAAGCTCTGGGGTGCAGAAAGAAATCAGAAGGATCTTGTCCCCAGCTTTCCCTTGGTTTCTATGTCCTGATGGCTCTGCAAGGGTTCCTCTTGATCCAGTGAGTTTGAAAAGAAGTGGTGGTTTTTCCTGTGCTAAAAGGTGTGTCAGCACTCCTGGGATACCTGCTCTCTCCTGGAGCCCTGTGGCCCAGGCCGAGGTCCCCAGGCACAGACCCCTGGTAGCCCAGGCTGAGGTCTCCACCCACAGATGGAAACCGGAAGGGTCAGAGGTTTCTCCTGCCCCCGGGTTCTCAGGCCCTGGATCTCGCTGGATCTGGGCGGGGTCTGGGTGAGAGGTGTTGCTCCCCTTAACCTCACTCACGGCTTTTCCAAGCTCCTGGGAGAGTAGCTTTCTCCGGTGCTCATTGGCTATGGACTCCTGGTGGCCCAGGCAGAGGTCTCTACCCACAGATGGAAAGCGGAAGGTTCACAGGTTTCTCCTGCCCCCCAGGTTCTCAGGCCCTGGATCTTGCCGGATCTGGGCGGGTCTGGGTGAGAGGTGTTGCTCCCCTTAACCTCACTCACGGCTTTTCCAAGCTCCTCGGAGGGTAGCTTTCTCTGGCACTCATTGGCTATGGACTCCTGATGACCCAGGCAGAGGTCTCCCTTGATAATTCTTCATACTGATTTTCAGAGGGGCTGTACCAATTTGCATTTCTATTGACAATAAATGAAGTCTTCCATTTCCCCCAGCTCCATTCTGTATTTGCTGTCTGTTGTTTTGTTCTACTTAGCTATTCTGTTTGTGGTAAGAGAAAAATCTCAAAGTAATCTTAATTTTCAGCTATGTAATTGATAAGAATAAGGAAACTTTTGGAGATATTTCTTAGTCATTTTCATTTCTGCAAATAAAAATTTTCTTTTGGATACATAGTCCATTGTTTTTAAAAAAAATTGGGTCATTTATTTTCTTGATTCACTCTCTTTTTAGCTCTCTGTATATTCTGGATATCATCTGATAAAGATTCTTTCCCATTTTATGGGTTTCTTCTTTACTAGATTGATTGCTTCATTAGCTGTGCAGAAGCTTTTAAGTTTTATAAGGTTCCAGGAACTGGCCTTAATTCTTTGGCTAATGGAATGCAGTTCTGAAAGTCCTTTTTTACACCTCTATCTTGAAGGTTACTGTGTATGTTTTCTTTTAGTAGTTTCAATGTTTGAAGTTTCAAATTGAGGTCTTTGATGGAATTGCATGAAATTTTTATGCTGTTTGATAGATGTGGGTCTAATTTTATTTTTTTCTCCAGAACCATTTCTTGAAAGTATTGTCTCTTGTCTGGTGTATGCTTGATTGTTGTCTTTGTCAAATATTATATAGTTTTAATTATAAGTATGCTTTCTGGTGGGGTTTTCTATTTTATTTCATTGGTCTGCATGTTTGTTTTTAATGCCAGTACCATATTATTCTTACTAAAATAGATCATGTGTGTGTGTGTGTGTGTGTGTGTGTGTGTGTGTGTACATATTTAGACTTTCCTATATTTTTGCATTTTTATTGGATATTTTCTTTATTTACATTTCAAATGATATCCCCTTTCCCAGTCTCCCCAGAAACCCCTATCCCATCCACCCTGTCTCTACTTCTGTGAGGGTGATCCTCCACCCACACACCCACACCACCCTCTTCCCTGCCCTCGAATTTCCCTACACTGGGACATCCATTGAGCCTTCACAGGAGCAAGGGCCTCTTCTCACATTGATGCCTGACAAGGCCATCCTTTGCTACATATCTGGCTGGAGCCATGGAACCCTTCATATGTATTCATCTGGGAGCTCTAGGGGGGTCTGATTGGTTGATAATGTTGTTCTTATGGGGTTGTAAACCTTTTCTGCTCCTTCAGTCCTTTCTCTAACTCCTCCTTTGGAGAACCCTTGCTCAGTCCAATGGTTTGTTACAAGCATCCGTCTCCATCTCTGTATTTGTTAGGCTCTGGCAGAGCATCTCAGGTGACAGCTATATCAGGCTTCTTTGAACAAGCACTTCTTGGCATCCACAATAGTGTCTGGGTTTGGTGACTGTATATGAGATATATCCCCAAGTGGGGAACTCTCAGGATGGCCTTTTCTTCATTCTCTGCTCTACACTTTGTTTCCATATTTGCTCCTGTGAGTATTTCGTTCTCTTTTCTATGAATGATTGACGCACCCACTCTTTGGTCGTCCTCTTCTTGAGCTTCATATGGTCTTTGAATTGTATCTGGGGTATTCCAAACTTTTGAGCTAATATTTACTTATCAGTGAGTGCATACCATGGGTGCCCTTGTCTGAATGGGTTACCTCACTCAGGATGATATTTTCTTGTTCCATCCATTTGTCTAAGACTTTCATGATTTCATTATTTTAATAGTTGTGTAGCACTCAATTTTGTAAATGTACCACAGTTTTTGTATCCATTCCTCTGTTGAAGGACATCAGGGTTCTTTCCAGCTTGTACCTATTATAAATAAGGCTGCTATGAACATAGTGGAGAATGTGTTCTTGTTATATATTGGAGAATCTCTTGGGTATATTATGCCCAGGAGTGGTATAGCTGGGTTCTGAGGTAATACTATATCCAATTTTCTGAGGAACTGCCAGACTGATTTCCAGAGTGCTTGTACCAGCTTGCAATCCCACCAACAATGGAGGACTGTTCCTCTTTCTCCACATTCTTGCCAGCATCTGCTGTCACCTGGGTTTTTGATCTTAGCCATTCTGACTGGTGTAAGGTGGAATCTCAGGGTTGTTTTGATTTGCATTTTCCTGATGACTAAGGATGTTGAAAACTTCTTTAGGTGCCTCTCAGCCACTTGGTATTCCTTAGTTGAGAATTCTTTGTTTAGCTCTGTATCCCATTTTTAATAGGAATATGTGATTCTCTGGAGTCTAACTTCTTGAGTTCTTCATAAATATTGGATATTAGCCCTCTATCAGATGTAGGATTGGTAAATACTTTTTTCCAATCTATTGGTTGCCATTTTGTCCTATGGACAGTGTTCTTTGCTTTATAGAAGCTTTGCAATTTTATGAGGTTCCATTTGTCTATTTTTTATCTTAGAGCATAAGCCATTGGTTTTATGCTCAGGAAATGTTCTCCTGCATATGTGTTCGAGGCTCATTCTCACTTACTCCTCTATAAATTTCAGTGTATCTGGTTTTATGTGGAAGTTCTTGATCCACCTGGACTAGAACTTTGACAAGAAGTTAAGAATGGATCAATTTGTATTCTTCTACAAGTTGGCAGCCAATTAAACCAGCACCACTTGTTGAAAATTCTGGATGGTTTTAGCTCCTTTGTGAAATATCAAGTGAACATGGGTGTGTTGGTTCATTTGTGGGTCTTCAATTCTGTTCCACTGATCTTCTTGCCTCTCTCTCTCCCAATACCATACAGTTTTTATCACTATTGCTCTGAAATACAGCTTGAGTTCATAGATGGTAATTGCCTTAGAAATTCTTTTATTATAGAGAATAGTTTTTGCTATCCTGGGTTTTTTGTTATTCCAAATGAATTTGCAAATGGATCTTTTAACTCTATGAAGACTTGAGTTAGAATTTTGATGGAGATTGCATTGAATCAGTAGATTGCTTTTGGCCAAAGGGCCAGTTTTACTATATTAATCCTGCTAATCCATGAGCATGGGAGATCTTTCCATTTTCTGAGATCTTCTTTGATTTCTTTCTTCAGAGACCAGAAGATATTGTGATACAGATCTTTTATTTGCTTGGATAGAGTCACACCAAGATATTTTATATTATTTGTGACTATTATGCAAGATGTCATTTCCCTAAGTTCTTTTTCAGCCTGTTTATCCTTTGAGTAGAGGAATGCTACTGATCTATTTGATTAAATTTAATGTCCAGTCACTTTGCTGAAGTTGTTTATCAACTGTAGAAGTTCTCTAGTGAAATTTTTGGGGTCACTTAAGTATATTATAATAAAATCTGTAAATAGTAATATTTAGACTTTTTCTTTTCCAATTTGTATCCTTTTGACCTCCATTTGTTGTCTAATTTCTTTGGCTAGGACTTTGAGTACTTGATTGAATAGGTAAGGAAAAAGTGCGCAGCCTTGTCTAGTCCCTGATTTTAGTGGAATTGCTTCACATTTCTCTCCATTTAGTTTGATGTTGGCTACTAGTGTGCTATATATCACTTTTACTATGTATAGGTATGGGCCTTGAGTTCTTGATCTTTCCAAGACTTTTATCATGAGGGGTGCTGAATTTTGTCAAATGCTTTTTTACCATCTATTGAAATGATCATGTGGTTTTTTTTCTTTGAGTTTGTTTATGTAATGGATTATGTTGTTGATGGATTTCCATATATTGAACCTGCCCTTCATCCCTAGGATGAAGTCTACTTGATCCTGGTGAATGATCCTTTTGATGTGTTCTTGGATTCAGTTTGTGAGAATTTTATTGAGTATTTTTGAATTGATGTTCATAAGGTAAGTTGGTCTAAAGTTCTCTTTGTTTGGTCTTTGTGTGGTTTAGGTATATGAGTAATTGTGGCTTCATAGAATGAATTGGGTAGTGGTCCGTCTGTTTCTATTTTGTAGAATAGTTTGAAGAGTATTGCTATTAGGTCTTCTTTGAAGGTCTGATAGAATTCTCCACTAAACCTTTCTGGGCTTGGGTTTTTTTTTTTTTTTTTTTTTTTTTGGTTAGGAGACTTTTAATGACTGCTTCTATTTCTTTAGTGGTAATGGGACTGTTTAGATGGTTTATCTGACTGTGATTTAACTTAGGCACCTGGTATATGTCTAGAAAATTGTCCATTTCATCCAGATTTTCCAATTTTATTGAGTATAGGCTTTTGTAGTATAATCTGATGATTTTTTGAATTTCCTCAATTTCCATTGTTATATTTCCCTTTTCATTTCTGATTTTATTAATTTGGATACTGTCTCTTTGCCTTCTGTTTAGTCTGGCTAAGGGTTTATCTATCTCATTAATTTTTTCAAAGAACCAGCTCCTGGTTTTGTTGATTCTTTGTATAGTTCTTTTTGTTTCTATTTGGTTGGTTTTAGCCCTGAGTTTGATTATTTCCTGCTATCTACTCCTCTTGGGTGTATTTGCTTCATCTTTTTTGCTAGTGTATGCTCTCTCCACTTTTTTATGCTATGATCTTTTCATCTGGCACAATTTCCTTGTGTCCCATAGTTTGGGGTATACTATGTATTCAGAAAGTTTTTCATGTCTTTATTTCTGCCTTGACATATGTTTCATTCTATACAGAGTTTAGTTTCAATGCATTTGTAGGGTTTTTGTTCTTTTTGTTTTTGACATCCAGCTTTAATCCACAATGATCTGACAGGATGCAGAAAGTCATTGATATTTTCTTGTGTCTTTTGAGATTGCTTTGTGTCCAATATGTGGTCAGTTTTAGAGAAAGTTCCATGAGGTGTTAAGACCAAGGTACACTGTTTTGTATTTGTGTGAAATGTTCTACAAATATGTGTTAAGAACATTTGACTTATACCATCTTTTAGCTCCAGTATGTTTCTGTTTAGATTTTGTCTGCATGACCTGCCCATTTATGACAATAAGTTATTAAAGTTTCCCACTATTAATATTGATATTTAATACATGATTTTTTCCATAGTAGTGTTTCTTTTATAAACTTGGGCCTTTTGTTTGGGGCATAGATGTTACATGAAATGTTATCTTGCGAGCTTGGTAGATTTTTCTTTTGTTGAGTATGTGATGTTCTTCCCTATCCTTTTTTATAGTTTTGATTTGAGGTCTATTTTGTTATGTATTAAAAGAGCTACACTATGTTGCTTTTTGGTTCCATTTGTCTGGAATATCCTTTTCCAACCTTTTATGCAGAAGTAATATCTATCCCTGATGATAAACTATGCTTCTTGGATACAGCAGTATGGTGGATTCTATTTTCACATAAGTTCTATTATTCTGTATTTTTTATTGTGGAATTGAGAACATTAATATTGAGATATATCATTGATCAGTGATTGTTGATTCCTGTTATTTTGTTGTTGTTATTGGTGGTGGTGGTGGTTTCTTCTCCATTTTCCCTCTGTAGTTCTTTTAGACAGGAATACTTCTGGTTCAGAAATGCCTATCTAGTGAAGATGGACTCTTCAAATTCCCTCTCCCCACTGTTGGACATTTCATGTAAGGTCACTCCCATTGAGTCCTGAGGGTCTCTCACATCCCAGGTCTCTGGTAGTTTCTAGGAGTCTCTCCACCTCCCATCTTCTGAGGCTGTATATTTCCAGCATTCTGCTGGCTCTCTGGGCTTCTCTCCTGCCCCTCCCCCATTCCCAAGCCTGTCCCCCTTTTCACCTCCCCCTCCCTTCTCCTGCCCAAGTCCCTCCTTCTCTCTATCTCCCATGATTATTTTCTTCTCCCTAGTAAGTGGAACTGAAGCATCCTCACTTGACCTTTATATTCCTTAAACTTCTTAAGTTCTCCAGGTTGTATCCTAGGTATTCTGTACTTTTTGGCTAATATCCACTTATTAGTGAGTACATACCATGGATGTCCTTTTGTGTCTAGGTTGCCTCACTCAGGATGATATTTTCTAGTTCCATCCATTTGCCATTGGTGGCAACATGTGTTCTGCTGCAGAGCTGGGAATGAGATTTGGGGATTGGATCTGGGGAAGCAGATGAAGAAGAGGTCAACAGGCAGCCTACCTTGCTTTCTGACAGCCTTTGGGTTATCAGGGTATCAAATATCTGCTGTATTTGGGTGCTGGGATGAAGCAACAAGTCATGGGAGGGAAATTGGAAGGGAAAGATCTGTAGGATTCACAAGAGATGTGAACAGGGGTACATGAAAGGCTGCCATAGGTGTTCTGATGCTAAAGTGAGAATGAGACTCAAAATATACAATTTTAAAGGAAAGCTTTCTGGGGCTGTAGAAGTGGTTCAATTTATGAAGTGCTTTTTGATCAAATGTGAAGGTTTGAAAAGATGATATTAATTCCATTTGACTCCATTTAAGGACCCTCCCTGATTTCTAAAGAAGGTCATAAGACACCAGCTCCAGGAATAGACCATTAATTACAAAAACAAGACCCTAAAATCTCCTTCTAAAGAACAGCCTGAAGATGACTACAAAAATGGGGAAATATCTTATCTCAGAATGGACCATCTGTGCTGGAAAGCCCTACCTCATCCTGTGGTTAAATGTGCATGACATAGAAATGCAGACCATTGACTACCTGTGACCCCCTAGCACCCACCAATGAAATTTTAGATCACTTAACCCTCTCTCTAAATATAGAAGAACTACAATAGTAGCCAATCAACATTATATTAATGTCACCTCTTTGGCCCTGCCAATCATATTAGAGATTAGCTAATCCTTCTAGAGGGTTCCCCTATTTCCCTATAAGAAAGCCTGTATGCCTTTGTCTTGGATCAACATTTTGGAAAATGGTTGACTCCTGCATTCTCTTTGTTTCTGCAGAATAATTGCTCTTTATCTTTGCATACTCTCTGAGTCTGAGGTCTTCTTTCAGTGATTTTTGGACCCTTACAGGCTGTAATTCATATTCTTAGAATCCACATAAATCTGGGCAAACATGGTGGCCTGCCTACAATCACAGCATTTGGGAAGCAATGACAGAATCCCACAAGCCAGCTCTCTAGTTATAGAAGCCACAAAAGAACATTTAAGGTGCAACCACAGATCCTGTCTTCAGAAAGCATTAGAAAATGACACATAACATCAATCTTTGTCCCTATATCCATGTACCACTATGCATGAGAGCACAAACACATGTACATATGCCACACATACAAGCTTTTAAATAGAAAAGTGTTAACAATTCCTCTAGGCTAAACCCAACAGCTACCTAGCAACAGCAGAATAATATTCTATTGTGTAAATGTACCATATTTTGATTAGCCATTTATCAGTTTATGTACATCTAGACTGTTTGCAGTTTCCGGCTATTATGAAGAACATGGATGTGCAAGTATCTCTGTAGTAGTATGTAATCTGTTTTGCATATACCCAAGAATGATATAACTGATCTTGAGGTAGATTGTCAGGTTTCTAAGAAAGTGCTACACTGATTTGCCTAGTGACTGTATCAGTTTGCACTCCCACCAGCAATAGATAAATGTTCCCTTTTCCCACATCCTCACCAGCATACATTGCTGGTTATTTCTTAATCATGGCCATTGAGACTCAGTTAAGATGAAAACTCAAAGTAATTTTAATTTTAATTTCCATGAGATATAAGAATGCTGAACATTTTAAAAATGCTTCTCAGGAATTTGTGTTTTATATTTTGAGAAGTCTAGTTATTTCTGTAACTCACTTCTTGATTGGGTTACTTGTTTCCTTTATGACACACCTTTATATCCCCACTAAACTCATTTTTTGCAGCAGAAATCAACACAGAGCCCCTTTTGTGGTTTGAATGAGAATGGCTCTCATAGGCTCACAGACTTTAATACTTGGTCACCAGGGAGTAGCACTATTTGAAATGATTAGAAGGTGTGGCCTTGTTAGAGAGTCTCTCTGGGGATGCGTTTGAGGTTTCAAAAAGTGTTTTCAAGCCAAGAGTCTCTCTCTTCCTGCTGCCTATGGATCAGGATGTAAACTATTCAGTGACTTCTCCAGTACCATATTTGTCTTCTTGCTTTCATGCTTCCCACTGTGATAACAATGAACTAAACTTCTGAAACTGTAAGCCAGCTCCAATTCAATGTTTTCTTTTATAAGAGTTGCTGTGGTCATAGTGTCTCTTTACAGCAAAAAAGCATTGACTAAGATAAAAATTGTCACTGGGGAGTGAGGAATTTTAACAATCCTGACCATGCTGCTTGTTGGCAGAATGCAGACCAACATATTTCTCATAATGATGATAATTAACTAAACCTCTGAAACTGTAAGCAAGCTCCAATTCAATGCCCTTTTCAAAAAAATATGAGAGTTGTCATAGTCATGGTGTTTGTACATAGTAATAAAACTCTGAGTAAGACAGCTTCACAACTGAGTAGTGCACAGAGAGTGAGACTTTGGAGCTCTCAGACCTAAATGTAATATCTTTGGCAAACCTCTCCCCTCAAAGATAAGGAAAGTATAAGAAAAATGAGACAGATAGAGGGAAGATTCAGAGGTGGTAGATGACTCTAAGGAAACAGCATCTTACAGATATATGAATCCATATTCTCAGTATTAATAATATTGAATTGAAAATAATGATACACATATAAACTCACAAACACATAGAACTGACAAAACACATAGAACCTCACAGTCTCAAGCCAGAGTTGCAACATTGAAAGGGGTAAAGACACATAGGGTCATACCCCTAACTCAGAAACTATTTGCTGTTGGTATCAACTGACGAAGGACAAAGCCATTTCTCCACTTTAGTGTCAGTGGGTATATCCAAAGCAAACCCTGTGCCCAGGGCTAACATAGAACAGTCTAAATGATATTTTTGTGGATTTTTTGTTTTGTTTTATTCTTTTCCTTTGTTTTGGCTTTTTTTGGGGGGGAGAGGGTTGTATTACTCTTTTGCTTGCATCTATTGATGTTGGGTTTTGTGTAGGAATGGGAAGCTTGATTTGTGTTTCTATTTGTTTTGAAAGAGAAAAAATACATAAGTTAGATGGGTAGGGAAGTGGCGAGAATTTGGTAGGAGATGGAGGAGGGGAAATATGATCAAAATGTACTATATGCAAAGAAATTTATTAAAATATTTTAAAATAAATGTACCCCAAAAATACAAATCAATGAGGAATTTTTAAACAATGAAAAAACAAACAGCAGAAAGCATTCCCATACTCATTATTAGTATTAATATTATAAAACTACCTACTCAATTAATGAAACACCAAAGTTCAAGGATATCCAAAACAACCCTGAACAAAGAATCCACTGTCGATATCACCAAGGTACATACAGATACATAGAATAGAATTTTCAGAATCAGAGACATGGATCAACAGCTATCAGGTATTTTGTTTTTGTTTTTGTTTTTTTTCTTTTTTACAAAGAGGCAAAAAAAATAGACAATGATGAGAACACAGCATTTTAAACTATTGGTTCTGGTCAAACTGAACAGCTACATTAAAAATGAATTCAGTGTCTGGTCTCTCAACATACCCAAAATTCAACTCCAAATTGATCAAAGATCTAAACTTAAAAAGAGATAGCCAGAATGTGATAGAGAAGTAAGAAATATAATTGAATTTTTAGGCACAAAATAAGACTTTCTGAACAGGACTCAGATAGAACCAGACCAAAGAAGTAGGGATCTGTGCCAGGCTGAACTCAAAACCAGATATCCCCTTTTCCCTCTAGTGATTATTTATTGTCAGTACTATGAGACACAGAATGACCTAGGAGCCACATTTCATGGCTGTGAGAGAATTTCCAGAGAATAACTGGAAAGGGAAGATTCACCATGTGTTGGGTAGAGTTATTCCACAGATTTTTGGGGGTCCAGTCTGAATAGAAATTGGAAAGAGGAAAAAAACAGTTGAGGCTCAGCATCCATCTTTTATTGCTTCCTACTTCATAGAGATTTGATCAAGTAGCCTCTGACTATAGAGTGGATTCTATTGAGCCATAAGCCAAAATTAACATTTCCATTCTTAAGTGGGAGGGGACTAATAAACCATTATATATGTTTAGACTCATCAGAATGCTTATTTTCAGCTAGGAGGGGACTGTTTGAGTGCTATTCAGAATAGATCAGGAAGTAGATCAGGCAACAGAAATTGGTACTGTTATGCATGTAATAACTATGTTTCAAAGATGAAGGAGTAAGGATGACAGTGGCTAGTACCAAGGTCTCAAAAGTTTCCTGAAGCCAGACAGTATATGACAAGGTTAGATTATGTGCAAAGAGGCCCTGGAAGAGTGGCAATAGTTTACTTATAATTCTAAAACTATGGGGTATCAAATGAGGAAAAATGCAATCACAAGAGAAATAGTCACAGGTACTATAGGTAGCAGAGCTGGAAGATCCCAGGCCTTTGGAACTAAGATGATTCCAGGATAAGCTTCAGATTCAAGATAAGCTGCATAGTTTTATTTTTGTCTTATTGTGTCATTCTCCTTCCTTGTTCCAGTCTTTTTTTCCCCTATTCTCTTAATACTCCTTTGTAGAACAGCAATGTTGGGTCTATGCATTTATATATTGTTACTATGCATCTTGTTTAATTTGAAAAGGGCCCACAGTTAAGAAGTTTCTCTGATCTTCAAAAGAGACCTTGGACTTTTGAACAGTGTTCTAAATACAAATAACTATGGGAATTTGTATGTGAAATATCTACTATAGGCTCATGTTGTGGAAAACTTGATACTCAGCTGGTAGAACCTTCTTTGAAGGTTGTGAAATTATTAGAAATGGAGCCACAGTAGGGAATTGGTATAAATAGGTGGGGTGTAGGGCATGGCTTGAGATTTTATAGCCCAATCGCATTTTCCATTTTCTCTACTTCCTGATTTGGATGCATTATGACCACCTGCCTCACCATCTGCTTCCTTGCCTTCTCCCCACATTTTGAACTCTACATCTTCTTAAATCATTAATCAAAATAAACTCATATTTCTTTTGAGAGGGTATTTTCTCAAGTTAATGATAAAAGTAACTAACCAAAGATTAATACAAGAAGAAAGCCATAAGCTGAGGTGACCTAAACTAATAAGGAACATTTATAACTAAGATATCAGGCCAGTGTGACCAGTATATAGTAGACAGAATGGAAATGGACAGAAAGATAGCAAGAAAATGAATATGCAAACAAGGTAGGTCAAATTCATGACCTTGATGGTATGCTAAGAACAATGACAAATTATAGAAATTCTTAGACAAGGAGGCAGAACATAATCATTTCTATTTTGCAGTGATTGCTGAGGTTTCTCAGAAAAGAATGAGCTGTTAAAGGGGTAATCACATAAAAAGCAAGTCAATTAGAAACCTATTTCAAAATACAAGTAGAAAATAATTGCTAATGATAAATATAGAAAGAAGCAAATGGACCTGAAAGATATTTGGGAGGAATAATAAATAAAGTTTCATGATGAATTAGACACAGGCATTGAGGAATGAAAGATTCTTCAGTTTTTTACATGAGCAATCTGTTAGCTGAAGATACCATTCTATGGAGCATACTAAAATCTGAGGAATACCCAAAAGCTATCTTACCACAGCTAGCAAAACAAATATGTAAATATGTAATGCAAAATCCAGGTGGAATTAGTTTTGCAGCAAACAAAGGGCAGACGTTCTTCCAGGTTTTATTTAATATTATTTTAATCAACTAACACTAGTATAAAAATGAATTACATGTGAGTGGTGACACCTTCTTAACACTTAGACTAAAAATTTATTTACATTTATTTTTTAAAATTTAAAACTTGTGTTTCCTGAATAGCTGACCAGAGACCTGTCCAACTTGACACCTATCACACGGGCAGGCACTAATCTCTCATACTATTAATGATGCTATGCTGTGCTTGCAGACAGAAGCCTAGCATAGCTACCCTCTGAGGGACTCTACCCAGAGCAGCTGCTCACTGAGACAGATGTCGATACTCACAGCCAAATGTTTGATGGAGCCTAGTGACCCCTATGGAGGAGTTAGGGGAAGGACTGAAGGCCCTCAAAGAGGTGGCAACCCCACAAGACCAAAAGTGTCAACTAACCTGGACCCCTGGGACTTCCCAGAGACAGAACCACCAACCAAAGAGCATATAGGGGCTAGTCTGAGGCCCCCCAGCACATATGAAGCAGAGGACTGCCTTGTCTGGCTTCAGTGGGAAAGGATGCACTTAATCTTGCAGAGACTTGATCATCAGAATGAGGAGATACTGGGGGTGAGGGACTGCTCTCTCAGAGGGGAGATGGAGGAGGAACTCTGAGGGGGGACCAGGAGAAGGGGAAGTGTTTGGGATGTAATTAATTAGTTAATTAAAGCCAAAAACAAACAAACAAAAAAAGATACCATTCACTCAGCCAAGGTACTCTAGAATACTCTAGTAGTTATCTTTTTGTTGTGACAAATTTCCTTATGAAAGAAACTTAAAGAAGGGGAGAGGATATTTTGGCTTATGTTTTAAGAAGTGATGTTTAAGAAGTTCTTGTTTAAGTGATGTTTAAGAAGTTCTTGGTGGCTAGTCACATTTGCATCCAAAGTCAGCAAGCAGACAGTAAACATGAAGTAGGGCTAGACAGTAAAACCTCAAGATCCACACATAGTGACCCACATCTTCCAGTATCAAATTTTGTTTCTTAAGCTAGTGACCACTTGTACAAACTAAATATTCCAATATTTTTCATTTTTTATTAGTTATTTTATTTATTTACATTTCCATTGTTATCCCCTTCTCAATTTCTCCTCCGCAAAGCCTCTATCCCTTCGCTTCCCCCTGCTTCTATAAGGGGGCTCCCCCACTCACCCAACCACTCCTGCCTTACCACCCTAGCATTCCCCTATATGCTGGGGCATTGAGCCTTCACAGGACCAAGGACCTCCCCTCTCATTGATGCCAGATAAGGCCATCCTCTGCTACATATGCAGCTGGAGCCATGGGTCCCTCCATGACCATCACTACTGTCATACATAAGCTGTTATTTGTAAAAATGAACTCTACTCCAGCTAAATATTAACTCTCTGTGTCTCTATCTTCACCCATCTAAAAACTCACTCAGTGCCTAATGTATAATCATTCTACTTTATGGTTCTATGATTTACATGATTATAAACAACTTGTATAACTGTGCTCATGCAATATTTACAGATTATGACTAGTTTATTTTCCTTACCATAATAACATCTAGTTTCTCTATATTATAGCATTTTAGTATAATTTCTTTGCTTTTTAAGATTGATTTATGTTCTTCAACACATCAATAAACAACTTTTAGCAATTGTTCCATCACTTATAGTATATTTTGGAAGACCAGATGTTAATTCTAATACACATTAGGATTCAAATTCCTGTATTCAATATTGTAAACCTGAACTGCCCATATCCTGACTTCTTCTATAATTATTGACTCGGCTATAAGGGAATGCCCTGAGATCTTCAGGGTAAGTGAACCAAGTTATTGTAGTATCCATGGCAACAGAACCACACTGAATCTTCCTGATTGAAAAAAATTTTTTTTATGACCCAAGATAGTGAGGTGATATCTTTTTCATTGATGTGTGTCGATGGCCAAAATGCTTACAGAAGATGGGTGTATCCCCTTATAGGGGCAGAAATGACTTCCAGAATCCACAAGGGAAGCTGCAAAGTGCAGGCCATCAGCAGAAAACTATCCTTCATAACACTAAGAGGATATAACATTGCAGGGCAGGAACATTACAGCTGTTTTCTGCTGAGTATGGTATTTATTGGAGGGGCTAGTTCTGGGTTCATTAAATCCAGAGGGGAATCTCTGGTCATATAGTAGGTAGAGAAACTTAACTTGATTTACTGTGGTGGATTAGATAATTGTTGTCCTGCATTCCTGAAGAGACATTAAAATAATTATTGGAGAGCTGTCAGCAGATGATCTGATTATAGAGTGTAACAGAGATTTTCTGGAAAGAATAAAGGATAAGGAGAAATGGGGGTGGGATAAAAAGAAGTGGGCCAATAAGATGAAGTGGGCATAAAGTTTATTCAGGATGATAGTGACTACTCCCATTGCAAGGTCTGTTGTACCAAAATGAGCTAGAAGAAGTAACAAGGAATTACAGAACATCAAATGAAGGGGACAAGAGAAAATAGAGAATGTAAAGACCTCTATCTGGTCCAGGGTGAAAGAGATAAAGGTCCATTAACAACTTTTCTACTGCGTCTAAAGGGACTTTTTGCAAATGTATCAGGAGCAAAGGGTGAGGGCTATTGGGAGAGATTGCATGAAACATTTTATTTGTGTATAGAGTGAAGTTTAATAAGCTAAACATTTAAAAGATGAAGTAGAAATGTAAGTATGAGGCTAATAAAGAGGAAAAAATGATCAAGGCAAGTGTGAGGGAATCAGAATGAATGTTTTATCTATTCTCTGTGTCTTTAGGCCCTATTTCAAAGCAGTTAGGGTTTGTTGAGGTAAAGCAGTAATGTTCAAGGAGGCCAAAATGCTATTCTAAGCAGCAGTCAGATACAGTTCTTTTTTTTTAATTGAATATTTTATTGATTTGCATTTCAAATGCAGTTCCAGTTCTTTTAAATCTTGGAGTATTGCAGCAGTCAAGGAGTTGAGCTGGTCCTGAAGGATGTTAGGCTTATCTGAGCTCATGAGACAAAGGAAAAACTTCAGTCCAGCTCTTTTAGTTCTGAGTCCCAAAAGCAATGTCTGCAGTGGCAAGAAAAGGGATGAAATGGATGGGTTATGAGTTACTAATCTCATTTTAGAGGTCACCTAAACAGCTTTTAGAAGTTTTGGGTATTGATCTCTTAATAAACGCTTCAAGACTGATGGAAGTGTGATGAGGGAAGCCGCAGTTTGAGTGCCTCAAAAGAGGTTCCATCCAAGGAGCCATGATGAACTTAACAGTTGGGAGATGCAGAGCATAACACAGAAAATAATAACTACAATTTTGTTGGGAGCATTAAAGGACAAAGTTTTATGAAGATAACTAAGACTAATATGAGTCACTATAACATGAGGTTAAAAGTTAACATAAGGTTAAATGCAATTGTACAACTGGTTGAACCATGTACCAGAATTCTGTAGAAGGATAAGATGACTATAATTAGTTGTTTGTCTACACAAGACTTCTGCATAAGGAGGAGCACCTGGGAAGTTTTGTAAAAAGAATTCAATTAAAATCAGCATCTACGAAATGAATTTGGACAGACAGTATCTAAGTGACTTTTTAAAACTTTCACATATGAAGAATTTTACATATTGTTTAAAATATTAATGATGCCAGCTATTATTTAATGAACAAAGCTTCATTTCTCAAGTAAAATGCGATTGTTGCTTAGGAACAATTTTCTAAGAGAAAAATTAAAATTGAGACTATTACTTTAAGTGAGCAAATCTAATGTTTGAAAACATCACAATAAATATTTTGTTAACATCAATTTAAAACAAATATACAAAGTTCATCATACACGCAACCAACATGTGAAAGATGAAAGTAGGTTCAGTGATGTCAGAACTGTCATACACAGCTTACATATGACAGGGACTGAAATAACATAAAACAAACAACAAAACAAAGCAAACAAACAAACAAACAAACAAACCCAACTCTACTCTTTCTGCTGATGAGCAGATATCTAAATTATCACATACTGAGAGCAGTAAGCATGTTTCCAACAGTCAAAGACACCAATTAGAGAGTGTGAATAATGTTTTAAAGCTGTGACTTTAATAACAGAGTATCTGACATCCTCCTTTTATCAGGAGACATGATGGCTAGAGTGTGGATCTTGAAATTAGCTTTTGCTAAGAGGAAGAATTGAATGTCAGGATAAAGGGCATGATCAACTGAACTCCTATGGAGGTCAGGTGATAGGTTTAGGTACAAATTTCCACTGTTTCTAATCAGTTCAGAAGAAAATGAGGACAGAGTAAATGTTATTTGCCTCTCTCATGTTTGAGGCATTTAGGATATGGGTGCAGACTTTGATATGGACAAGAGAACCCATCTCCCTGTCATGTGAGATATGAGACATAATTAATTCTTAGATAAGGAGCAAGTGTTTGATTTTTATTTCTGGTTAAGCCTACATGGATGAAGCAGGTCAAACCTATATAGCCAAAGGTGGCCAGGCCTATGCACGTGGAGACAGATCCAGCAGGCTTCTGGCAGGTTTTATTTTCTGTGCATCCTTGTCCTCTAATGAGGCTATCAGCTAGCATGCATCTTAATCTGATGGGATGGTGTTATATCCAAGGAAATTTTTGAGCCTGGGTACTTCCGGTCATGCAAGTACTTTGTAAAATTTAAACCATTTTACTCAAGCATTCAATGTTTTATAACCAGTTTCAATAATATATCTGATTTTAAATATTATTTTATATTAAACAAAGTTAAAGTATACTTTAAACTTGTTTTGAGTTACTTGCTATAGGCCATTGATATATGTGTGTGTGTGTGTGTGTGTGTGTGTGTGTGTGTGTGTGTGTGTGTGTATGTAATAGCTATATAATAGGAGCTATGAATTGGCTTCTTCCTCTGTGCTTGTCTTCGTAAATGAATTATATTTGTACTGAGCATGACTGACACTTAACTTGTATATCTTAATTATCTTCAACAATTTACAGTAGTTGGTACCTTTTATATGTTTACAATTTTATCACTGTTAAGTTAGAACCTTAAAAGTTATTATTCATGAATCAACACTATTTTGGTATCAAAATAAACATTAAACCATAAATACAATCTACAGAGCCTGGAGACCTCATTTTTTGATCCTTTTGTAATGTGGTTCTACAAAATGCCATTTTTTAATGTGGCACAGTTTCCCCAAGTAGCTAAAATTTAACAAAAATAGCAAAGACATGAGGTGTTAGACATATATCTTTAAGTCAGCTTTTGAAACTTGATAGAGCATTATTACTTTAGGAATTACTTTAGGAATTAACTGCATAGATTTTATTCACTTTTCCTTATCTATTATTTTTCATTTGCAGAACAAAAATGTTGCATAAATATGTAAAAGTCCAAGTGAGCCTAAGTCATTGGCCAAGATGATTACAAGCATCATGGTTTTCCAAGGAGAGCCTATCACGAACACACCCTATTTCTAAACAAGAGTTGAGTCCATATGTTACAGCTACTTAAGATCATATATTCATCATGTTTAAATTGCACTCAGTGAACTTACAAATAAATCCTAAAATACAGAAAGTTAAAGTTTCAACAAAAGTAAACAAAACCAAGGAATAGTGAGTAGAATGCAGAGAAATAAACACCTTGCGATTTGTAACATTTATGGAAAATAGTTTACTTCTTAGTTGTTCTCAAGTACAAAGTATGTTTTTCTGGATGTTCTGTTTTTTATACCCTTTTTTTCTGTCACTGTGTCACATGTCCAGCATGACCTAGGACAGAGACTTTAGAATAAACTTTTAAGCAAACATGCTTGGGTCTGTAGTAGATTGGCTGAATTAAAACTCATGAGCCAACCTTTTCAGTAAAGTAGACCAGCATGAAAGAGTTTTTCATTATTTCATACACAAAAGACATCTGAATCTCTGTAAGACTGAAACTAATGATCTACATATCCATAACCAGTTTGTGTATTTCTGAAAATGGGACAGACAATATGCAATGCTCTTAGCTGTTAACGATACAAGCAGATTTCCCATGCTGTGAGAGACAAAACCACAGTAGACTAAAAGCATAAGGCAAAAAAGATACAAGTTTGGAAAAAAAGCAATGAGCATTCTGACTCAGAGAATGGTTGTAAATCAGAGCCTTGTGAAAGATTTATGTGAACTATGAGTTTTATGAAGGGTAAGGCCTCAAACCTTCTTTCTTAGGAAGTTACATAAATGATTTTAAATATTTAAAATAAAAAGTCCCAAATTTGGGCCAGTAATGTCCATTTGTCTACAGAAAATTTGGAGTGGATGAGTGACAAAAGCAAGAACAGGATTAAATATCCAGTTGCTTAGAGCATCTTCTAATTCTTGAAATAACCAAATGCACCTGGAACTTTCTGGAAAGAAAAGGACCATCCGCTTTACAATTCAATCCCAGAAAGAGCATGTCTCACAAATTAAAATGTTCCAATGAGTTCCAAGACCAAGCAAGGGTACCTCCAAGTAAGGTCCAGTGGATTGCCTTGTCCCCACACTTTACTGTGTGACGTGTGTGTTCTAGTAGAATGCAGTGTGGCCTCCTACCTGGGTCAAACTGTGTCATGGAAAGACATTAAGGTGAGAAAGTATGGAGACAGAAAGTAAAAAGAAAAGGCTGCTGGGAAGAAATGTGTGGCCCTGCCTGGTTCTCTTAACAAGACCAGGAAGTATAGGAGTCTCAAGGAGGTTTGTTCATGGTTGGCTTGAGCCTTACCAGGATCAGATTTCCCCTCCCAGATCTTTAACACCATATGTTAGATTATTTAAGGGCAATTGTAGAGAGACTGAAGACAGAAAGAGGGGGTTTGTTTGATCACAGGCAGAACCATGTTTATTCATGACAAAGGGACATCCTTGTCACTTATGTGTGTGAAGATCCTACTTGTTGATCAAAATCTATGGGTAACAGTAATAAAAATATATGCCTTGCCAAATAAAAGTAAAAGGGGATACATACATTTAACAAAATGTCAAAAATTAAGGTGAAAGTTGGAGATATGGTTTAACAATTAAGAACACTGACTACTCTTTCAGAGGACCTGGATTCAACTCCCAGCCCCTAAATGATATCTAAGAAGTACCTGTATTTCCAGTTTCAGTTTATCTGATTCTCCTACTGGCCTCTATAGGCCCTGTGAGCTTGTGATGCACAGGCCTTCATGCAAGCAAAGCATCCATAAACATAAAATAAAAATATATTTTTTGAAAAATATAAGCACAAAGTTAGTTACACAGGTAGTTAGATAGATGACAGGTAAATAGATAGGTAGATGATAGATTACTCAGATCTCATGAACATTAGTGGCTTTCTTTCTTCTACTCAACATACATTAAAGATAAATAGAGGGAGGCTTAAAGTGATATCAGGCACAGACTGATAGGCCAAGGGTGACCATGGGAACATTCCCCATAAATCCTGAGATGTGTCCCTGAGTGGAATAGACCATATGAAAATCAAATTAGAAAGGAGAAAGGGTTGTAGAACTTAGTGCTCTGTCAGCACAAGTAACACAAAGTCTTGATTTGACTCATGGATGAGATCTACTGTGTTTGTCTTCTACTTGAGTAAACTAATATAAAGGGAAACCTTAGAAGTTGGAGAAACTAAACGCATCACACTGAGTGAAAAATAGCAGGTCCAAATCCCCCTGAAATAAGTCAAATAAAAGCTCTCTGGAGAGCTTTGCCAGTAGAATGGATTGTGTGGAGAGCAGAACATAGGGGCTGAAGAACTGGACAACTCAGTGAAGTTCAAGAACATTTTTTTAAATCATGTGAAGGGGCATGCAGAAGCTTTGGAACACAAAGGAAAAACTGCGAATATGAATTATGAGTATAGATGAAGGAGATGTAGTCCATGACAAAGGCACCAAAATATTTTCAATAGTATCATAGTAAAACATTTTTTAAATCAAACGGAAGGGGTTCCAAGTCAGATAGAAGAGGCTTTTTGAGCATTCAATCAAAATGATAAGGAGACTTGACGTTAGAATTAATAGAGTAAAAATACAAATAAATGAATGAATAAATAATAAAAAAGAGGAAAAAATAAAGTACTAAAAGTTGTCAAAAATAAATGCAGGCCAATCAAAATACTAGCTGATTACTCAATAGAGGTGTTTTTGTTTTAAATCTGGTGAGCTTTCAAGAATCCATTACATTCTCTCCAAATATGAAAATACAAAATCAGACTTTCGTCTCCAAAAAAACCACCTGTCATACTTGAAGGAGAAACAAACATTTTCCATGACAAATTCAGACTGGAGCTAAACAAATTTCTGACTACTGCTCTACAGAAAGACAACTTTGGTTTAAAATGAAGATTAAACAAACAACCAAGAATCTACAGAAGAAAGTTAAGCAATGATAGGACAAATATGCAAGTAATGAAAGCACCACTAAAGAACAAAACAACAGGAGTTGACATACCTTTTTCAATAATAATTTGAAATACTAATGGTGTAAATTAATAAAAAGACACAGACTCCCAAATTGGATCAGAGAGCTGTATCTGTTTTTTTGCTGACTCCAAGAAACAGAACTCACCATCAAAGACAAACAAATTTTAGAGTCAAGTATAAGAGGTGCTCTAAGCAAATGGAACAAAATAACCATTTATATGTCTGATATTGGGACAAAAGAGACTTCAGATGTAAACAGGAGAAAACAAGAAGCTTCCATCATATCAATTAAGAGAACAAGCAGATATAAAAATTCCAAACATACATTCACAGGTTTGCCTAATTTCAAAAAGCAAATAATCTGAATTAACCATAAATTAAGGCTAATACAATAATGGCATACTTCAACTACCTCTATGCTTATTGATCACCCAGACAAGTAAATGAACAGAGGAAAAACACTGGAGTTAAATTATATTATGAATAAAACAAATCTATCAGATATTTACAGATAATTCCAGAACACACATTCTTTTTATAAGTCTATAGAACTGCTCAAATACATCATATGATATAACAGAAAGTGAATCTCAGTAAATATAGGAAAGTTGAGAAGACTCCTTTTATTCAATATAATTCCACTTTCAAATAAAACAAAACAACATAAGATAAACTATAGGAAGTATACAAATTCATTGAGAGTATATAGTACAATGAAGGAAGGATGGATCACTGAAGAAAGACAGAATGAAATTTAAAAATTCTAAAAATAAAATGAAAATAAAACATAAGATACAAAATCTATGTGATATAACTAAGACCTTTTTGAAAGAAACTCTTAAGAGCATTAAGTGCCTACAATTTCAAAAATCAAAGATATTCTGCTATAATTCTGCTGTGAATCCATCTGCCTGCAGGGGCTGAGGGAAGATACTGGAGGGAAACTACTCCAGGCTTCAAAATATATGATACTTCTAGTCTGAGCCTGTACCCTGAGCAGACCTTGAGCACCTAGTACCACAACACCCAGAGGAAACTTGACTCCCAAGTGCTCTAACATGCCCAGGATTATAGGATCATAGGAGAGGAGGCCACAACATCAGCCCCAACACCTGGGAGTAAATGGGACCAGCAGGATCCAGTGAAGCAAGAACTCCACACACTCAGTGGTATGGGTTCCTTCTGGTCTGAGCTGGTGCTCTGAGTAGAACTTGGGTTCTACCTCTTCACCCAGTACCACAACACCCAGAGGAAGCTCTACAACCAGGCACTCTAACATGACCCAGATCACAGGATTACAGGATCTCAGTATCTTGGTCACACCAGGATCTCAGGATCCCAGAGGCAGCTTGACTCCCAGGAGATTTGAAAAACTTAGGATAACAGGATCACAGGATGACAGAATCCCAGAATCTCAGAGGCAGCTGGACTCCGAGGAGTTATGACACAACCAGGATCATAGGAGGGACAGACTCCAGTCAGATACAGTGAGGGCAGGTAGCACTAGAGATAACAAAATGGCAAGAGGCAAGCGTAAGAACATCAGGAACAGAAACCAAGGTTACTTGGCACTACCATAACTCAGTTTTCCTATCATAGCAAGTCCTGGATACACCATCACAGCAGAAAAACAAGATTCAGATCTAAAATCACTTCTCATGATGATGACAGAGGACTTTAAGAAGGACATAAATAACTCCCTTAAAAAAATACAGGAGAATACAGGTAAACAGGTGAAAGAATTGAACAAAACCATCCAGGATCTAAATAGGAATAGAAACAATGAAAAAATCACAAAGAGAGACAACTTTGGAGATAGAAAACCTAGAAAAGAGATCAGGAGTCATAGATGCAAGCATCATCACCAAAATACAACTGATAGAAGAGAGAATCTGAGGTGCAGAAAATATCATAGAAAGCATTGACACAACAGTCAAAGAAAATGGAAAATGTAAAAAGCTCCTAAACAACAACATCAAAAAATACAGGGCACCTAGGATACAATGAGAAGACCAACCCTAAAGATAATAGGTATAGAAGAGAGCTAAGATTCCCAACTTAAAGGGCCAGTAATTATCTTCAACAAACCTATAGAAAAAACCTTCCCTAACCTAAAGAAAGAGATGTCCATGAACATACAGAACACCAAATAGACTGGGCCAGGAAAGAAATTCCTCCCATCACATAATAATCAAAACACCAAATGCACTAAACAAAGAAAGAATATTAAAAACAATAAGGGAAAAAGGTCAAGTAATATATAACGGCAAACCTATCAGAATTACACTAGACTTCAATCCAGAGATATGAAAGCTAGAAGGTCCTGGGCAGATGTCATACAGACCCTAAGAGAAGACAAATGCCAGCCCAGTCTACAGTATCTAGCAAAACTCTCAATTACCATAGGTGGAGAAATCAAGATATTCCATGACAAAAACAAATTTAAACAATATCTTTCCACAAATCCAGCCCTACAAAGGATAATAGATGGAAAACACCAACACAAGGAGATAAACTACACACTTGAAAAAGCAAGAAAGTAATCTTCTTTAAAAGAAAAACAAAAAACCCACACACAAATATAATTCCATCTCTATCAACAAAAATAACACAAAAATAACAGGAAGCAACAATCCCTTTTCCTTAATATCTCCTAACATCAATGGACTCAGTTTCCCAATATAAAGACATAGACTAACAAATGGATACCTAAACAGGATTCAGCATTTTGCTGCATAAAGGAAATGCACCTCAGTGACAAAGACAGACAGTATGTCAGAATAAAACCCTGAAAAAAAATTCAAATCAAATAGTCCCAAGAAACAAGCTGGTGTAACCATTCTAATATTGAATAAAATCAACTTTCAACTAAAAATTATCAAAAAAGATAAGGAAGGACACTTCATATTCATCAAAGGAAAAATCTACCAAGATGAACTCTCAATTCTGACCATCTATGCTTCAAATGCAAGGGCATGCACATTCATAAAAGAAATATTACTAAAGCTCAAAGCACACATTGCAACTCATACAATAATAGTCGGAGACTTCAACACCCCACTCTCAGCAATGGACAGATCATGGAAACACAAACTAAACAGAACAGAAGTTATGAACCAAATGGATTTAACAGATATTTATAGAATATTTCATCCTAAAACAGGATAATATACCTTCTTCTCAGCACCTCACAGTACCTGCTCCAAAATGGACCATATAATTGGTCACAAAACAGGCCTCAAAAGATAGAAGATTGAAATGATCCCATGCCTCCAATTAGATTACCATGGACTAAGGATGGTCTTCAATAACAACAAAAACAAAAGAAAGCCCATATACACATGGAAGCTGAACAATGCTCAACACAATGATAACTTGGTCAAAGAAGAAATAAAGAAAGAAATTAAAGACTTTTTATAATTTATTGAAAATGAAGGCACATCATACCAAAACTTATGGGACACAATGAAAGCAGTGTAAGAGGAAAACTTATAGCTCTAAGTGCCTCCAAAAAGAAAGTGGAGAGAGCATACACTAGCAGCTTGACAGCATACCTGAAAGCTCTAGAAAAAAAACAAACAAACAAATACACCCAATAAGAGTAGACAGCAGGAAATAATCAAACCCAGGGCTAAAATCAACCAAATAGAAACAAAAAGAATTATACAAAGAATCAATAAAACCAGGAGCTGGCTCTTTGAGAAAATCAACAAGATAGATAAACCCTTGGTGAGACTAAACAGAGGGCACAGAGACAGTATCCAAATTAATAAAATCAGAAATGAAAAGGGAGACATAACAATGGAAACTGAGGAAATTAAAAAAAATCATCATACTATACTCAACAAAATTGGAAATCTGGATGAAACTCAAACAAATCAGAAGCTTTTTGTCTACTCAAAGAATATCAGGCTGAGAAAGAAATTAGAGTAATGACACCCTTCACAGTAGTCCCAAATAATATGAAATACATTGGTGTGACTCTAACAAAGCAAGTGAAAGATCTGTATAGCAAGACCTTCAAGTCTCTGAAGAATGAAATCAAAGATCTTAGAAGATGGGAAGATCTCCCATGCTCATGGATTGGCAGGATTAATGTAGGAAAAATAGCCATTTTACTGGAAGTAATCTACTGATTCAATGCAATCCCCATCAAAATTCCAACTCAGTTCTTCATAGAGTTAAAAGAGCCATTTGAAAATTCATTTGGAATAACAAAAAAAAAACAGGATGGCAAAAACTATTCTCAACAATAAAAGAACTTCTAGGGCAATTACCATCCCTGACCTCAAGCTGTATTACAGAGCAAAAGTGATAAAACAAACAAACAAAAACAAACAAACAAACAAACAAACAAACAAAACCTGTATGATATTGGTACAAAGACAGGCAGCAAGATCAATAGAATAGAATTGAAGACCCAGAAATAAATCCACACACCTATGGTCACTTGATCTTTGACAAAGGAGCTAAAACCATCCAGTGGAGAAAAGACAGCATTTTCAACAAATGATGCTATTTCAACTGCAGGCCAGCATGTAGAAGAATGCAAATGGACCCATTCTTATCACCTTGTACAAAGTCCATGTGGATCAAGGACCTCCACATAAAACAAGATACATGGAAAATTACAGAAGAGTAAGTGGGGAAGAGCCTCAAACACATGTGCACAGGGGAAAATTTCCTGAACAAAACACCAATGACTTAAGTTCTAAGATCAAAAATAGACAAATGGGACCTCATAAAATTGGAAAATGTCTGTAAGGCAAAGGACACTGTCCACAGGTCAAAACGGCAACTAAATGATTGGGAAAAGATCTTTACCCATCCTACATCCAATAGAGGGCTAATATCCAATATATACAAAGATTTCAAGCAGTTAGACTCCATAAAATCAAATAACTCTATTAAAAATGGGGTATAGAGCTAAACAAAGAATTTTCAACTTGCATTATTGAATGGCTGAGAAGCATCTAAAGAAATGTTCAACATCCTTAGTCATCAGGGAAATGCAAATCAAAACAATCCTGAGATTCCATTCACACCAGTCTGAATGGCTAAGATCAAAAACTCAAGTGACAGCAGATGCTGCCATGGATGTGGAGAAAGAGGAACACTCCTCCTTTGTTGGTAGGATTGCAAGCTGGTACAACCACAGTGGAAATCAGTCTGGAGGTTCCTCAGAAAATTGGACATAGTATTATTTGAGGACCCAGTTATACCACTCCTGGGCATATACCCAAAATATTCTCCAACATATAACAAGGACACATGCTCCACTATGTTCATAGCAGCCTTATTTATAATAGTCAGAAGCTGGAAAGAACCCAGATGCCCTTCAGCAGAGGAATGGATACAGAAAATGTACATTTGCACAATGGACTACTACTCAGGCATTATAACATTGAATTCAGTAAATTCTTAGGCAAGTGGATGGAACTAGAAAATATCATTCTGAGTGAGGTAGCCCTATCTCAAAAGTGCACACATGGTATTCACTCACTGATAAGTGGATATTAGCTCAAAAGCTTGGAATACCCCAAATACAATTCACAGACCACATGAAGCTCAAGAAGAAGCAAGACCAAAGAGTGGGTACTTCAGTCCTTCTTAGAAAGGGGAACAAAATACTCACAGGTGTAAATGCGGAGACAACGTATGGAGCAGAGACTGAAAGAAAGGCCTTCCAGAGAATAACCCACCTGGGAATCCATCTCATATAGTGTCACCAATCCCAGACACTATTGTGGATGCCAAGAAGTGCTTGCTGAAAGAAGCCTGATATAGCTGTCTCCTGAGAGGCTCTTCCAGAGCCGGACTAATACAGAGATGGATGCTCACAGCCAACCATTGGACTGAGCACAGGGTCCCCAGTGGAGTAGTTAGAGAAAGGACTTAAGGAGATGAGTGTTTTGCTACCCCACAAGAAGAACAACAATATCCACCAACCAGACCCCCCCAGAGCTCCCAGGGACTAAAACACTAAGCAATGAGTACACATGGAGGGACTCATGGCTTCAGCTCCATATGAATCAGCTGGTGACCATGTCAGGCATCAATGGGAGGAGAGGCCCTTGGTCTTGTGAAGGCTCAATGGATGTCCCAGTGTAGGGGAATGCCAGGGTGGGGAGGCAGGTCTAGGTGGGTGGGTGGGGGAACACCCTCATAGAAGCAGGTGGAGAGAGAATGGGATGGAGGTTTTCAGAGGGGGAGGGGAACTGGGAAAGGGAATAACATTTGAAATGTAAATAAAGAAAATATCCAGTAAAAAAAACCTCTACTCTACTAAATTGGAAACTCTAAAAGAAATGAATATCTTTTTTTCATAGCTGCCATTACCAAAGTTAAGTTGAGACCAGACAAACAAGTCAAATAAACCTATGGCCCATAGTGTAATAGATGCAGTCTTTAAAAGTTTCACATCTTCACCATCACCATTGTTACCATCATCATCATCTTCATTAAGATCAAAAACAACAACAACAACAACAACAACAAACAACAGGAACAACAACAGGGCCAGATGGTTTTAGCACAGAGTTCTATCAGTCTTTCAAAAGGAGGTAATATCAATACTTCATAAAATAAAAACAGAAGGAACATTGCCAATTTATTTTATGAGGCCACAATTACTCTAACCTCATAAATATTCAAAAAGGAAGAGAATTACAGACTAATTTCCCTTATGAACAAAGATGTAAAATAATCAAAATATTTTCAAATAAATCCACGAAAATTTCAAAAAGATCATCTACTATGATCAATTATGCTTCATCCCAAAGATACAGGGCTGATTAAAT
>CM052701.1:141113389-141158744 GCA_028551405.1 Uromys caudimaculatus
CCACCAGGGAGAAAGGAGAGGACTTTGGGCCTGAGGGTGCTAGGGGCACCAGTAAAAGGGAATGTCAAGGTGGGAATATGGGAATGGGTGGGCGGGTAGGTGGGAGGAGGAATTCCCTCACAGAGGCGGAGAGGGGGAGGGGACACGGGGTTTCTAAAGAAAAGGGGAATCATCGGAAATGTAAATAAAATATCAAAAAAAAAAAAATAAATAAATAAATAAATAAAAAAAAAAAAGAAAAACAAGAGATGTAATACACCATAAACAAACAGAAGAAATAAACCACACGATCATTTTATTAGATGCATTTGGCAAAATCCAGCATTTTCTCATGACAAAAGAGATTAGAGGTAAAAGGGACATAATAAAGGCAGTTTACAGTGAGCCTATAGACAACATCAAACTAAATGTAGAGAAACAAAGTAATTCCACTAAAATCAGAAATAAGACAAGGTTGTTAACTCTGTCCATATCTATTCAATATAGCACTTCAAGACTTAGCTAGAGCAGCAAGGAGAGTAAAGGAATCAAATTGGCAAGGAATAATTCAGACTTTCTTTATTTGCAGATGATATACGATACATAAGTGAATATTGTCATCAGGGACCTCCTACAGCAGATACATACTTTGAGCAAAGTAGTTGAATACAAAATTAAATCACAAAAATTAGTAGCCATCCTATCTACAAATGCAAAACAAATTGAGGGAAAAAATCAGCGATTTTCAGATAGCCTTCAGTAATATAAAGAATCTTGGATTAAGTCTCATACAGGTAAAAGACTCGTATGATGAAAACTTCAAATCTTTGAGGCAAAAAATATTGAAGAAATTATCAGAAGATAATAGATTTCTCATGCTCATGGATCTGTAGGATTAAAATAGTAAATCCTACAGATTCAATATAATCCTTATCAAAATTATAACACCATTATTTACAGACCTTGAAAAGATAATTTTCAACTTTATATGAAAAACAAAACAAAGCAAAACAAAATAAAATATAAAATTTTAACAATAAAAGAACTGCTGGAGGTCTCACCATTGCCAATTTTAAGTTGTAGTATGGAACTATCATAATAAAAACTGCATGGTATTGGCATAAAACAGATATGTTGATCTATGCAATGACATTGAATGACATTGAAGACCTAAATATAAATTCATACACATATGGATACCTGATTTTGATAAAGAAACAAGAAATATGCACTGGAAAAAGACAACATCTTCACTAAATGGTGCTGGTTATATGAATGTCTGCATGTAGAAGAACGCAAACAGTTGCATCCATATGACCATGCACAAAACTCAATTCCAAATGGATCAAAGACCTGAATATAAATCCAGATATATTGAGTGTTATAGAATAGAAAGTAGAGAACAGCCCTGTACTCATTGGCACAGAAGAAGTCTTCCTAGAAAAAACACTGATAGTAGAGAGACTAAGATCAACAATTAATAAATGGAAACTTATGAAACTGAAAATCTGTGTAAGGGAAAGGACACCTTCATTTGGACAAAGTGGCAGCCTGCAGAATGGGACAAGAATTTTACCAACTCCACACATCTAGTAGAAGATTAATATACAAAATATATAAAGAACTCAAGAAACTATCAAAAAGTGAGTAACCTAAATAAAAATGAGGTACAGATAAAAAATATATATATAAAGAACTCTCTATAGAGAAAATTTAAATGGCTGAGAAACACTCGAAGTGTTCAATATTCTTATCCTTCAAGGAAACATAAATCAAAACGTTTTGGGATTCCATATTACAGCTCAGAATGGCTATGATCAACAACACAAATACTATGCTGGTATATTCATAGCTTTGTGTTACTCAGCCATCATCAGAGAAGATTCTTCCTGAAGAAAATGGGAATAAATACAGAGACTTACATCCAGACATTATGGAGAGGGGGGAGGACAGAGACAGACAGAAACAGAGAGACAGAGACAGACAGAGACAGAGGTATATCTTGGAACATACAGCCCTACATAGGATGTCTTCATCAATCTCGCCTCTTAGAACTCAGGGAACCTCAAGAAAAGAGAAACAGAAAGAATATATGAGCCAGAGAGTATGAAGAACAAGACACTCTGATTAATTAAACAAGGTGCATATGAGCTCACAGAGACTGAAGTGGCAAGCACGAGATTTACATGAATCTGCATTAAGTCCTCTGTGTTTATATCTTTCAGCTTATTATTTTTGTGCAACTCCTGCGTGTGTGAGCAAGTGTGTCTCTGATTCTTATGCCTGCTTTTATGCATCCTTTCCTTCTGTTGGGTTGCCTTTTCCAGCCTCAGTGTGATGGTTCTTGCTTTATCTTATTATATTTTATTTTATCATGTTTTATTGATATCTATTAGAGCCCTGCTCTTATAATTGGATGATGAAAAAGGAGTGAATCTTGAGGGAAAGTGAGGTGTGGAAGAAACTAGAATTATAGAGGGAGGGGGAAATGTAACCAGGACATGTTATATGAGAAAAGAATCTATTTTCAATAAGAAAAAAATTTTAAAAAGTATATTTCTAGTCTAAAGAAAATGTAACTGATGCTATCCCTGAAATGACAATATTGCTGATGAACCTCAAGTTATTTAGATGGATGAATATGCTTTATTTTAAATGTATAAGATGGTGTTTGGATATCTGGGGAAAAGGCATCAGAAGTGCTTATTCGTTTGTGAACAATAAGTTTAAAAACTTTATGGAACCTAATGTTTTTCAGGAGGATTTGAAGAACCTGAAGTAGAGGCACTCCTCCCTGAGAACTAGCTTGTAAGGTACCAGAAGCCACTGTACAGGCTTTTAAAGGAGGAAAACAGGGAAGTAACTAACAGTCCTGTGATGGCTGTGAAACACAATGATCAGCATACCGTGAAAACCCTAAAGGTATAGGTATGCACGCTATGAAGGTAACTAGCAACTATCTAATTGGACTTATGACACACTCAACAAAAGAGAAACCGTGTTGGAAACCTAGCCAACTACCCATGGGTTAAGAACTCATGGATCCTGGAGGAGAACCTACAACAACACTTTAGCAAAACCACACAGTCCCTAATTACATTCTAAATATTTGTCTTCACATCCCAAGGTAATGATAGTCCTCATCCCTCATCAAGGAAACTTCTCACTGAAACAGAGACAGACCAATACTGAAAACCACATTCATTTAAAATGCAGTCTGTAGGCTAGTCACAGTAGAAACATCTACAAAACACCCCAGCATTTAAAGTTCAGGGAACACTACAGAAAGGAAAGAATTATTGTAAGAGGATCAGTATTTTGCTATGAGACTGTCCCTAGCGAATAGGGCCATTTTTTTTCTCATGACATAGGGGAATAAATCATTTGCAGAATGTAGTGTCAGAAGCTATTCCTGTGAAGTCTCATAAATATGATTGCCTAAACTTGAACTGAACAAGGAGAACAAAAATAGATATGCTAAATGGAGGAAACCATAAGGTTTCAACCCTACACAAAGAACTATAGGTAACTAGGAAATGGACAGTGTAGGGGAAATAGTCTTTCCTAGGGAACAAAATATCAGTTAGTTATCCAAAACCAAGTGGTCAGTCCTGAAAACACACATACAGGTAACATACAGACAGCAAGGTTATGTTAAGTAGTATGTATGTATATGCATACACATGTATTTTAAAGAAAACACAGAGTGTATATGGGAAGGTTTGAGTGGATAAAAGGGAATGGGAAAATGATGAAATCTTATAATCTCAAAAGTAAACAATATAATAAAAAACAGGGACACATTGATAATGAACTTTAGTAATAAGCACGGTCTTTGGGTGTGCTAGCTTTTTTCTTTGACTTTCAACCATGTCCACTCTTTCATTCCCCAGGGTTTATATTTTATCTTGTAACCTACTTGCTAGCTGTTTGACATACACTGTGGTAATGGCAATTGGGATTCTTTCTTACTCTTTGCTTATCATGGAAAATAAGAAACATTGCTGGTATGGCTGTATACTAAACTAAAGGGGAATAATTTTAAAAATGCAATCAGGTTGTAATTTTATTATTGGTCCATAAAGGAAGACTCAGACAACTTTCCCTTTAGCTAGTGTCTGCTACCTTCTACTAACTAAAGATGAGTGAGTGGCTGGCTGCTCTGCTATCATGGATTGTGATACCACAAGACAAAGTATGAAGAATAAATGGAATTTGACTTCATTGGTTTAACCTCTAGAAGAATCATGAGACTAAGAAGAGAGGCTGTGGGGAAGGGATCAATAGTTGACAAATGAGAAGAGTCTCAGTCAGTTGGAAGGGGCATTTGTTTTCACACGACATAGGAGAATAAGTCACTTGCAGAATTCAACAGTCAGGATTGTCCTTGGCAAAATAACACTAGCTTTCCTCTATTTAAAATTTCTAGTAACTATAGCACAAAGAGTATTTTAAAAATAATATAATTTGGGAAATTGGAGGTATAACTACCCAAACTGATGCTTGCTTCAATTAATTATTAAACATAACATCAAATTATTTGAGAGAATGTGAGTTATCACACACAGTATGTGTACTAAAATGTGATTCTTGTGCTACCAAATTTTTTTTATAGTAAAGGAGCTTATAGTCTGTTACTGATACATGATATCTATGTTATATTATTGCTTACTGATTTCCTCCACTGATTGTATTTCTCTTACCATTTATTTTTATAACTTTATCCTTTAGTATAAAAATTACCAACATTCTTTGCATATAATATAAATATGTTTGTTCCATTCTGGGTCTTGATATTTGCCTTTATCCTGTTTCTCATCTGTTCTCTGCCATTTTTGTTTTAGTGGCCAGTAGCTTAAGGCATCAGATGTTGCATTTTAATACTAAAATAAGGCTATGTAGGTTTGTTACTGCCCAGATACAAAGTGCCTTCTCATACTGGATCTCAGGATGAAAGAATATTGCCACAAGAAGGGCAGAAATACAACATAGAGTCTAACTCAAATTTCATAATTACATGTTATTGTATGGCATTTTTCTATAATTTGCAACATTCCCCATGAATTGAAACGTCCAAGAAGCAAGGGGATTCTAGTGAGTCTCAGAAGGTAAACCAAAGGTCATGTATCCAGGACACAAGAAAATTGCAAGATTTTTGAGGGCCTATAACCAACCAATGTAAAAGGTTGCTAGGAGTGGAGGCTAAGAAGTCAAACTTCAGAAAGAAATACTGTGAAATGGCCTGCATGCTGTAAAGAGAGATCTAGGGTGTAGTTGTCAGGAGTCTTTACCCATGTACGCTGGCCTTTCTCGAAATTCAGCTGCATTTGAGCTATATCTGTTCCTCATAAGTAACTGCACACTCATACTCCTGTTAGTAATCCTAATAAAAACTTACTAATTCCCCAAATTGGATATTTGTACAATTGTTACTGTGGTTTATTGTAGGCTCCTTTACTGTGGTGAAGTGACATATGTGTTGATATGTTGTGGTCTTCCCTGGAAAAGTCTAACAGAGAGAGAGAGAGAGAGAGAGAGAGAGAGAGAGAGAGAGAGAGAGAGAGAGAGAGAGAGAGAATTTATTTTTTAATAACATAACTGTGAAAATTGCTCAGATCCAAGTGACATGACTTTCAAGACTCAGAATGAGAAATCCTTGTACTGTTAAGTCTTACCTTTCCCATGCATGCTTTTTTGATGTCTGCTTCCCTATTTTTCCTTTCTGGTTAAAAAGTTTATTTGCCCTCTTACTTTCTTGAGAGAATGCAACAGAGTAACATACCTCAAGTGTCAGAATCCAAGGAGAACTGCTTCTTAATCTTAATTAAATGCTCTCAGATAAGACTGAAATGGTTGAGTGTGGATGAGGTTGTCATTTGCAGCACTGTAGACAGAACACAGCAAGCAAGATCATACTGAACAAGGTAACTGCTAGGATCCAGCAACGTAGCTATGATAATTATGTTGAGGTAAAGTGAACAAGAAAAGGTAATACCATCATTACTTAGATTTCATTTGGCCATAGGTTGCTCATTAGGAATCAGTCCTTAAATAAAATTATTACTACAATTTTTGTTTCTTATTAAAAGAAAATTGGGCTTTATAATATGAAGTCTTCTTGCTCATCCTCTGAAAATATATGACTTTCTTGCAAGATGCTATCCCCAAGTTTTCAATTTCTCTAATACATAAGTAAAAAATTATCATAAGCAGATGCCATTCCAATGACAGACAAAACATCAACATGGCTATTTCCTTACATAGACAGTTTTGAATGTACTAATAAAGATATTTCACTGACTGATATTTACAAAATTTTGGAGCAAGATACTGAATCAAAACAATGAAGTTTATTTATACCAGCCTTTATATATCTACACTGTCTATAAGTAGTGGCATCAAGTAAATAAGAAGTATTATATTTTAAAATTATTGTTATATATCACTGTTCAGAATCTATGTGTTATTTTCTTTTTCAATGATATGAGGCAGAAATTATAACTCCATGTTGAAACTGAGACAAGTTGAGTAGCAGGCTAAAGGTCCCATTGTTATTAAATGACATATTCAAAACATAAATCCAGGTTAGATTAATTCTAAAATCTGAACTTTTTGGTTAAATGTCTAGCTTTTCAGTTTCCATGTCTCTTGCTGCTAATATTTGCTGAACATTGTTCTCAGCTGGAGCAATGTGTGCATACTAGAAATAGTGTTCAGTATTCTTATTTGAGAACAGTAGGCCCTGACCAATCACTGTAATACATTGGAGATTGAAAAATTAAAGCAACAAATGCTTATCAAGTATCTGTTTGTGATGTTCGACGTTATCTTTATCACGACAGATAGTTAGAATAGCTGGTAAAATATTTCTAGATGCATCTGTGAGGCTCCTTCAGAAAAAAGATTAAATGTGAAAGTGGACAGACAAAAGATATACTTCCACTAATATCCATTCCGTTTGTGTCTGGGTACAACACACAGTTCTACCCACAGAAGAAGGAAACTCTCTTATTGGCTCTCCTTTTAGCTGAGACATTCACTCTCTTCAGTCTTTGGCCATTAAAACATAAATCCTTTGTCTGTAGGATGTGGCTGTTGGATGAATTACACCACATGTTTTCCAGCTTTTTGGGCTTCCTGGCTTCCACAATAGTGTGAGCCAACTCCCACAGTAACTCTCATACACTATACATACCTTATTGGCTTTGTTTCTCTGGAGAAACCTGACTAGTATCGTGCTACAGATAGTCAGCCAGGTGTTGTAGAAGACACCCACACTTAACTTATTCTCACAGATGACAGATTACATATGCTTTAAGGGGAAACTGAATTAAGTGAAGGCAGGACAAGATTAAAATCAAACAGGATGGGATGTGTTCCCCGAGCTGGAGATCTCAACATAGAAGATAAAATGATTCACAAATACCTCCTACAAGTTTTGAAGAAAAAACTTCCTCTGGCTTATCTTTTATAATTGGCAATTTTACTCATTGATGGTTTGGTTAACTAATTTTCAGTTAATTACTGTTTTACTGTAAGTAAAATGCTTGAATTTGTCCTGTGTTTCATAGGTTAGAGCATCAATTCGATATTCTTTATGAGGAAAAACCAGAGCTTTTTGCAATAATATTATTCTGGACAACTTATAATTTTTACAAAATAGTTTCTGGTGCATTTTAAACCTTCTTCAAATGAAATATTCTATTGATACTAACTGTTATTTAGGTCTATCATTGGATAAAGTAGCTCCATTTTTACTTTTTCTATATTTTCAGTTTTTAAAAATTCTGAATTCATAGGGAAATAATAATACTAAAAATTTTATAGGGAGAATATTTTGAATGTCATTTTATGATAATTTTAATCTTTTGGACCATGACTTTGAAGTCTCTATTGTAATTATTTGTTGAATTAGCTGTCTATTGAGTACTCAGTAGAGAGGCATTTTAGCTAGACTTGTTGCTTCATTTGCTCTTTTGGAGATATAGTATTACTGTCTTTCAATACATAGAGATGGCAGCTTACAGTGCCCTTTCTGAACTGTTCTTCTTCTGCTAATATTGGGCTACATATTTCGTATTTGGTTATTAGCTTGTCTTCTAGTTTAGCACTAAATTTTAAAAACTTTTATTTCTTAATTTTTGTACAGTTTGTAATTACATCAGAAACTTGCTTGTATTGATGTCCATTTACTTAACTCAGTACTATGACTTAGCAATAGATGTGGCATATGTTCTACATCACTTTAAAAATATGCCTGTGGGAAACTTGAAAAAAATCATAAATCCTACTTGAATTAAAGAATTATAAAAATTGATTTTCAATTTATATCTTTGCATAGAAATATTTATACCTCTCAGCATTTGGATCTCAGCTAATTTAAAATCTAATTTTATGTTTTGAACAACACAATCAGAACATCAGCTGTACCTACAGGGTTTTTGTTAATTAATGTCAGACCATTTGCTATCTGCTTTTCGTGAGTTACCATTTCTTCTACAATCTTCATAGCCTCCTGTCCTACTTAATGTGTATACAAAGATATTCTTAATATTTCATTGATATTCACACACACAAACACACACACACACATACACAGAGAGAAAGACAGAGACAGAGACAGAAACAGAGACAACTTTGTGAGGAAAAAGCAAGGAAAAAACTTTAAAAAACAACTACCTAGAGTTATGTGCAGAACTTGCAAATTATTTTATTTACATAAAATGCACACATATTTCATTTGTATACAGAAAATTTTAAATAAATATGTTCACACATATTTTACAATAAATAGTATTTATTCATGTTTCTAGATGAACATAAGAAGATGTCTCAAAATATTATTTACCAACAACAAAATCAAGCACCCAATGATCTTATCAAATATCAAGCATGGACTACCATATACAAGCCTAGCACGACTGGTACAAAAGACAAAATAGACAATATAGATATTTCCAGGAAAAGAACAGAATAGTAGAGAACAGAGCTGTAAGCTTTCTGAACAATGTGATAAGAGCATATTTGTTTGTTAAGACTTACCTTCCATGAATCCTACTTGAGTATTTTACTTGTTTAACATTGTACAGATGAGAAGTGAGATAGAAGTTAGTATCTACTAAAAGAGAACAACCACAAGTCTCAAATCCTATCAGTCTTCTTCCCTTTATATGTTCTAATACAGGATCAAGATACATCATAAAGATGGCCATTCAACTCTTCTCAAAGATGAGGACACTGAGAGTAATCTCAAAAGCTCAGTGATATAGTCATTGTAAATATCAGCACATAATATTTAGAAATACTCAAATGTAACTCATTATTTCCACACAGAAATCTTAGTCTCATTCTGGTGATTACTTAAACACAAAGAAAACTTAATCTGAGACCCTACAAATAATGAACCTATGACTGTGGAATCTTCTGCCCAGAAATACTTTCTTTCAATTTCAGAATCGTTTCACAAATGTATATATAAAATTGGACTATTAAATAATGGGAATGAAGTTGTAAACATTAATATGAATAAGAATTTTAAAAATAATCCTGCAGCATTGCTGTGTCTAAAAATATAATCTTCATTATTGTTGAGATGACTTAGACTCACATTTGCTTATCTAATACCCAAGTGGTATGTTCCAATACCACTCAAATGAGAATCATAATAGTAAAGTGCTTCAAGAACTTTCTACAGAGACTGCTCAGATGATATTGTGTTTGATTCTCTTGTGACATTGTAGCATTAAAATTGCCACCACCAAGAGATAGTGATTTGTAAAAAAGGTTCAACACCAGGAACACAATCCATCTCTTAAATATCATCTTTTCAATTACTTTACTGAACATATTCTTTCTAAGGAAACCTTCCAAACCATTTCAAAGACAAAACCATTTCAAAGACAAGCTCATTTGAAGAGCAGTGCTTATTGCATACACAATTTGGTTTCTCCCTTTACACTTGGCTACTGCTGATACAGAGAAGCAACATTTCCAGAATGTTACCATCTTACGTGAAAATGATGGTTTCACAATCATTTTAACATTTTAGATCAGGGTACTTATCACCAAAACAAATGCACTTCACATTTGAATATATTTTTTAATTTGAATTCTGGACAAGGAATTACAGTCTACTGCCAGAAATAGAAGGGTCTTTTGCCATGGAAATCTGGGCCTGTTTTATGGGCATTCTAGGTAAAGTGACATGAATATTTCATTTCTATTACTGAGAAAAGATTTATCCAGATGATAAGTATGGTGTCTCACTATGGTAATTGTAGTCAGGACAAACCTTTTGTACAAGTTTATAGTCAACACTGTAAAAGGCAATATGAATGCAGATGACTTTGAATGGTTTGGAACATAACCAGGACACATGACTCTGAGTATGCTCCTGATAGCAGATTTTGGATGGATCAAAATTGCACAAAGCGGTCTTCTTTGCCCGATCTGTTTTTTCATACTCAATACGGCAGTTAAAAGATTTGGATTCCTTAGTCTCCAAGGTAGACTGGGTGGATACTTCAAATTCTACTACTTTAGAGGGGGGTACCAAGCTCACTGAAACATTGCCCAGGCCTGTTGAATTGTGTCGGAAATAAACACTAAATGTTCCATTTCCATGATCGACAATTTTTCCTGTGATGAGCAGATTAAGTTTGACAGTTTTAATGTTAGAATGAAAGTCACCCCACCCAAACATTTTCTTAAATTTTCCTGTCTTCACTATTGGCCGTCGTTTAGTTCTTCCTAGTTGCTCCTGAATCTCTGTTATGTTTGCCAGCCAATCCCAAAAGTTTTCCATGTTGCTTGCATATGCTGGCTTTGGACCTGGAGGTTGTTTAACAAATAGATGCAGAGGACTGGTAATCCTTGAATGTACCACATTTCCAACCAGTGTTCCAGGAATAGTTCTGTCTTCCCAGTCTGCAGTTTCTGTGGTACGTATCACTTCTTTACTGTCACAAAATAGCTGTAGGAGAAGAAGAAGAAATATATACATTGGGACAGTGTTTGAATATAAACATAGATTAATAAGGCAAAAAGAAATAAGATGATTTAGATTCTAAGAGTCAGTTGACACAAGTATGTTCAACAATATAATGACAAGAACAATCAATTCAATCAGTGTAAAATGCTAACAAATGATAAAGAATGCTAAATGGTTAGGTTAAAATGAGGCACATCACCTTAGTGGTTGCTTTTGTTCTTTCTATTCTCAGCTTTTTATTTTGCAGATTGGCTCAAGTAGTGTTATTTTTGGCCCTCATGCCAAACCATTGTATTTGTGAGTATGAGTTCTTTTAGATAGATAAATATATAGACACCAAAGGATTTTTAAATTAAGAATCTATATGCCATTTAAATATAAGATATTGATAAATCTTTCAAATATATTTTGAAAGAAGGATTATGACATTATTTATTCAGAGTCAATATATAAAACTTCAGTTTTTATTACAATTCTATCTTAAAATTTGTAACAAAAATAATTACTAATTGATTTTCCATGATAATTTTAGATGAAAACATATAATAATATATTTACTGGCCTTATATTAAGAGAAAAATAATGTGAAAAGCTACAAATTGATTAAAAGACTACATAGCTTAATATATTTTAATTATCCACATATAAGTATACAAAATATATTTTATTTGCAATACAGAATTGCTACGAAAGACCTACATGTCTATTTCATAGGTTTCAAATCTTGTAGTTCAAATTATTGCCTCTGAGACAGCACATTTATTTAGATTAGTTTTTCCTTTTTATTGGTTTAGAAGAAGTCATCATGATTGACACAAAACATTTAGTTATGTCAATGTGGATTGCAAGGGGAAAGATTATTAATTTTTTTTCTTTTTTTAAATTGGATATTCTCTTTATTTACATTTCAAATGTTGTCCCTTCTCTCCTCCGGAAGCCCCAAATCCCATCGCCTCTCCCCCTGCCTATATGAGGGTGCTCCCTGACCCACCCAACCACGCACCCAATCCCGCATTCCCGCCTTGGCATTGTCCTACACTAGGACATCGAACCCCCTCAGGCCCAAGGAACATTCCTACCATAGGTGTCCAAAAAGGCCCTCCTCTGCCACATATGTGGCTGGAGCCATGGGTCCCTCCATGTGTGTTCTTGGGTTGGTAGTCCAGTACCCGGGAGCTCCAGGAGGGTCTGGTGGGTTGATAATGTTGCTCCACCCCCCATGGGGCTGCAGACACTCTCAACTCCTTCAGTCCCTTCTCCAACTCCCCATCAGGGACCCCATACTCAGTCCAATGGTTGGCTGTGAGCATCTGTCTCTGTATTTGTCCAGCTCTGGCAGAACTTCTCAGGAGACAGCCATATCAGGCTTCCATCAGGAAGCACTTCCTGGCATCCACAATAGTGTCCGGGTTTGGTGACTGTATATGGAATGTATCCCCAGGTGGGGCAGTCTCTGGATGGCCTTTCCTTCAGTCTTTGCTCGACACTTTGTCTCCATATTTCCTCCTGTGAGTTCCCCCTTCTAAGAACTGAAACACCTACACTTTGGTCTTCCTTCTTCTTGAGCTTCATGTGGTCTGTGAATTGTATTTTGAGTATTCCAAGCTTTTGGGCTAATATCCACTTATTAGTGAGTACATGCCATGTGTGTTCTTTTGTGTCTGGGTTACCTCACTCAGGATGATATTTTCAAGTTCCATCCATTTGCCTGCGAATTTCATGAAGTCTCTGTTTTTAATAGCTGATTAGTACTCCATTGTGTAAATGTACCACATTTTCTGTATCCATTCCTCTGTTGAGGGACATCTTGGTTGTTTCCAGCTTCTGGCTATTATAAATATGGCTGCTATGAACATAATGGAGCATGTGTCCTTATTACATGTTGGAGCAACTTCTGGGTATATACTCAGGAGTGGTATAACTGGGTCCTCAGGTAGTACTATGTCCAGTTTTCTGAAGAACTGCCAGACTGATTTCCACAGTGATTGGAGAAGCTTGCAATTCTACCAGCAATGGAGGAGTGTTCCTCTTTCTCCACATCCTTCCCAGCATCTGCTGTCACCTGAGTTTTTGATCTTAGTCATTCAGACTGGTGTGAGGTAGAATCTCAAGGTAGTTTTGATTTATGTTTCCCTGATAACTAAGGATGTTGAACATTTCTTTAAGTACTTCTGGGCCATCTGAGTTTCCTCAAATTGAGAATTCTCTGTTCCCCATTTTCAATAGGGTTAATAAACTCTATGGAGTCTAACTTCTTGAGCTCTTAGTACGTATTTGATATTAGCACTCTATCAGATGTAGAATTTGTAAAGATCTTTTCCCAATCTGTTGGTTGCCATTTTGTCCTATTGACGGTGTCCTTTGCCTTAAAGAGGCTTTGCAATTTTATGAGGTCCCATTTGTCAATTCTTGACCTTAGAGTTTAAGCCACAGGTGTTCTGTTCAGGAAATTTTCCCGTGTGCGCATGTGTTTAAGACTTTTTCCCACTTCCTCTTCTGTTAGATTCAGTGTATCTGGTTTTATATGGAGATCCTTGATCCACTTGAACTTCAGCTTTGTACAGTGAGATAAAAGTGGAACTATTTGCATTCTTCATGTTGTCCACCAGTTGAACCAGCACCATGTGCTGAAAACTCTGTCTTTTTTCCACTGGATGGCTTTAGCTCTTTTGTCAAAGATCAAGTGTGTAGATTTATTTCTGGGTCTTCAATTCTGTTCCATTGATCTATGTGCCTGTCACTGTACCAATACCATGCAGTTTTCATCACTATTGCTCTGTAGTACAGCTTGAGGTCAGGGATGGTGTTTCTCCCAGAAGTTCTTTTATTGTTAAGAATAGTTTTCATGATCATGAGTTTTTTGTTATTTCAAATGAATTTTCTAACTCTATGAAAATTTGAGTTGGAATTTTGATAGGGATTGCATTGAATCTGTAGATTGCTTTCGGCAATATGAACATTTTTACTATATTAATCCTTCCAATTCATGAGCATGGGAGATCTTTCTATCTTCTGAAGTCTTCTTTGATTTCTTTCTTCAGAGACTTGAAGTTCTTGCTGTAGAGATGTTTCAATTGTTTGGTTAGAATCACACCAAGATATTTTATATTGTTTGTGACTATTATCAAAGGTGTTGTTTCCATAATTTCTTTCTCTGCCAGTTTGTCCTTTGAGTATAGGAAGGCTACTGATTTGTTCGAGTTAATTTTATATCCAGCCACTTTGCTGAAGTTAATCAGCTGTAGGAGTTCTCTGGTGTAATTTTTGGCATCACTTAAGTATACTAACATATTGTCTGGAAATAGTGATATCTTGATGTCTTCCTTTCCAATTTTTATCCATTTGACTTTCTTTTGTTGTCTAATTACTCCTGCTAGAACGTTGAGTACTATATTGAATAGATAGCGAGAGAGTATGGAGTCTTGTCTAGTCCCTGAATTTGGTGGGATTGCCTCACGTTTCTCTCCTTTTAGTTTGATGTTGGCTACTGGTTTTCTGAATATTGCTTTTACTATGTTTACGTATGGGCCTTGAATTCCTAATCTTCCAAAGACTTTTATCATGAAGAGATGTTGAATTTTGTCAAATGCTTTTTCAGCATCAAATAAAATGATCACGTGTTTTTTTTTTTTTTAAGTTTATTTATATAGTGGATTACCTTGATGGGTTTCTGTATATTGAACCATCCCTGCATCCCTGGGATGAAGCCTACTTGATTGTGGTGAATGATCATTTTGATGTGTTCTTGAATTCAGTTTGTAAGAATTTTATTTAGTATTTTTGCATCGATATTTATAAGGGAAACTAGTCTGAAGTTCTTTCTTTGTTTGGTCTTTGTGTGGTTTTGTATAAGTGTAGCTGTGGCTTCACATAACAAATTGAGTAGTGTTCCTTCTGTTTCTATTTTGTGGAATAGTTTGAAGAGTATTAGTATTAGGTCTTCTTTGAAGGTCTGATAGAATTCTGCACTAAATCCATCTGGTACTGGGATTATTTTGGTTGGGACACTTTTAATAACTGCTTCTATTTCTTTAGGGGTTATGGGACAGTTCAGATGGTTTATCTGATCCTGATTTAACTTTGGAATTTTGTATGTGTCTAGAAAATTGTCCATTTTGTCCAGGTTTTCCAGTTTTGTTGAGTATAGTCTTTTTTAGTAAGATCTGATGATTCTTTTTAATTTCCTCAGTTTCTATTGTTATATCTCCCTTTTCATTTATGATTTTGTTAATTTGGATATTGTCTCTGTGCCCTCTTTTAGTCTGGTTAAGGGTTTATCTATCTTGTTGATTTTCTCAAAGAACCAGCTACTGGTTTTGTTGATTCTTTGTATAGTTCTTTTTGTTTCTATTTGGTTGCTTTCAGCTTTGAGATTGATTATTTCCTGGTGTCTATCTACTCTTCTTGGGTGTATTTGCTTCTTTCTTCCTTCCTTCCTTCCTTCCTTCCTTCCTTCCTTCCTTCCTTCCTTCCTTCCTTCCTTTCTTTTTTTCTTTCTTTCTTTCTCTCTTGAATATTTTCTTTATTTATATTTCAAATGCTTTCCCCTTTCCAGGGGAGCCTTGAGAATCCCCTATCCCATCTTCCCTGCCTTTATGAGGGTGCTCTCTCACCCACATATGTACTCCTGTCTTCCCTCCCTGTCATTCCCGTACACTGGGGCATCAAACACCCATAGGCCCAGTTCTAGAGCTTTCAGCTGTGCTGTTATGCTGCTAGTATATGCTCTCTCCAGTTTATTTTTGGAGGCACTCAGAGCTGTAAGTGTTCCTCTTAGCACTGCTTTCATTTTGTCCTATAAGTTATGATATTTTGTGCCTTCATTTTCATTAAATTCTAAAAAGTCTTTAATTTCTTTCTTTCTTCCTTAACCAAGTTTTCATTGAGTAGGGAGCTGTTCAGCTTCCATGTGTATGTGGGCTTTCTGATGTTTTTGTTGTTTTTGAAGACCAGCATTAGTCTGTGGTGATCTGATAGGATGCATGTGATTATTTCAATCTTCTTGTAGCTGTTAAGGCCTGTTTTGTGACTGATTATATGGTCAGTTTTGTAGAAGGTACCATGAGGTGCTGAGAAGAAGGTATATCCGTTTGTTTTAGAGGGAAATGTTTATAGATATCTTTTAAATCTATTTGGTCCATAACTTCTGTTAGTTTCACAGTGTCTCTTTTTAGTTTCTGGTTCTATGATTTGTCCATTGCTGAGAATGAGGTGTTGAAGTCTCCAACTATTATTGTATGAGTTGCGATGTGTGCTTTGAGCTTTAGTAAAGTTTCTTTTATGAATGTGGGTGCCCTTGCATTTAGAGCATAGATGTTCATAATTGAGAGTTCTTCTTGGTAGATTTTTCCTATGATGAGTATGAAGTGTCCTTCCTTATCTTTTTTGATAATTTTTGGTTGAAGGTAGATTTTATTCCATATTAGAATTGCTGCTCCAGCTTCTTTTTTGGGACCATTTGCTTGGAAAATTGTTTTCCAGCCCTTTACTCTGAGGTCCTGTCTGTCTTTCACACTGAGGTGCAGTACTTGTATGCAGTAAAATGCTGGGTCCTGTTTGTGTATCTAGTCTGTTAGTCTATGTCTTTATATTGGGGAGTTGAGTCCATTGATGTTAGGAGATATTAAGAAAAAGTGATTGTTGCTTCCTGTTGTTTTTGTTGTTAAAGGTAGAATTATATTTGGGTGGCTATCTTCTTTTGGATTTGTTGAAAGAAGATTACTTTCTTGCTTTTTTTAGTGAGTAGTTTCCCTCCTAGTGTTGGAGTTTTCCATCTATCATCCTTTGTAGGGCTGTATTTGTAGAAAGATATTGTGTAAATATGTTTTTGTCATAGACTATCTTGGTTTCTCCATGTATGATAATTGAGAGTTTTGCTTGGTATAAGTAGCCTTTCCTGGCATTTGTGTTTTCTTAGTCTTTATGACATCTGCCCAGGATCATCTGGCTTTTATACTCTCTGGTGAGAAATCTCCTCTAATTCTGATAGGTCTTCCTTCATATGTTACTTGACTCTTTTCCCTTACTGCTTTTAATATTCTTTGTTTTGTGCATTTGGTGCTTTGATTATTATGTGCTGGGAGGCATTTCTTTTCTGGTCCAATCTATTTGAAGTTTTGTAGGCTTCTTGTATGTTTATGGGCATCTCTTTAGGTTAGGAAAGATTTCTTCTATAATTTTGTTGAAGATATTTACTGGCCCTTTACATTGGGAATCTTCACTCTCTTCTATACCTATTATCCTTAGGTTAGGTCTTTTCATTGTGTCCTGGATGTTCTGGGTTCTTTTTTGTTTTTTTGGTTTTTTGGGTTTTTTTTGGTTAGGAGCTTTTTGCATTTTACATTTTCTTTGACTGTTGTGTCAATGTTTTCTATGGTATCTTCTGTACTTGAGATTCTCTCTTCTATCTGTTGTATTCTATTGCTGTTGCTTACATCTATGACTCCTGATCTCTTTCCTAGGTTTTCTATCTCCAGGGTTGTCTCCCTTTGTGATTTCTTTATTGTTTCTATATCCATTCTTAGATTCTGGTTGTTTTTGTTCAATTACTTCACCTATTTGGTTGTGTTTTCCTGTAATTCTTTAAGGGATTTTTGTGTTTCCTCTTTAATGGCTTCTACCTTTTTACTTGTCTTGTCCTATATTTCTTTAAGGAAGCTATTTATGTCCTTCTTAAAGTCCTCTATCATCATCATAAGATGTGATTATAAAACAGAATTTTGTTTTTCTGGTGTTTTGGGGTATCCAGGGCTGGCTGTGGTGGGAGAACTGGGTCTGATGATGCTTAGTAGTAGCCTTGGTTTCTGTTGCTTATATTCTTGCCCTTGCCTCTCGCCTTCTGGTTAACTCTGGTGTTAGCTGGTCTTGCTGTCTCTGACTGTGGCTTGTCCCTACTGTACTCATAAGTATGTCATAACTCCTGGTAGACCAGCTCTTTCCCGGCAGTATTTGATTATGGAGAGCTGTAACAGAGGATCTGCTCCAGGTGCTGTGGCACAGAATCGGCTCTGGGAGTAGACAGAAAATGGAAGGATCCTGTTCCAGACTTTTCCTTGGTTCCTGTGTCCTGAGGGCTCTGGGCAGTTCCCTCTGAGTAGAAGCAGTGGTCTTACTGTGCTCATAGACATGTCAGCCCTGCTTGGAGGCTCTCTCCAGGCAGTATTTCAATATGGAGAGCTGTAGCAGAGGATCAACTCTAGGCGCTGTGGCACAGGATCAGTTCCAAGCACAGATGGAAACTGCGAGGGGAAAGATTATTATGTATATAAAACTGTCACTTTAAATGAATATTTATGAATTAATTATAGAGTCTGGAATATAGAAGTTCCTGTGTGAATTATAGATAGTCTCTTATTTTAATGGTGCAAAACGACTATTGTAGTGATTCTACAGAAAACTATCAGCATGATGAAGACAAGGAGACATAAAGTGAGATTGGAAACATACACTGATTTTCCAGCCTGTTCAAACTTCTAAAACATTTGTCAAAACTAGCTTAATACTATTGTTTTTAATAAAATTTAAGAATAAATACAGCATGGACTGAAAATATCACATAGTCTAGTTTGAAAGGTGGTTTGAAAATGTGAAGTCTCAAAACTTCAAAAAGTTTAAGTTCTAACAGAAACTTGCCAGACATGGGACCTATGTAATCTTAGAATCACTGTTTGCTAGGTGTTCAAAGACTCAAAAATGGTAGAGTTTTATCTGTTTTCAAAATTCTTTTTTTTTTAATCACTAAAGGTACTGCAGTTATATTAAGCATGATTTGATATAACACAAATTCTTACTTTTATGAGAACACACACCCATATTCTACATCTTCTTAGGTTGTGCAAGAGGAGCGGCAGAACAGATTTAGACCTAATGGAATGCAGTCCACTAGTTATCACAATCACAGTGGGTGTACCTTGGAGAAGCAGAACCCTGAGCACTATGTGTCCTGAGGACTTCATGCTGTTGTGAAGTTTTGTTTCATTTGCTGCCCTCAAATCATATTTCTTATACTATGAGTTGTATGAAAATTCTAAGGGGGCTTCCAGCCACTCACTAGACAATAACATTGGCACTTACAGAAATAATGACTGATCTTTTTTCAAACATTGCTGCTGAAGCAGATTTATGATTCATCTACCAAACTCAGAAAGAACTTAGTAATGTAGCTTGTTAGCAATGACTATTAAAGTTAGGTTAAGATGTTTTTGCTAATGGCTTTGATGTAGAAAATCTTAGGGAATGATTTAGAGTTAAGAAAGGAACACATTTGATTGTTGAGCATGGGATGTTTTTTTAAGGTCAGAGAACAAAAACAATGGCAGCCTGACTAATACCAACTGACGTGTCTTTCTTGCTATAGCTGGGCTGATGATCAAGGTGATAAACAATTTTTGTATCCATTTTTGCCTTCAGTTTTATGATATAATTTAATAAAAATTGTTCATGAGTAGATGTGCATCCTGAGGATTTAAAATAGAAATGAATGATTTTTTTATATAAAAGTTTAGATTTGTGATTTTCTTAAGACTTTTTGTAGGATTACTTTTTAAGATCAATAATAAAATAATTGATCCTTTGTTTGTACTGGAAATTGCAGCCTACCAGTAAGAGAAACTGACTGAGAAAATTACCTTGCTGCTTATATTTTGTTAATCTATAAAAAGTTACTTATTTACGAATGTGTGTAGGTTGTAGGTTATTGGGAATAATTTCTTGATTTTGTTGTTTTTTTTTGTTGTTGTTGTTTTTGCTTGAACAACATAATATTTATTCATATATTGGGAATGTATTGGGAAACACGTTTTTCTACATATACTCATTGTAGTTGGTTGCTTAATATAATGTAACCACACTGTGGTTTTGTACGGCTTGAAGTATTTTTCTAGGATATATAAGCTATGGGAGAAAAAACAAAGTTGTTGAAGATTTGTTCCATCCACTAAATGTACGCATATGTAACTATGTAAAGTGATGGATATTCAATGTGTGAATGTGTATATATATATGTATGTGTGTATATGTGTATGTATGTATGTATGTATGTATGCCTGTATGTTTAATGTGTGAAGTTGTTGGATGTAGCCTTGCTTCATCCATCAATCGTGTGTGTGTGTCTGTGTGTGTGTGTATGCGAATTTGTGTTTTTTTTTCCAGTGGCCACAAAGATTTTGTTAGTCTTATGGAAATATTCACTGTCCTCAGTGAATCAAGCTTTGATCCTCCAGAGAAAGGTCTTCTGAGTAATCAATCACTAACTCTACACCCTGCTTCAATTTACCCTGACTTTTCACAGCTGGCCTTCGACACGACACATATGCACATGCTGAATTGAGAACTTCTAGCACCACCTTGGCAAGCATGAAGCTATTTTAAAAGAAGATACTTGTTCTACTCTTTTTGGTGAAGAAACTAGTTTTTTAAAAATCGCAGATAAATTAAAATTTCCCTATGAATCTCATGATTGGAAAGAGAAAGTCTGAAGCCTGTTGTCATCCAGAGGATAAAATTGTCTTCTAGGAAGAGATTTCACACAGTTCTGACAAAGTTATCAGACTATCTTTCTTCAGAAGAGATAGGAACAGAGGCAGAGATAGGGAACAGGACATCTTGACTGAGACTGCTTAGTTAGTTATGCATACCCTTTGCTCTCTATTTAAACCTAAATCACATTGTCAGTGTCCTAGAGAGATGTGAAGGGATACGTAGACCTGTTTATTTTTTCCTTCTTCCCAGTGTAGCTGCATTAAATACACATTCTTTTTCTGGTTTTTTCTTCATTAATATTTGTCTCTTTAGTTGGTGAATTCAGAATGGGTGGCTTAATATGGCAAGTTAGGGTTGCCTGGGTCCAGGGTCTTGCAAATCATGGGCAAGAGCTTTAACACTGAACTATATCTTTAGCTCTTGGTTCTTATTTATTTTGAGGTAGGATTTTACAATTGCTATCCAAGTTGTCCTCAGATTCATGATGCTCCTGACTCTACACCTTCAACTGTTGCTATTACAGGCATGTGCCTCCATATCTGATTACATTCCTTCTGTCCCTGTTGTATTAAAGATGACATGTTCCCAAAAGAAAGATTTAGGATTTGGGGATCAAAATATATCTGATATTGTAATTATAGGCTTTTAATTTTGAATTAAATTATTTTGAGTATTCTTGGTTATAATGTACACAGATCAATGGCAATAGCCACGGACTTTACTATGCTGGCTCCAGTGTTGAGTTAGTTTCCCAAGAACTGAAAAGTCGGTGTCAAGTGATGCATTTAGATCCCACACGCCCTCTAGAAAGACCAAGATTACACAAGTTAAAAGCCTTGTTTCTCTCCTACATGACTGAGAATCTTGCCTATGTCCACCTGTGTTCAGTACATTGTGAGCTTTGCCTTTCAGGAAACATTTCAAATACACCTGCTGTTTGCAGAGCATCCCCTGTACATGATCCTTTACTTCCTGATCTAGACTCAAAGTGGCACAACTTCAAAATTTCTTTTCTCATACTTGCTTGCCTTCCTCTCTTCTATGTGTCATATTCCTTCTGACCTCTTTTAAAGATTTTTTTTGTACCTATATTGCTATTTTTTTTTTTTTGAATAATAGGGTTCAGTGGTTAAAAGTATTTGCTGCTATTGCAGAGGTCCTGAGCTCAGTTTCCAGAACATGTCAGGTCTTTCAAAACAAATGACATTATCTCCAACTCCAAAACTCTAATGCCATCTTCTAGGTTCCTGAAAACACACGCATATTCACACACATACATATATATATCAATAATTTTTAAAATATTTTATTGATTCATATTTCCTTGTACCTTTGAGATAGTAATATAATTACATTTCTCTCTTCCATTTCCTACCTACATACCTTCACATATACAACCTTGCTCTCTTTGTAATTTATGGCCCATTTTTCCTTAGTTGTTGTTATACACACACACACACACACACACACACACACACACACACATACACACACACACACAACTTCATAAAGTGAACCTGCTCAATCTGTATAATGTTACTCATTTGTATGTTTTAAGGGCTGACAATACAGTATTAGATAACTAGTACTAATTTGGAAAGACCAGTTCTCTCACTTTCAGCATTCCTTGCTTTCTTATATTTCCTTGAGTGGGAATGAAGCCTTGTGAGCTCTTCTTCACCCATTGTATATCTACTGTTATTATCCTTGTTCAGGTCATGCTCAGCTCAGTTTAGGAAGTCATACTGGTGATATTTTATGGGTATACCTTCTGATATTACTAGGAGATATAATCTCATAGAAAACTTTCTGATTCTTTGGTTCTTGCATTATTTCTTTACCTACTATTATTCCTGAGCCTTAGATGCCTGTGTTATTTTGAAGAGGTATCCATTGGGCCTGGGCTTCACAATTCTGCATTTTGATTGGTTATCATTTTCTACAGTGGTCTCCATCTGTTGCAAAGAGAAATTTCTTTGGTAAGGGGTGAGGACTATACTTATTGTTGATTATAAGAATACGTATTTAGAATGTAGTTATGGATTATGCTGTTTTGTTAAAATAGTCATTGCAGGATCTCCTCCAAGATCCATGAAATCACTAGCCCTGGGTAAGTGGCTAGGTTTCCAGTATCACATTTCTTTTGGATACTACCAAGATATGTGTGTCACTACTGAAGCCTGAAGGTTATCATGCTATGCTGTGTGTTGTTATGTTTCATAGACATCATAGATGTGTAAGACTCTTGTTTGCCTCCTTCCTTTGGAAGTTTTCATGGTACCTTTTGGTACCACGAAAGTTAGCCCTGAGGACTAACTTTCATTTGAGTTAGTTCCAGCTCAGAGGCCTCTGGGACCTTTGTCTGAAGTGCATGGTATTTTTAGCGTAGGAACTTACCTTTCATCTCTGGGGGACCAACCAAAGGCTACAGCAATAATATGCAATATTTTGGGAGTTGCTTCAATAACCTAGTCAACTCCTCAGAAGAGCTCTTCATATGCCTGGTATTGCTATTTTTATTAGATGGCTTCAAATCTTAGGAGAATGTTGTTATCACACTTAGGAAAAATTTTAAACTGTATTAGATATATACCATATTAAGCTGCTTAAACTTTAAGTGTGTGTGTATGTGTGTGTGTGTCTGTGTGTGTGTCTGTGTGTTTGTGTGTGTGTGTGTGCATGCACAAATGCACTTGGATGCCAGAGGGAAGTTTAGAAGTTTGGAGGAGTTGGTTCTCTCAGTCTACCATGCAATTCTTAGGGAATTGAATACATGTATTGAATCAGGATTGGTAGCAAGTATCTTTACACACAGATAAATCACACCAGCCCCCAAAATTTTATATTTTTATAATCTTCTATCAATTTAGACTTTACTAATAGCAATAAGATACATTTTTTTATTCAAAAATACTTTTGAACACAGGTATGGAAAAACAGTCTTTGCTATCAGAAATGGTGTGTCTTTTTTTTTTTCTTTTAAGTGTTTGTTTTATATTACATATATTCTTGAAAATTTTCTGTTTATAATATGTCTGTTGATTCAGTGATTTGTTCAATCTGACTGCTAGGTTTTGTTGTTTGATTGTTCTTGCAAACCTATAAAAATTGGGCCCAATTCAATGGGAAGTATTTTCCAATATTATCTAATTCTAATAAATTTTAGAACATGCAGTAGAACTCAGTAACTTTTGAGACCTTCCCCTCACTACTAAGACAGCTGTTAAGGTGGTTCTGAGGTTACTCATTTTCTTAGTGTTCTATTGCAGTAAAGAGTCACCATAACCAAGGCAACTCTTATAAATGAAAACATTTAATTGAGGCTGGCTTACAGGATCAGAGGTTTAGTCCATTATCGTCATAGCAGAAAGCATAAAGGCATGCAGGCAGACATGTGGCTGGAGAAGAAGCCAAGAGATCTACATTTAGGTTGACAGGCAGAAAGAAGAAAAAGGGGAGGGAGTAGGTTTTTAAAATCTCAAAGCCCAACTAAGTGACACACATATGCCAACAAGGACATTCTAATAGTGGCACTCCCTAAATATGGAATATTCAAATATATAAGCCCAAGCTTGTGGGGCAGTATCTATGACAGGCAATCTGGCACCCAGTTGAGCACAGGCATAAAATCTGGGAGACCCAGTAGAACAATCCACAAGGAACCAGAAAATTTTATGCCAAAGCTCCCAGGAGGCTTTTAGCTCCAGTCAAGGTCACGTACCACCACTCCTCAGGTAGAGGCGTGGCCACAAAGCCCCAAGCCATCCCCATGTTAATGAAACACCTAGAGGCTTAGCCACATTCCTTTCCAGTTACTACATCTGCCTCGCCTCTCCCAGAAGGGCAGGGGTACAATTCCATCCAGGCCACTCGTCACGGTGAAAATAAGTGTCTTAGATTATGGACTGTATCTTCATCTGGGCCCACCATGGGAAGCGAGGGATCTGACTGTTGTGCGTTCCGGAGAATGGCCCCCTCCATCACCCACAGGCAGGGCCTGCAAAGGCTTCCCACAGTCCCTACCTGCCTGTCAGACTGTGTGGGAAGACTTGCAGCCACTTCCTGCATGTCTCCTGTTCCACCCAGAGCCGCAGCACCCAGGACAGACACTTGGGTTTCATTGCACTGCACCAAGCTCGTTCCATCATGAGCTTATAAGGACCATTCATATTCAAAAAACCACAATCACTAATAAACATAAATGGCTATTCACTGATTTTTTTGTAAAATATATTTTCCAGACCAAATTTATAAAGATAAAACAGAATTTCATTCAAACATATGTGACTTTCTTAAGAAATACAAGTGAGAGGAGTCAGAATGGATAAACAAGCCAAAATTCTAGCCTCATTGTATACACATAACCTTGTACGCAGAGAAGCAGCATGATATTTTTGTAAAGCAACCATTTAATAATCATCAATATTCCCCTTCCATAAGTATTTGACCTGAAACTCAAATTTTCTCATTTATATCTCATTGATTTGTTAGTTTTAAAGACAAAGAAAAGAATGCTTAGAAACTAAGCTTTAGCAAAAGGCCTTTAATGAGCAATGTTTCTTCCATGCCCAATGCAGAATCTCATGCCTCCTACTAAACACTATCTCTAAGGGATTATGCAAGTTCATAAACCTCCAAAGAACTGAATAATGAATAATTGAACACAGTGTTCTGTGACATATGATAAATTAACAGCTAAGTAGAAATCCACCTTTTCAACCCAAGAGATCATTTCCTCATATTTGTAATCTTACTAGCAGTGAAGTAAAAATCTAGATCAGAGGCCCATGAAACCTTTTTTCATGACAAAAATGTTTATGTATTTTTTAAAAATTTATAAAATTTGTTATAAAATGTTCAAAGAAATTAAAGCACCACACACCAAAGTTAACTGCATGCAAACATTATTATAGCTCAGTGTAGTTCTCTCTGGTTCAAATCGGTGTTCTGAATAAAAAAAAAAAACAAAAACAAAGCTAGGGAGCTTCACATTAAATTTTACATTTTCAAAAATGAATATCTTTTATGTATTCATCTACCATGAAATAAGAAGGTCTATGACAGAATTAGAACTTGAAGTACAATTAGCTTTATAGCCCATTCTCCTTGATACTAATCAAATGAGTCTGCAAGAGGTCTTGCATCACGGTGGGAACCCTCAGTTCTGAGCAGTTTCCATGAGAAAATATTCTAGGTGGAGACTATATGTATCTCTTAACTTGGCAAAATTTTCCAGAAAAGCAAACAGTTCACTGTTACCTACAATTCTAAGCTGTGTCCCCTTGGTTACTTCTGTATTTGCTGGAGCTCTAATGCTAATTTTAGTATTATTCCCATTTTTTGTTCTATTATCTTACAATAATAATACAAAAACACTTACCTATAAGTACAAAGTGTACTTCTGTAAAGAGGAAGAAAGAACAAGTGCTGAGCCTTATTTCTTTGAATATTTTCTGTTTTCAACACATTCATCAAAGTTTAAGTAATTTATATTTTGGTTGATGTATCAATTTCACAAATCACATATTAGTTAGCAGCCATGATTTCATATTAGGTTTTTATGCTTCTTGCAGAATAATACCAAGAGATCAATGAAAGCTCAAACTGCCATCAATTAAATGAAGCAGATGGAGAAAAGCAGGTATGGTAATAAGGCAATTTCATTTCAGTTCTTTTTGTTGTGGTGCTCAAATCATTCAACTTAACAAGCTGAAGTTGAGTTTCACTAATAATTAAGTGCATTTATCTTAAGTGCAGGAAAAAACTGCCATAAATTTTATAGTAGCAGATGTAAGATCTGTCACAATTATAGAAATAATTTATAAACTAAAGAGAATATTTCCCTGAAAATATTATGCAATTTTTTCAACTGTATCAGAAACATATTTTTAATAAGCATTTTATTTTGGAATAATTTTAATTAACACAAAAATTACACAGTAGAATTTTTCAATGTGCTGTGGTCAGTTTCCTTTATTGTTAACTTTTAACAAGTCATAATCAGTGAGGAACTAACATTGATATACATCAATATCAGGCTTGGATCTCAGTCTGTCATTGTGAATTCATATCCAATTTGTCTCATAAGAGAGTTGCTGATTTTTCTTTTTTGGCTTGCCATTACTTTCAATATTTTGATCAATATTGGACAGATAATTTTTAATATTATCTGTGCTGTATGTAATCTTATGCACCATATCATTTTGGTGCTCCCAAATACTTCTGTACATTGAAAAATATATTTACAGTTCATACTAGTTTACTACAAACACTTTCTGTAATATATACAAAACAAAATGTATTTCATACATAACTTCACATAAAAAAGAAACTGTATGGCTTATAATTATATACAGCACACCAATTATTTGTATCTTATTACCAGTAGAAGAGACCTAACACCAATACTTCTCAAACTATTCCATAAAGTAGAAACAGAAGGAATACTATCCAATTCTTTTTATGAAGCCACAGTTGCACTAACACCAAAACCTCATAAGACCCAACAAAGAAAGAGAACTTCAGATCAATTTCCCTTATGAACATCAATGCGAAAATACTCAATAAAACTCTCACAAACTGAATCTAAGAATGCATCAAAATGATCATTCAGCATGATCAAATAAGCGTCATCCCAGGAATGCAGAGATGGTTCAATATAAATGGAAATCCACAATGTAATTCACTATATAAACAAACTCAAAGGAAAAAAATAAACACATGATCATCTCACTAGATGCAGAAAAAGCCTTTGACAAAACACAAAACCCATTCTTGTTAAAAGTATTAGATAGATCAGGAATTCAAGATTCATACTTAAATATAATAAAAGCAATATACAGCAAACCAATAACCAACAGCAAAATCAATGGAAAGAAACTTGAAGCAATCCCAGTAAAATCAGGGACTAGACAAGACTGCCTGCTCTCTCCCTATCTATTAAATATAGTACTCAAAGTTCTAGCAAGAGAAATTAGAGAACAAAAGAAGGTCAAAGGGATACAAATTGGAAAGGAAGAAGTGAAGATATCACTATTTGCAGATTATATGTTAGTATACTTAAGTGATGACAAAAATTCCACCAGAGAACTTCTACAGCTGATAAACTTCAGCAAAGTGGCTGGATATAAAATTAAATCAAACAAATCAGTAGCCTTCCTCTACTTAAAGGATAAATGGGCTAAGAAAGAAATTAGAGGAACAACACCCTGCACAATAGTCTGAAATAATATAGAATATCTTGCTGTGATTCTAACCAAGCAACTGAAAGACCTGTACAACAAGACTTCAACTCTGTGAAGAAAGAAACTGAGGAATACCTCAGAAGATGGAAAGAGCTCCCATGCTCATGGATTAGCAGGATTAACATAATAAAAATGGCCATCTACAAATTCAATGCAATCCCCATCAAAATTCCAACTCAATTCTTCATAGAGTTAGAAAGAGCAATTCTCAAATTCATTTGGAATAACAAAATACTCAGGATGCTAAAACCTTTTCTCAACAATAAAAGAATTCCTGGGGGAATCATCACCCCTTTTTCAAGCTGTATTGCAGAGCAATAGTGATAAAAAACTGCATGATATTGGTACACTGACAGGCAGGTAAATTAATGAAACAGAATTAAAGACCCAGAAATAAATCCACACACCTATGGTCCCTTGATCTTTGACAAAGGAGCTAAAACCATCCAGTGGAAAAAGGACAGTATTTTCAACAAATGGTGCTTGTTCAACTGGTGGACAACATGAAGAAAAATGCAAATTGATCCATTCTTATCTCACTGTACAAAGCTGAAGTCAAAGTGGATCAAGGACCTCCACATAAAACCAGATACACTGAATCTAATAGAAGAGAAAGTGGGGAAAAGCCTTGAACACATGGGCACACGGGAAAATTTCCTAAACAGAACACCAATGGCTTATGCTTTAAGATCAACAATCCACAAACGGGATCTTCTACATTTGAAAGCTTCTTTAAGGGAAAGGACACTATCAAGAGGACAAAATGGCAACCAACAGAATAGAGACAATCTTTACCAGCCCTACATTTGATAGAGGGTTAATATCCCAAATATGCAAAGAACTCAAGAAGTTAGAATCTAGAGAACCATATAACCCTATTAAAATGTGGAGTATAGAGCTAAACAGAATTCTGAACAGAGGGATCTTGAATGGCTGAGAAGCACTTAAAGAAATGTTCAACATCCTTAGTTATCAGGGAACTGCAAATCAAAACGACCCTGAGATTCCACCTCATAACAATCAGAATGGCTAAGATCAAAAATGCAGTTGACAGCAGATCTTGGTGAGGATGTGGAGAAAGACGAACACTTCTCCATTGCTGGTGGCACTGCAGACTGGTTAAACCATTTGGAAATCAATTTGGAGGTTCTTGAGAAAACTGGAAATAATTCTACCTGAGGACCCAGCTATGTCAATACTGGTCATATAGCCAAAAGATATTCCAACATATCACAAGGACACATGCTCCATTATGTTCATAGCAGCCATATTTATAATAGCCAGAAGCTGGAAACAACCCAGATGTCCCTCAGTAGAAGAAAAGATACAGAAAACATGGTACATTTATAAAATGGAATACTACTCAGCAATTAAAACAATGACATCATGAAATTTGCAGGCAAATGTATGGAACTTAAAAATATCATCCTGAGTGCGGTAACCCAGAAGCAAAAGAAAACACACATGGTATGTGCTAACTGATAAGTGCATATTAGCCTCAAAGCTCACAATGCCCATGATTCAGCCCACAGACCATATGAAGTTTAGGAGGAAGGAAGACCAGGGTGTTGATGCTTCAGTCCCTAATTGAGGAGTGAACAGGTTCATCGTGGAAGAAGGAGGGAGAGGGGGACCTGGGAAAGAGAAAGGAGGGGGAGGAAATAGTGGAGCCAGTATTAGGTACTAGAGTGGATGGGAGAGTGGTACAGAGGGTCAGGAAATCGAATAAAAATATACAGCAGAGAGGTGGATGAAGAACTGGAGGGTCCCATATGCCAGGAATAGAGAGCCTTTAGCCAAAATGCGCAGAGAACCTGGAGTTAGAACCTGTAGAGACTACCTCCAGCAGATGGGTATGGCCCCAGTTCAAGGAATGTGGGCACCCACCCATCTCAAAGTTTTTAACCAAGAAATGTTGGGGACTGTCTCCCTAGGGATCTGTCCTGTCTGCAGATTCCAAACTAGACACTGTTGCTGTGGTCAAGAGGCACTTGCTGATAGGAATCTGGTGTGGCTCTTCCTTGGGAGGTCTGTACAGCAACTGATCAGTGCAGATGTGGATGCTTGGAGCCAACCATCAGACTGAGCTCAGGGACCCTGGTGGGAGAGCTGGCAGAAGGACTGGAAGATCGGAGGGAGATTGCAACCCCACAGAGAGTACAACATTGGCTGGCCAGACCACTCAGTGGTCCCAGAGACTAGACCACCAACTAAACAGTGTACATGGAGGGATCAATGGCTCGATACATATGTAGCAGAGAATGGCCTTGCCTGACAGAAATGGGAGAAAAGGCCCTTGGGAAAACCCTGTGGAGGTTTGATGCCCCAGTGTAGGGGGATGCTGGAGTGGTGGGGCAGGAGAGTGTGGGTTGGTGAAGGAGCACCCTCACCAGTAAATGTTGGGTGGGAGTGTGCAGATGTGGGATAGGGAGTTTGTGGAGCAGGTACCGGGAAGTGGGATATCATTTGAATGGAATGATTAATAAAAAAGAAGAAGAAGAAAATCAAGACACTCCAGAAAAATCAGCAATGAACTAATGTTCCCATGTATGTATGGATTTATAACAACTTGGAGATGTCAAAAACTAAGAGATTTAGCATATACTACAACAAATACGTTGACAAAGATCTGGACAAATAATTTTTGGAGGCAGATGTATGAATCGTTTTGAACACTGCAGAAAAAATTATTTATTCTTTTCTCAATGTGACAACCATTGCTAAGTACCAGTTGGGGAGAATGACTGAGTTGCTTGGTGGTTTTGTTTATAGTACTATAATGATTGACTCTCTACAGCTAGCAACTAATTATTTTATTGAGTGCTTGTATAAGCCAAGAAACCTAAAGTGAAGACTGTCATATAACCCAAAGGTAACACACAGATTGCTTTATAGCTACAAAACAAAACTAATAATAAAATGTGGCCTCATTTTTGTTGCTTTTATACAGCTCACATAATTGGATTGCTTTAATAATCCTATTTCGATCCCTGCCGTTAAAATAATTTGATAACTTTCTTGACAGAAACATACCACACACACACACACACACACACACACACACACACACACACCCCATTCAGAGGAACAGAAAGCTAGTCAGTTTGAACATACATTTTGAAAAGCATTTTCCCTGAGTAAAGTATTTTTCAGAATATCATCTGTGCAGACATGTACCTATTTGATGCATGTAGTGTGGTTTATTGATGACAAACACTACAGCTTGCCTGAGAATCATATTTCAGATAGCCCATCACAAAACAATCATAGCAGATTAGTAAAGAAAAAAATGAAATGAAGAATGACAGAATCAAATATCGATCAATGTATTAATTGCACATATTAATATTTTGTGGCATTATTTAGCTTAGTTTCAAAATTCATTTTGCTTTGGAAAACAATTGATTGCTTAAGAATGCTAAACAGTAGCCATCATTTTTGCTTAGAGTTAAAAGTAATTTTTATATTTAGTAACTATTACTACTTTTTAAAAATTTTCTAAATTGATACAGGAACTAATAGGAAATATATGTATGATGACAGAAATCTCATCAGTAAGAGTCAAGAAGTTTAATTTCAATGTTGGTGGAAGTTTTATTGTTAAGGTTAAGTATGACAACTCTTATTTTATCTTCATCACAGCAATAACTGACAGAGGTATCACCCTCCTAAAAATACTTTATAAATGCCTTTGTACATATTGGGTCACATTCGATTGGGTGTCCATGAGAGACTGTCACTGATACGGAGGAGACATTTGACTGCACACATGGAAGATCTGCTGGGTCTCATTAATGATGTGGTGGGAGAGGGCCAGTGTGTGGAAAAGAGGACTGATAGCAAGGCAAAATCCAATGACTCCTTGGAGTTGGATGAAAACGGTTTGTGGAGACAAAAGTAATATAAAAAAGGTAGGCAGGGATTGAGTCACGTGGGCATGAAGATGAGTATGATACATCTTGGGGGGCATTTAATAAATGTTGTTGAGTTTTTAATAAGGTAAGTGTATTTCAACCAGAAAAGTATACAAATAATGCTGTTGGAGCAATTAAAGTTAAGAGTTTGAAACAGTGCTTTCCACACTTTCAGTTGAACTGTATTTCAATTAGCACTAATGAAAATAAACTATGAAGAAAGAAATTGAAACAGACTGAAGATGCACTTACAGAGTATCTGAAGAGGACCATTATAGATTTGATTATACTCAGACTGGATTTGACTGATCTAGACTGATTTTTTTTTATCAGAATATGTTTTCTGACTTTCTTCATTCTTAATGCAAACACTCGTCTTTGACTACCTGTACTTTCAGTCTTAGTAACTGTTTTAGTTAGGGTTTCTATTGCTGAAGTGAAATATCATGACCAAAATATAAATTGGGGAGGAAAGGATTTATTTGGTGAATACATTCACATTGTAGTCCATCATCAAAGGAAACCAGAACAGAAACTCAAATAGGGCAGGAAAATGGAAGCAGGAGCTGCTTACTGGCTTGCTCCTTCTGGCCTGTTCAACCTGCTTTCTTATAGAGCCTAGGATCATTAGCCCAAGGATGGCACCACCACAATGTTCTGGGCCATCCTACATCAATCACTAATTAAGAAAATGCCTTACAGGTTCTGCCTACAACCTGATATTTATGGGGGCATTTTCTTAAGTAAGATTCTCTCCTTTCAGATGACTTTTTAGCTTTTGTCAAGTTGACATAAAACTAGCCTGAACATACATCAGGGAAATGGTTCTTTACTGTTGTGACCAGCTAATAATTCATTAATGTGTGCAGTCTTGAAATCTGAGTAGCTAGTTAGAAGGCTAGTTATACTTCTGGGAAAAAATGTACAAAGCTTATAAAATCACATAGAAATGGTTTTACAGTCCCACTTTCCTAGGCTTGAGGTGAGGCATGTGACAAAAACAATTTCAAGTCTCCCGGGTATTTCACCTGCTGGCTGAACACCACCATGTTAATACCACAGAAAGAAAAAAATTACCCAAATATGTACTTTAAAACTTTGATACAAAATATCGAGATAAAATGAAAATGGTGTTGATTTATGGTATCAATTCAGGACTAGTTGTTTTTAGTATGCTACTGGTTAAACTATAGGAGGTCTTTATACACTTTCAAAAGAGGCCATATTCATACAGCTTTTATGGCAGCAAAAATTAAATTGTTATCAATTGTTATTGTAAATAATTGATAAATTTAAGTTCATCATGGTGTCACCAGATAATATCCAACATACTCTCTCCCTGGAAATGCACTTGCCACACTGGTCAGGAAATTAGATAGGTGATTTTCATTCTCATCATACAATTTCAATCTTCCAGTCTTATCCCCAGCATAGTAGCAGACTACCTGCTACAGACTTTCCTTATTCTCTGTCTCCACTTCCAAGGAACTAAGCAGATCCTCTCATACAGTCTTGTGTCCCTGCTCCATCCTTCAGTTTCAGTCTCCAATACCCTAAGCACTTTCTCCTTCAAAACCTGAAGGCCACAGTGGCCAGGTAAGCAGGTAGGTGTTCTTCAGTCTCTTTGTAGTTATCCAATTCCAATTCCCCAGTCTCATTCCCAGCTTTGTAGCAAACAATCTGCATGGCCTGTCTTCTCTTTCTTGTTTCATTCCCTATGGACTCCATAGAAACTCATAGCAGATCCATCTTTCTTACCTCTTGAGGGTTCTCTCAGCATCTCTCCCACCTTAAAGTGCAAGCTCATTCTTGCATGTAAGCTCCCAATATCTTGAAACAAGTGCTACCTTGAAACCCCAGTGACCACACCTGACATGGACTCAGAAATATCCCCAATAAGGCAACCCAGAGTCAAAACCTAAGATCCAGAGAGAACAACAGAAACTAATGAATGAAAAACCCCACCCGATGAAACTGAGATCGTATATAAACGCCTAAATTATAATTATTCAAAACCCAGGTGCCTAGACACTAGCCACAATAAATTATAATAATGATAATATGTTTCCACTGGAGCCCAGCAGACCCTGAGAAACATAATATAGATTAAGTACAACACTGGGACATCAAAATAGCAATTGTGAATATGCTCATGGACCTTAATGAGGATAAGAATAAGCCCATAATGAAATCTATGCACACACAAACTTGGAATGAAATGAAAACTGTTCAAGACATAAGACATGGAAGAAGAAATGAAAAACAGAGTAAAACAAACAAGAAAGACTCCCAAACTGTGATAAAACTGGAAATAAAAAATTTAGGAATTTGAACAGGCAATACTCACCACCTGAGTACAAGAGATGGGAGAAAGAATCTCAGGCTTTGAAGACAAGATAGAAAAAATGGGTGCCCTGGTTAAAAAAAAAAAGTTAAACCTAAAAACATCAAGGTATAAAACATGCAAGAACTCTGGGACACTGCAAAACGACCAAATAAAAGAAGGGGAAGAAACTCAGGACAAAAGCAGAGAAAATATGTTTGCCAAATTACAGAAGAAAATTTTCCTAATCTAAAGAATGGGGTGCCTATCAAGGCACAAGAAGCATAAAGAAAATAAGTAGACCTGACCAGAAAAGAAGTTGCCCATGATAATAATAATCAAAATACTAAAAGTACAGGAAAAATAAAGAATATTAAAAGCTGCAAGGGAAAAAGACCAAGTAACATATAAAGGTAGAAATATTAGAATACCACCTGGATATTCAATGGAAACTCTGAAGTTCATAAGGCAAGGGTCTGTGCTGATGCTGTTTGAACTCTAAAAGACCAGCTTAAACGACTATGCCCAGCAAAACTTTAAATCACAATAGACATATAAAGAAAATCATTTCACAGTAAAACTAGATTTAAGCAATATCTATCAAAAATTCCAGCTCTACAGAAGGCAATAGAAGGAAAACTTTAGTCTGGAGATGTTATCCACATCCAAGAAAACACAAAGAATAATGTCAGAGCAGCAAATCAAAAGAGGGCAAATACTTATATCACCACAGCAAAATAACAGAAATCAACTCAGACTGTCCATTGATAATTCTCAACATAAATGGTCTCAATTCCATAATAGAAAGACACAGAGTTAGAAGAAGGGATTTGAAAACAGAATCCATCCTTCTGATGCATCCAGGAAAGATACCTTTATATCAAGAATAGACATCAATCATGGTAAAAGAAATGAAAAAAATATTTCAAAAAAATGGGCCCAAGAAATAAGCTGGTATAACCACTTTAATAAAGAACAAAATAGACTTCAAAAAAAGATAGAAAAATGGTTGCCCTGGTCAAAGGAACTGTTAAACCTATCTAAAAACATCAAGGCACAAAACATGCAAAAAATCAGAAGAGAGAACAAAGGGCATGTCATACTCATCAAAGGAAACATCCATCAAGAGAATATTGCAATACTTACCTAATATATGTCCTAAACACAAGGACAAGAAAGTTCATAAAAGAAACACTAATTCATTTAAATAACATTGACACTCACACATTGATAGCGATTGACTCGAATAGGAGGATAGAGTGGGGAAGGAGAGAAGAGGGAGTAAAGGAGGGTCAGCTAAAAGTACCAGGGCCATTCGAGGGTTTGTATAGTAACTAACATAATAAAAGCTTCTTAAAATACACACGTATATAAAGAGGATCTGAATGAAATAGCCAAATAATGTGGAAGATGGAGCACCAATTGAATATTTCTTGTCATGAAATGAAGTCTCCAGTTCTAAGACTGGGTTACATTTAATCAAGTTGCTAGCCTATGCAGCCCCATGGGATCAACAAAGCAACCCAGGCTATTTCCAAGGCTATTGGTTTTTTCCACAAACTGATAGTAAAATACTATTGCTGAAGATAACATCTAAACAACTCACTGAACATGGAGAAATCACACTAGTGCCTATCTAAAGTCTTTACCTTTATAGACTAATGCTCATGGTACTCTGAAAGGTACTCTGCATGCTACTAAAGGACAAAGGTAAACACCAAACCCAGCTACAAAATCTTGATCTACAGTAGTGACTTGCCCTCAAGATGAGCTAGTGCTCATGTTTATGGGTTCAACAAGTATCTGATTGGATTTAAAGAACCCATTTCTTACACTGCTCTGGTGACCAAGAACCTGATACCAGACAGGTCAGGGACCTAGGAGAAAACCAAATGCTAAAGAAACATAGTAATAAAATGAGTTCTAATGACATTCTGCTACACTCGGTGATCAGTGTCTTACTCAGCAACCATCAAAAAAGTTTCTGCCTATAGTAGATGTGAATTAACACAGAGCCTCACAGCTGGAGAATGTGCAGAAAGTTCAGAGATCTTGAAACACTAGACATAAATCAGATGTCTCTGTCAATACCCTCCCTTCAGGCCTTAGGGAACCTTGTGGTAGAAGAGGTGCAGAAGAAAGAGTGTAAGAACCAGAGAGAATGGAGGACAACAAGAAGAAAGGCCTACTAAACACATCAGGATGGGTGCACATATGCAGAATCATAGAGACTGTGGCAGGCAGAATGAACAGGGCTTCCATAGGTCTGGGCCTGATTAGGGAAAGGGGTCTCAGTGTTAAGATAGAGGTGGACACCAGCCACCATCCCTAACCCAAACACTATCTCTGATTGATAATTACATGGAGAGGAAAAAAATTAGCATCTCCAACAAAGTCTGGGTATAAAAACCACTCCTAAGTGAAGGACCAAGCTAAGCAGTAGATGGCCAACACACAGTGAACTCAATGGCATTTTTGGAGGTTCTTTGTCCCATAATTATATGTCAGGGCTTATTGTCCTTGTTCTTTAACCTTATATGTCGTGTGTGTGTGTGTGTGTGTGTGTGTGTGTGTGTGTGTGTGTGTGTATGTGTGTGTGCGCTCATTGTAGATCAAAGGGTTTGCAGAAGGGTTTGGTGTTTACTTTCTCCTTTGGTAACATGCAGAGTACCTTTCAGTACCATGAACACTATTCCATAAAGGTAAAGATTTTAATTGGGCACCAATGTGAATTCTCCACATTCAATGAGTTGTGTAGATGTTATATACATGTGAACACACACACACACACACACACACACACATGCTTGCATTTCCAGTTTTCTGTTTTTATGAGATTGTTATGTGTGCCAATACACTACAAAATGACCAGCAAGACCAACCTAGTCTAATATATCCAGAGAATCAATTCACTGTATTTGATGTAGAAAGAAAACCTTTCCATGATATAAAATATCTAAAAATTTTACACCAAAACAAGCCAAAATTAAAGAAAAGACAAGACCCAATATTTTAGACTGGAAAGAGGAATGCATATTAGTTAAAAAGTCCCTAAAATGAAATGGAAAAGTATAATTACTAAACACAAAGTATCACTGAGAACAAACAGCAGCACTAAAGATTAGCAAGACAATGACTATCACCAACCCATATCTTTCCATGGGTTTGCATTTTACAAATTTTACATATGGACATTCTCATTTTTTGCAATCAAAAGCCACAAGGTAGCTGAACTAATCACAAAACAAAATCTGTGTATCTGTTATCTATAAGAAATACAGCTTTAAAGATGGCACAACATTAGAATTAAAGGGCTAACAAAGGTATTCCAATCAAATGAAAAGCAAACAGTCATTGCTATCCCAATATATGACAAAATGACTTTAAACTAAAACAAATAAGAATAAATAAAGGTCACTTTATCCTAATCAAGGGAGCAATTATTCAAGAACACATTACTATTCTAAATAAATATGCAGGAAACTCTGACACACCCAACTTTATAAAACATGTAGTACTGGTCTTAAAGACACAGAATAATATTAAGACATTAATATTAGGCTATTTCAATAGCCCATTTAATCTGGCAGACAAGTAATATGTACAAAAATATAGATAAATATCAGAGATATGTGATATCATACATGAAATGGACCTAAGAGGCATTTAAAGAATATTCCATACAAACACCAAAGAATATATATTCTACTCATCATACGTGGAAGATTCTCTAAAACAGACCACACCATGCAACACAAAACAAATATTTAAATTTTAGAAAAACTGAAAGAATTGTGTACCTTATCTGACCATAATGAAATAGAACTTAAAATTTACAATAAATGCATCTCTCTTCAACACCAAATCAGATTAATCAACTCACTCCTGAATGATGGATGAGTCAAAGAAGAAATCGAGGAAGAATTCCAAAATTTCTTGGAACTAAATGAAAAAGAAAATACAAGCCAACTAATAATTTAACAGATATAATTTTCTACTTTGTTGGAAATATAAATCTGTAGAACTTTACTGTACCTATATATTCTAAAATATGTAAAATAATCTTTTAAAGGCTTCTTTAAGTCCTTTTTCTATGACATGAAACAACTAAAATGTTTTCCTTAGAAAAGTTTCTACCCCATCACCTGTAACTGACATGTGCACAGCGTGATTTACTAAGTGTATCGTGACAACATGCAAACAATGAAAATCTCTAAAACATAGACAAAATTATACAGAGAGTTTTGATATGATATAATTACTTATACTCTTATTTTCTAGGAATTTTAGATAGTAATGGATTTTAATAGTGAGGGACATGCATGGTCCTGAAATGACTCATTAAATATTTATGTAACTGTACCTGAGTTGCTACTAAATTATATATATATATATATATATATATATATATATATATATATATATATATATATATATACACACACACACACACACACACACACACACACACATATATCATATATATACAACAGATACATAACGAACATGGAGAAAAGTTAAAATAAATGCTCTAAATAGTTATAAGACAGAATTTTCTCTGGTGATCTCCATCTTAAATTCAATCCAAACATATATTTTGAAAATAGTCTATTCTAAGCCAGTATAAATTGAATTAATGCTTTCTAAATAAGATTATAACTTCACTAGGTCTTTCACAATGTTAACAGTCTTCACATTGCTGTTTATCAGATACTCATACATTTTTAGATCCTGATGAAACTGAGAATTTTATGACTTGAGTCTAAATAATTAGGTATTTTACAAGCTTAGGTATATGTTGGATAACACGAGACCATACTGACTGCTAACAAATGTTTATTATAATGAAGTGTAAATCACAAAGTGTTAAAATTATATAAAAATACTTGCATGTGAATACATATACAATATAAAAATAAAAAAATGCAAGGTTAATCAGAAAATATATACAAAATTTCAACCACTTAAATAGAAAAAATACAACATATGTGAAATCCTTTTTTATGTTTATATCTTAAGGTATTTTTATTATTACATTCATATATTTATGGGGGTGAACATTTGCATTGTATCTTTGTAAAGGTCAGAGAACAACGTGATGGAGTTGCTTCTCTCCATCTACCAAGTGGCTTCTAAGGACATCAAACTCAGGTTATCGAATTTGGCCACAACACTTTCACCCAGTGACTGCCCTGCTTTATATTTCAATATATGAAGAAAGAGAGAACTCAAAGTTTACTGATATGTAACACATAGAGCAGCTCTGGCACTCTAACCATGAGCATATTTCTGATTGGCAGGCAGAGTGCCACTGATCTGCTTTTATCCTTTAGTGGAAGATGGAAAGTGACAGCTCTGCCCACAATCATTTGGTCTTCGGCACTTTGCCCAATGAGTATGGCCTCATAGGTCACATCATCTAGTTTTAATCAAGTTAACCCTAACCATGTGCTGCAGTGGCTTTAAAATATTTCTGCTAAAAAAGCTAATGTGCTAATAAATGCAGATGGAAGTGAAGGGGTGGGAGACAATGGGAAGGCAACAGAAAAGCTGGTGAGGACACATCAATGCAGCTTCATTATCACCACACTTGGTCAGTCCTTTCAAGGTAAATTACATGCTCTTGCAATAAGCAAGAAAACAATGTCTTTTCAGCAGAAATCTATGCTATGGAAAAAGCAATGTGAAAATGTTTGGAAATGTTTTCATCATCATATGATTGTGTTGAAGAAAACACTATAAAGATCTCAATGGAAACACACATGTCTGAATATTATTTTTAAAACTTCCAAATAAAGAATTTGAGGAAGTTTTGAGTGCTTTTGTTAGAAACATTAAAATGCATTATCTTCAAATTAGTTTTGTAAGAATATCTGATTAGGATCTCAGAAGAAGAAAATGCCTTATGAAAAACATCCAGGAAATCTTGGATATCATGAAAAACCCTAATCTAAGAATAATAGGAATATAAGAAGGTGAAGAGTCCCAGATCCAAGGCTTAGAAAGTATTTTCAACAAAATCATACAAGAAAACCTTCTGAATCTAAAGGAAGAGTTGCCTATAAACAAATAAGGAGGTTATAGAACCAGTCAGATGATATCATAGACTACTATACAAAGCAAAACTCCCAATCATCACAGATGGAGGAAACAAGAGAGTTCAAGACACATCCAAATTTAATTTAAACAATATCTATCCACAATTTCAGGCTTATAGAAAATACTAGAAGGAAAATACCAACCCAAAGAAGATAACTATATCCCAGAAAACACAAGAAATAAGTACCATACCAGCAATCCAAGGGAAATACACACACACACACACACACACACACACACACATACACACACACACACACCACAAACATCAAGATAACAAGAAGTAACAATCATTGGCCATTAATACCTCTCAACATCAAGGGACTCAATTCTGCAATAAAAAAGACACAGGCTAACAGAATTGATATGAAAACAGGATCTATCATTCTGCAACATACAAGAAACACACCTCAGTAATAAAGAGATATTTCCTCAGAGTAACAGGCAGGAAAAAAGTTTTCCAAGCAAACCAACCCAAGATGTAAGCTGGATTAGCCATTCTAATATATAATAAAAATACTTTAAATAAAATTAATCAGAAGAGACAGGGAAGGATACTTCATACTCATCAAAGAAAAAAAAAATCTACCATGAAGATACATCAATTCTAAAATTCTATGCTGCAAACACAAAGGCATCCACATTTGTAAATGAAACATTGCTAAAATTTAAATCACATATTGAAACCCAGTCATTAATAGAGGGAGATTTGAACACCTAACTCTCACCAATTTATAGATCATCCAGATAAAAATAGAAAAGAGGAAACAATGAAACAAATGATATTATAAATCAAATGGACCTAACAGACATGTATAGAATATTTCATCCAAACACAAAAGAATATACTTTCTTCTCAATACCTCATGGATCCTTTTCCAAAATTGACTATATAGTAGGTCACAAAACAAGCCTTAACAGATACAAGAAAACAGAAATAACACTTTGTATCTTATGAGATCACCATGGATTAAAGGTAGATTTTAACAACTACAGAAACACCAGAAAGCCTACACACTCCTAGAAAGTGAACAACTCTCTACTCCATGATCTCTTGGTTAGGGAAGAAATAGAAAGAAATTGAAAGCTTTCTTGAATTCAATAAAAATGAAGGCACAACATATCCAAATTTATGAGACACAATAAAAGAAGTGCTAAGAAGAAAGTTCTTAGCACGCAGTGTCTCCACAAAAAATTTAGAAAGTTCTCATACCAACAATTTAAAAGTACACTTGAAAGCTGTAGAAAAAAAAGAAACAAGCACACTGAAGAAGAGTAGAAGGCAGGAAATAAAATCAGGGCTGAAATAAATCAGTTAGAAATAAAGAAATCAATACAAGGCATCAAGGAAAACAAGAGCTGGTTCTTTGAGAAAATCAAGAAGATAGAAAAACTCTTAGCCAATCTAAACAAATGATAGAGATACAGTATCCGAATAAACAATATCAGAAAGAAAAATGGAAACATCACAACAGACATGGAAGGAATTCAATGAATCATTAGTTCTTACTTTAAGAGAGTGTACTACAAAATTGGAATATCTTAATGGAATGGATGATTTCCTAGAAAGATAACATTTACCAAAGTTAAATCAAGATCGGGTAAATTATTTAAACATTCCTATAACATCTAAGGAAATAAAAGCAGTCATTGAAAGTCTCCCAACCAAAAAATGCCCAGGGCCAGATGGTTTTAGTACAGAACTCTCCAGACCTACAAAGAAGAGCTAATACCAATACTTCTCAAACTCTTCCACAAAATAGAAACAGAAGGAACACTGTCAAACTAATTCTAGGAAGCAACAGTCACCCTGATCAATTACCCACACAAACAACAAAGAAAGAGAACTTCAGACCGATTTCTCTTCTGAACATTGAGGCAAAAATTCTCAATAAAATACTTGCTAACTAAATCCAAGAACAAACCAAAACCATCATCCATCATGATTAAGCGGCACACTTAATATCTTGATAGTAGCCAACAGTTCTCTGATCAGACGTAAGACAAGCTCAACAAGAAAACTCTTCTTGGTACTAGGAATCTAGCCAACCAACCATCTAGGCCAAGTAAAGTCTGATTTGATTATTGGGCTTATCCAAAACTTTTCCTGAGACCTGGTGTATGGAAAAGGAACAGTTCCTTCTTAAAATCAGTACCATGCCTGGCTGTGTCAATATTAACTTGGGTCTAGGGCCTTGAGAACTTTATCTTGAGACTGTAATGTTGGGAGAAGGAACACAAGTTCTTCTCTAAAACCAGGAATATTCTTGTCAAAGTTGGGACCCGGGACTGCATGAGCTATGGTTTCAGATATGGAGACTCCAACTTTTTCTACTATATGGAATTATGATTGTCAGTCCCAATACTGTTTGTGCTTGGTCTGCACTGTTCTTGAGATATCCTGTGTCTACCCATTGTATGGGAGTTTCTACTTACTTTGTAGTAGTTCCCCATTTTATTTCATGTATCATCTGGAAATAGTATATAAAATTCTGTAATAATAAGCTTACTTGACATAAAATATAATTTATTCAAGGTCTCCTAATCCTAGATTTTAGCTTCCCGATTATCTATCTTTTTTCTCATTCCCTGGAACCTCAACCCTCAGGACCCTATTGCTGAAGAACAACCCGTTGGTCCAGATTAACCAAAGATTTTGGAGGAAACCTATAACTATCACTTTACTAAAACAACTTAATCCCTAACTACACTCTAAATATTTGTCCTTATATCTACATATAAGTGTAGTCCCTATCCATCATGAATGATATTTCTTTTTATAACAGATGAAGACCTATACAGAAAGCCATGGCCAATCAAAATACAAAGCTATAGAATGCTATCACTGGATACATTTGCAAGACAACTCCTGTATCTAAATCTCTGAGAACAGTACAGAAGATGGGGTAAAAAGCTTGTAAAAGAAAGTACATCAGGAAGTTTGGTGTGATATTGTGTCTCCTAGTTATGTCAGAAGCTACACCCATAACAATTCACCAACACAATTGCCCAAACATAAGCTGAACAAAGATGAGAACAATACATTATACTGAAGTGCACAGGTAAACCCTATACAAAAAAGAACTAAGGAATGCAGAGGGCAGAAGAAATCATCTTCCCCAAGGGCAAAATACACCAACTGATAATTCAATACTAAATGGTCTATCCCAAAAGTATTCATACAAATAACAAAATATAGACTGATCACGACATTGTATATATATGTAGATGTAGATGTAGATGATGTAGATGTAGATGCAGATGCAGATTCATATGATGTATATGTATACAGGCAGGAAACAACCAGTAATGAAAAATGTGGTCATTGAGTTGAAAGTGATCAAGGAAGTAGGAGGATTTGAAAGTGGAAAATGGTAGACCAACATGATATAATTATATTGTAATTTCAAATATAAAAGAAACAATGACAAAATTAATAAATGACAGGCATAGGAGAAGGAAAAAACTCTAAGATCAATCATAAATGAGATCTAGAACAGGACCATAAAAGTAACCTTGAACGAATTAAGAAAGACCATAAACATAGACACAAGTACACAGATGATGAAGTAGGTAGTACCAGAAAAGAAAGTCCCTACAGTGTACTATAGTCAAAATTAAATATACAGAACAAACAGATGGTCCGGAAAGGTGTAAAAGAAAACAAAATCTGTCAGAAGAGAAACTCATCAGACTAACAGCTAATTTCTCAATGGAATCTGGAAAAGCCAGGAGCACCCAAAGAAATATCTTTCAAGACCAAACAGATCTTAGACCTAAACTATTGTGACCAGCAAAATTATATGTTATCATTGAAGGCAAATAAAATTTTTTTATGATTTAAACAGGCTAGAAGAATTCATATCTATTAATCCAGCCCCACTTTGAATACAGTAAGCAACAGATTAGATTAAAGAAAGGAATAAGAATAGGCAAGAAATTATAGAAAGTAAACAAATGCAGTTGTAATTACTGAAACACAAAACAGGACAAAGAACACAAACAACAAAATAATGAGCAAAATGAAACCAATCAACACATCTCTCAATAATAATTTGAAATGTCAATGGCCTTTATTCACCAACCAAAAGGCACAAGTTAGTTGAATGGATTAAGAAAAAGAATCCATCTGTCTCCTGCTACAAGAAATTTATTTTACCTTGAAAGATAGGTACCACCTTAAAGAGAAAGGTTGATAAAATGTAATCTGAGGAAATGGGACTAGGATGCAAGCAAGTGTCTATATCTTAATATCTGGCAAAATAAACTTCAGAATAAAACAAATCTGATGAGTTAAAAGATACTTTATCTAATCAAGGGAAAAGTTAACCAAGGAAACATTATAACACTGAACATATGGAGCACCAAATTTCATAAAAATACAGTATAGTAATAAAAGACATAATGTAACCACAACTTAAAACATAGATATATTCAACAGTTAAGTTTCTCTGTATATTGATAATATGAATGAAACAAAAATCTACAAAATATTCCAGACAGACACCAAAGAATATATATTTTACTTGGCAAGTGAGGAAAGCTTCTTTAAAATAAACCGCATCATAGGACACAAATCTTTTATTTTATTTAATACTTTATTTACATTTCAAATATTTCCCCTTTCCAGATCTCCCCTTTGGAAACCCCTTATCCCATTCCCCCTCCCCCTGCCTCTATGAGGGTATTCCCCCACCCACCCACCCACCCACCCACCCACCCACTCCCCTCTTCCCACCTTGACATTTTCCTATACTGTGGCATCTAACACCCTCTGACCCAAGGGTCTCTCCTCCCACTGATGGCCAACAAGACCCTCCTTAGCCACATATGTGACCAGCACTATGGGCCCCTCCATATGCATTCTTTGGTTGGTTGTCCAGTCTTTGGGACCACATACAGGCCTGACCAGTTGACACTGTTGCTCCCTCCCCATAGGGCTGCAAACTCCTTCAGTTCCTTCAGTCCCTTCTTCAACTCCTCCATCTGGGACCCCACGCTAAGTCCAATAGTTGCTATGAATTGAATCATGGGTGTTCCGAACTTTTGGGCTAATATCCGCTTATCAGTGAGTACATAGCTTGTTCGATCTCCATCAAACAAATCTTCCCCCCCCCCTTGGCACACTTTTTTTTTTTTGATACTTTATTTACATTTCCAATGTTTCCCCTTTTCTGGGTCTCCTCTTTGGAAACCCCCTATCCCCTCCCCCTCCCCGCCTCTGTGAGGGAATTCCTCCTCCCACCTACCCGCCCACCCATTCCCATATTCCCACCTTGACATTCCCCTTTACTGGGGCCTCTAGCACCCTCAGGCCCAAAGTCCT
>CM052701.1:141159244-141177920 GCA_028551405.1 Uromys caudimaculatus
TTGATTGTGTTTTCTTGTACTTCTGCCTGTTTGTTTGTGTTTTCCTGTAATTCTTTAATGTATTTTTGCATTTCCTCTTGAAAGGCTTCTCGTTGTTTATCCCTGTTCTCTTGCATTTTTTAAAAGTGTTATTCATTTCTTCATTAAAGTCTTCTATCATCCTCATGAGAAATGATTTTAAATCTGAGTCTTGCTTTTCTGGTGTGTTGGGGTATCCAGGGCTTGCTGTCGTGGTAGAGCTGAGTTCTGATGGTACAGAGTACTCTTGGTTTCTGTTCTTTATGTTCTTGCCTTTGCCTTTTGCCATCTTGTTGCCTCTGTTGTTAGCTGATCTTACTCTGTCTGGTTGTGGCTTGCCCCTCCTGCAGGTCTCTGTGTCAGTACTCCTTCAAGACCAGCTCTCTCTGAGAGGTGTTTGGGTTTGGAGAGCTGTAGCACCAGGTTTGATCTTGGTCCCTGTGTCTCCCGGGTTCAGGGCAGTTCCTGGTGAGCCATGGGGCGTGTCTTTGGCCCTCTCCCGGCTTTTCTGAGCTCCTGAGAGGGATCTTTGTCCCGGTGTTAATTTGCTATGGAGCCCTGTAGCCCAAGCTGAGGTTCCCAGCTGCCGCTGGAAGTTGCTGTCTGTCAGTCTCTGTGGCCCGTGGAAACCAGGTGGAATCAGTGAGCTCTGGGGCTCGATTTGCCCCCGCTTGGGGCTTTTCCTTGTTCCTGGGAGAGAAAATTTTCTCCTGGAGCTGCTTGACTATGGAATCCTAGTGTCCCAGGCAAAAGTTTCCTGCCTCAGCTGCCCGCTGTTGGGATCCAGGGGGGTTTCTAAGCCCGCCTACCTCTGTCCCTGTGTCTCGCAGGTTCGGGGCAGTTCCTGGTGAGCTGTGGGGCATGTCTTTGGCCCTCTCCCAGCTTTTCCGAGCTCCTGAGAGGTATCTTTTTCCTGGCGCTAATTTGCTATGGAGCCCTGTGGCCCAAGCTGAGGTTCCCGGCCGCCGCTGGAAGTTGCTGGCTGTCAGTCTCTGTCCACCAAACAAATCTTAACAGATTCAGAATAACTGAAATAATTTCACGTATCCTCTCTGATCACAGTGCAATAAAACTTAAATCCAATAGCAAACAAATCTCTTGTAATTATACAAATGTTTGGCAACAAAACAACATATTGTTAAATACTCAATAGATCAAAGAAGAAATCAAGAAATAAATTGAAAAGTCCATTGCACTAATGAAAATGAAAACACACACAAAAAAACAAAACTGCAGCTGCACATTAAAAGCATTCCTATGAGGTAACAATGTAAGCACATTAAAAAATCAGAAAGAGCACAAGCAAATGACTTAATGATGTACCTCAAGAAAGAGAATATTTAAAAGAAAGTACACAGAAATAGATGAATTTCTAAATTCATACAAGAAGTAAGGTTAAACTAAGAAGATATCAACAATTTAAACCAACATTTCTAAACAAAAAGATTGAAACATAACTAAAAAGCCTTTGAACTAAAGACGCCAAGCCCAAGGTGAATTCACAGAAAATTTCTATCAGATTTCCAACAATATTTAAACAAAATGCTTCTATTATCTTAAAAAAAGAAAGAAAGAAAGAAAGAAAGAAAGAAAGAAAGAAAGAAAGAAAGAAAAGAAAAGAAAAAAAGGAAGGAAGGAAGGAAGGAAGGAAGAAAGAAAGAAAGAAAGAAAGAAAGAAAGAAAGAAAGAAAGAAAGAAAGAAAGAAAGAAAGAGTAACAGAAATTTCCAAACCACATTCAAGTTGGCTTTATTCTGGAGATACAGATATGGTTCAGTATATGTAATCAATAGTTATAACTGAATCATATAAGTAGACTAAAAGACAAAATTCATAGGATAGTCTATAGATACAACATTTTTCAAACACTAACATGTCTTCATCATAAAAATACTAAAAAGATCAGAGCTGAAAAGAGTATACCTCAGCATAGTAGACTATATATGAAAAACCTCACAGCTACATTATCATAAATGGAGAAAAATTCAAAATAATCCATTAAAATCATGAATAAGATAAAAATTCCTGCTATCCCTATTTCTTGAAAGACTAGATAGAGCAACAAGTAAAGAAAATTAAAGTAAAAACACTAGAAAACAAAGAAGTCTTATTATCTGCATTGCAGATGACAGGACATTATACGTAAGATATCTCCAAAATTATATCAGAAGTCTCATAGAAATAAACAATATGAACACTATTTAAAACAAAGATGCAGTTTACAAATCAGCAGCCTTTCTATATACCAACAAGAAACATAGTGATAAAGATGTCATAGAAACACACCATATGGTGATTTGAATAAGAATGGCTCCATAGGTTCATGTAGTTGCATGCTTAGAGAGTGACTTTAAGAAGTATGGCCTTTTTGGTGTGGCCTTCTTGGGGGTAAGTTTGGACTTTAAGGTTTCGGAACTGCAAACTAGACACAGAAGCTTTCTCTCTCTCCTCTTCCATTCAGATATAGATGTAAAACTATTAGCTACCTCTCCAGCACCATGTTTGCTCCTAATAGACTAAAACTCTGAGATAGGTTTTCCTCCAATAGCAAGACCAAGTTAAATGATTTTCCTTATAGGAGTTGTCATGGTCTTGGTGTCTCTTCACAACAATAGAATACTTACTAAGACACTTTCATTCACAATAGCTTCAAAATTAACCTAAATAAATTGAAGAAGACACTAGAAGATGAAAAGACCTTCTAGACTCATGGATTCATAGAATTAATATTATGAAGATGACCATTTTATAAAAAGTCATTTATAGATTTAATGCAACCACAACCAAAATCTTCATAACATTCTTCACCGAAATAAAAATACTAAAATTCATATAGAACCACAAAGGACATAGAACAGCCAGTGTCATCCTGCACAAAATGCACAATGCTGGGGAGATTATCATGCCACATTTCAATCTATGTTACAGAGCTATAGTACTCAAAACAGCATGAAACTAACACAAAACAGAAATGTAGACTAATGAAACAAAGTATAAGAGTCAAACATGAGTGCATATAACTACAGACATTCAGATGTCTGTAAAAATCAGTATTTTACAAAGATCCTAAAACCATACACTGGAGGAAAAACGGCATTTTCAAGAAAGTATACTAGAAAAACTGATGCCCACATTTTAAAAAAGATGAAATTAGAGCTATACTAATGTGCAAATCTACCAAATACTGTAATGTGCAACCTGAAAGTGTTAGATGAAAGAATAGGTAGAACTATAAGATATAGGGAAAATTTTTCTTAATAAGACTCCATTTGTTCAGAAATTAAAGCCCATAACTGAAAACTGGAACTTCATAAATCTAAAATGCTTCCACACAGCTAAGAAAACAATTAATCAAGTGAAAAGGAAACCTACAGAGTCAAAGAGAAGCTTTTTCAGCTGTGTATTTCAGAATAATTTTAATATCCAGAATATACAAAGAGTAAAGATAATTAATGATCCTGTTAAAAAATAAACTATGGATTTGAACAGCAAGTTCTCAAAAGAAAAAGAAAAATAGGTAAGAAATATCTTTGACAATATTCAACAACCTAGCCGGGTGGTGGTGGCGCACGCCTTTAATCTCAGCACTCGGGAGGCAGAGGCAGGTGGATTTCTGAGTTCGAGGCCAGCCTGGTCTACAGAGTGAGTTCCAGGACAGCCAGGGCTACAAAGAGAAACCCTGTCTCAGAAAAAAAAAATTCAAAAACCAAAATGTCATTCAATTGATGAATAGATAATGAAAATGTGGTACATATACAGTAGAATTCTGTTCTTCCTTCATTCTAAATAAATATCTTTACACCCAAAGATAAGTGTAGCTCCCAACCCTTATCACAGAAGTTCCTTTTTTGTAGGTAGCAAAGACAATCACAAAAAAAGAAATAATTAATTCTGAAGGTAAAGGGATAAACTTAGAAATATTATACCTAATGAGTCAACCAAAACTCAGAAAGACAAACACCATAGACTTGCCCTTATTTGTAGACCTTGGCAATAAATACTTAGATGTGAGTGTATAACTTGTAGTACTGCAGCAAGCATAACAGGAAAAAGAGACTGTAGGACAGAGGATACAGGTATAAAATAGGACACAGAGGCTATAAAGGAAGACATAATAACAATGGGAGTAATTTGACTAGGAAATGAGGAGGGAGGGTATTAAAGAAGGAGAGGAGAAGCAAGAGCATAAACATCATCAAGAATTTTTAATGCATATATATATATATATATATATATATATATATATATATATATATATACCTCTCTCATATATATATATATACCATGAGGTGCTCAACCTCAATTGATACACCTACAATGCAATCCCTACACCTAAGGCTTGTGGAATGTCATAAAAGGGAGACTGGACAAATCATAAAAACCAGAGGAATAGGGTGTATTCTAGAAGATACTGTCTTGTATATATGATAAGGAAACTACAGTCCAGAAACCTCAACAACACTGTTTTCTAAATAAGACCTGCATAATGACAATATGAGCTGTCTTGCTACTGTGGATGGAATAAATCTTACAATGTCACTTACTCAGCTAGAGATCAAAGGAAACAAATGGTTAATGAGAAAGGAGAAGTAAGTCTTCTGTAAGAACAAGCCTTTTGATAGATTATCCAATCTCAAAGAGTCAGCCCTAAACATATATTCTTATGAGCAACACTAAATAGGTTCAGTAGGCTATAATTATATATACATTGTGATATATGTGTGACTATGTGTGTTTGTAACAAAAATAACTTAAAAATAAATCATTAATTTGAGAATGAATAAGGGGAACCTGGTGAGAATTGGAAGGGAGAGAAGAAAGGGGTGGAAATGCTAATACTCACATGAAATTCTCTAAAAATTAAAAGAATCTTAAAATACAGGCTTTACTTTTGTGAAAAGATGTAATAAAAGTTATGTGCTGACATTAAAGTGTGGACCTTAAAACCCCAGGAGAAAAAAGAACAAAAAAGCCCCCCATCTCATTTTCTGGTCACCTTGGATACAAGATTGATCTGTGAAAATAATAAACCAACACAACCTGAGTTATCAGTTGGTGTCTTGCAAATAATTAATTCATTAAGAAAAGTCTTCCTTAATAGCACAAAGAAGAATGGGGCTTCAGTTTTCTCTTATCTAGCAGCTCATCTGAGTCATCACAGCAGAAGGGACCAAGAAAGCTGAGATTGCCTAGAGGAAGCAGCAAGAACTAAGAAAATGGACAAAGTTAGCCTGTATCAGGTGAGAACAGGGATAGTGCTTACAGAGCAAGCCTCTAAGATAGCAAAACAGATGGTCATTTTCTTCAAAGGTTATACTGAGTTAACTACTATCCTACTTGATGCTATGAAAACACAGTCATGTCCATTTTTCTGTAATTCTAACCACCCATTAAATTTTTTAATAAGAAGCCCATATATTTCAAGTAGAAATTGAAGCTTCCTGCTTATATGTAGCAGATCTTCTGAAGGGCATATATAATATTTCTTTATTATTCTTATTTTTTTTCTTTATTAACCATTCCATTTTTTTACATCTCAAATGATATCCCACTTTCCAGTTACCCCCTTTCCAAGTCCCCTATCCCATAATCTCCCTCTCCTCCCTTTACTTTGCCTCTATGAGGGTGCTCCCCCACCCACCCACCCTCTTTTGCCCCACCCAGCCAGCATCTCCCTACAGTGGGGCATCAAACCTCCAAAAGACCAAAAGCCTCCCCTCCCACTGATGTCAGGCAAGGCCATTCTCTGCTACTTATGTAGTTGGAGCCATGGATTCCTCCATGTACACTCTTTGCTTGGTGGTCCAGTCCCTGGGAGTACTGGGTGGTCCATCCAGCTGATGTTCTTCCTATGGTGTTGCAATCCCCTTAACTCCTCCAGTCCTTCCACCAGCTCCCCTACCAGGGTCCCTGAGCTCAGTCTGATGGTTGGCTCCAAACATCCACATCTGCATTTGGTCAGTTGCTGGCTGAATCTCCCAAGGAGCAGTCATACCAAGTTCCTGTCGGCAAGTGCCTCTTGGCAATGGCAACAGTGTTGGGTCTGGTGTCTGTAGACAGGATGGATCTCCAGGTGGAGTACTCACCTGATGGCCCTTCCTTTAGTCTCTACTACATTTTTTGTCCCTGTTCTTTCTTTGGACAGTAACAATTCTGGGTTAAAATTTTTGAGGTGGGTGTATGGCCCCATCCGACAACCAGGGGCTGTGCCTATCTATTGGAGGTAATCGCTACAGGTTCTATCTCCCCTTCTCTGTTAAAATCATCCCTGATGGGTCCTCGGAGCCCCTTATTTCCTTGGTATCTGGGACCCTCCAGTGGCTATCCCCAGTTCCTCATCCCCCCTGCTACATATTTTTATTCGATTTCCTAGCCCTCTGTACCTCAACCTGTCCGCTCCAGTACCTGATACTGCCCCCTTATTTTCCCCTCCTTCTCTCTCTCTTCCCAGTGCCCTCTCTCCACCTGCTTTGATAATCCTGTTCCCCCTCAACGTCAGACTGAAGCATCCACACCCTGATCTTCCTTCTTTCTAAGCTCCATATGTATATGGGTTGTATCGTGGGCATTGTGAGGGTATTTTGTTTTGGTTTGTTTTGGTTTTTTTGGAATGAAAATTGGGAAGATTTTTATTTTCAATCTTTTTCAGAATGCACTTATGTCAATAGTGAAGGGCTTAATCAATACAAATGTACCATTGCTTTTATTTTGTTTAAAGTCTTCCTTTTTTCTTATATTATTGGATATTTTCTTTATTTGCATTTCATCAGTTATCCCCTTTCCCCATTCCCTTCCCCCCCAAGAAACCCGCTATCCTTCCCCTGCTTCTTTGAGGGTGTTCCCCCATTCACCCACCCACTCCTGCCTCCTTGTCCTCACATTCCCCTACACTGGAACATTGAGCTTTCACAGGACCAAAGGCCTCTCCTCCCATTGATGCCCAACAAGGCCATCCTCTACTACATATGCAGCTGGAACCATGGGTCCCTCTATTTGTACTCCTTGCTTGGTAGTTTAGTTCCTGGGAGCTCTCGGGGGTCTGTTTGGTTGATACTGTGGTTCTTCCTATGGGTTGCAAACCCCTTCAGCTCCTTTAGTCCTTTCTATAACTGCCCCATTGGGGATCCCATGCTCAGTCAAATTGTTGGCTGCAAGCATCTACCTCTGTATTTGTCAGGCTCTGGCAAAGCATCTCAGGAGACAGCTATACCAGGCTTCTTTCAGCAAGCACTTCTTGGCATCCACAATAGTGTCTACGTTTGGTGACTATATATTGGATGGATCCCCAGGTGGGGTATTCTCTGGATGGCCTTTCTTTCAGTCTCTACTCCATACTTTGTCTTTGTATTTGCTCCTGTGAGTATTTTGTTAGCCCTTCTAAGAAGGACTGAAGCACCCACACTTTGGTCTTCCTTCTTCTTGAGCTTCATGTGGTCTGTGAAAGGAGCTAAAACCATCCAGTGGAAAAAAGACAGCATTTTCAACAAATGGGCTGGTTCAACTGGAGGTCAGCATGTAGAAGAATGGAAATCAATCCATTCTCATCTCCTTGTACAAAGCTATATTCCAAGTGCATCAAGGACCTCCACATAAAACCAGATACACTGAAACTAATAGAGGAGAAAGGGGGGAAGATCCTTGAACACATGGGCACAGGGGAAATTTCCTGAACAGAACACCAATGGCTTATGCTCTAAGATCAAGAATCAACAAATAGAACCTCATAAAACTGCAAAGCTTCTGTAAGGCAAAGGACACTGTCAATAGGACAAAACGGCAACCTACAGATTGGGAAAAGATCTTAACCAATCCTACATCCAATAGAGGGCTAATATCCAATATATACAAAGAACTCAAGAAGCTAGCTCTAGAGAATCAAATAACCCTATTAAAAAATGGGTACAGAGCTAAACAAAGAATTTTCAACTGAGGAATAGCGAATGGCCAAGAAGCACCTAAAGAAATGTTCAACATTCTGAGTCATCAGGGAAATGCAAATCAAAACAACCCTGAGATTCCACCTCACACTAGTCAGAATCCCTAAGATCAAAAATTCAGGTGACAACAGATGCTGTAGAGGTTGTGGAGAAAGAGGAGTACTCCATTGTTGGTGGGATTGCAAGCTGGTATAACCACTCTGGAAATCAATCTGGTAGTTCCTCAGAAAATTGGACATAGTATTACCTGAGAAACTAGCTATACCACTCCTGGACATACACCCAGAAGATGTTCCAACATGTAATAAGGACACATGCTCCACTAAGTTCATAGCAGCCATATTTATAATACCAGAAGCTGGAAACAACCCAGATGTTTTTCAACAGAGAAGGGGATACAGAAAATGTGGTAATTTACACAATGGAATACTACTTAGCTATTAAAAACAATGACTTAATGAAATTTGCAGACAAATGGATGGAACTTAAAAATATCATCCTGAGCGAGGTAACTCAGACACAAAAGAATGAACATGGTATGCACTCACTGATAAGTGGATATTAGCCCGAAAGTTCAGAATATCCAAGTTTCACTTTACAGTAACTGCTAGATGGAGAGTGAGGTCCCAGATGGAGGAATTGGAGAAGGGACTGAAAGAGCTGAGGGAGTCTGCAGTCCCATGGAGGGAGCAACAGGGTCAACTGGCCTGAAACCCGCCCCCCAGTCCTCCTGGAGACTGGACCACCAACCAAAGAATACACATGGAGGGACCCATGGCTCAGACCACATATGTGGCAGAGGAGGGCCTTGTTTGCCATCAGGGGTAGGAGAGGCCCTTGGGCCTGAGGGTGTTAGAGGCCCCAGTAAAGGGGAATGTCAAGGCGGGAATACAGGAGTGGGTGGGCGGGTGGGTGGGAGGTAGAATACCCTCATAGAGGTGGGGTAGGGGGAGGAGATAGGGGGTTTCCAAAGAGGAGACCTGGAAAGGGGGAAACATTGGAAATGTAAATAAAGTATCAAAAAATAAATTAAAAAAAATGAATAAAAAAATGAAAAAATAAAAAAAGATATTACTATACTCTTTGTAACAGTTATACATTCTGAGTACTAAAACTTTAGAAAGACAAAATGAAATAATGTACATAAGATCAAATTTTTAAATTTCTTTTGATCATTTTAAATTTGCTTATAATATGTTTATGTTGGTAACATTTTAGGTTTTATTTTTACTGCAGCTCAAACACATAAGTCAGCATGAATCTGTTTACAAACATATATTAACTGCTTTCTCCACTAGAAGGATTCAAAAACAATTGAAAATAAATAACAAACCTGCTGATGTATCTAAAACATCTCTTTTTATCAACTTAGGAAAACTTAGGTCTCTCATGGCATTCTCCACAATCTCTAAGGACAAATAAGTCATAATTGAAAGAGTTTATCTATTACTCAAAAATTAAACACATAAATAACACATAATTAACTTCTCAAGAGCAACTTGTCAAAGCAATTTAGAATTAAAATTTTAACTGTTTTTGTAAAATTTCAGTAGTCCATACTTACATTTGTTACCAAAAATGAATTAACATGAGGACCTTATTGATTTAAGTAGATGTTTAACATTTAACATTGAATTTTGCAGTTTTAGTATCATCGTATGTATCATGTTAAATCTCATGTTTCACATATCTTAAATGGCATATCAACACCCATACGACTTGCCTAAACCTTCTATATTTCCTTTCCATTCTGGAAACATCTAGACATTTTAACCTTTATTAAAACCTGTACAAACATTTGCCTTGACATGCTGAAAAGATGTAATTTATCTTTTTATGTTGTAGGGGTTAAAATGAAGACATTACCTTGAGTCTCACAGAAGACTTTGAACTTTTAAACAGTGTCGAGATGGTGAGTAACTGTGAGGAACTTTTCAAGTTGGAATAAGTGCACTACATATTATGATATGGTGAGTTTATGAGGTATAGGAAGTTAAGTTGGAATAAGAATGGCTGCCATAGATATTTGAACACTTAGTATCCAGTTGATTATGCTTTCTGGGAGGTTTAGGAAGCGTGCTCTTTATGAAGGAAGTATATGACTGGAGGTGTTCTTTTAGAGTAAAACTTGTGTTTGTGTGAAAACATGAGTTTTCAGCTTCTTGCTCCTGCTGCCATGCCTGACCCTTGCTGCCATCCTTTCCTGTCATGATGAACTCTTGTGTTTGAAACCATAAACTCATATAAACTTACAAATAAGTTACTTTGCTATTCTGTCATAAGAGTAAATTAACAAATACATATCATATTTCTCCATCTGTATTGAATTTGTTCCATAGCATAGTGCTCCCAAGATTTATCCATGTTGTAGATATGCTAGAATTTCATTCCTTTTAGCGATTAGATATACTTGTTTGTATATAAAAATCAGGATTTGTTTACCCATTAATCAATTGATGGACATTTAATTAAATACATTTTTCGTAATTGTGAATAACGATTCAACGAGTTTGGTGTGCAAGTCTCTGACGGAGGCACTGTTTTTAGTTCCTATCCAGGATATAAATTGTGTGTCATGTGGTAATGCTATGTACAGCTTTATAAGGGGCTGCCAAATTTTTCAACGGCAACTGCATATGCATATTCCTATGTGCAACACATAAGAATTAGAATTTGCAGCTTTTTGTGGCACCCAGGCAGTGTACTTAGTTCAAATGAGGGTTAACTTATAAGCACTTGGCCTAAGCATTAATTAGCATCTTTGTTTATCATAAGATAGTATAATTTACCATTATCAGATCTACAGTTCTCCACTAGAATTTTCTTCACTATACTTTTCTCTATGCATTTGACTTAACTAGTATACTAAAAATGAAAGATCAACTGATTCTTTCTGTGGCTTCCAACCTGAAGCAGTAGTCTAAGACACATTTAAATTGCTAGCTCAACAAGATCATCAAAGTTTACCACAATTCCAGGCCATACTACTTTCTTGACCACTGTTTGTTTTTCCTGAACCCACCTTGTGCCATTCAGCACATTTGTTGACATCTTGGCTGCTATCTTCCTAAGGCCATTTCCCTCTTGTTAAAATGAGATACAATGCCCTTCTTTTTATTCTGATATGACACTAGCTATGCTATTTTATCATTAGCAAACTTGTATCAAAAAAGAATCCTCAGCCATAGATGAAGGCTTACTAACAAATATACACTTTATCAGAAACCCCCTTAACTATTTTTTGTTTTTACCTTCCCCTCATTCATCTGCCTCCTTCCAACTTGAGTCCAGAGCTGGATATGACAACAGTTTCCAAACAACTCTGCCTCCAAAGACTGTTTTGCTAAACCTAAAGATTCAGGGTACATAATGTATCTTCATTTTATAATCATGTATTCAATCTTATTCAAAAGTCTGAAAGTAGCAGACATGAACTCCAAAAATCACCGAAACATTTTTTCTCAAGACATTTCTTCCTGTTCTTTAATGGCATTTTCTTGCCTCAAACTGGTCTGCCAAATGAGCACTTCTGTTACCTGTCTCCCAGCTTGGTTTTTGTGCTTTCCATGCACCATGATCCTATGTCTAGAGATTTTCCACATTTGTTTAAAGATAGGTTTCATGGTGAAACCTAAAAGAGGAATGCATATCCTTTGCCAGCCTAACATAGTTTATAATATCTATTTTATGTTTAGTGTAATCTGAAAACTTGCACAAATATGACATTACAATAGGGCATGTGGCTGGCAGGCATATTGTCTCTGTATTTGTATTAGTTAGTTTTGTTATTGCAGCAATACATAACTAAAAAAACATCTAATGAAGTATTTATTTTGTCTTATATTTAAAGAGAAATCCTTTTTGGCAGCAAAGTCAGCATCAGGAGTAGGAGCTTACTGATCACATTGCAGCTGTTGCAAAGGGGGCAGAGTGATAAATTCTTCTGCTCAGCTAACTTTATCCTTTTCAATGCACTCTGGATGTTAGACCATGGAGTTGTGCCACTCCCATTTAGTGGCAATTAACCTAATCTAGACAACCCTTGTCACACACAGAAGGTTGTTCCTTTTGTGACTGTAAATACTATTAAGTTGACAATTAATAAAAATCAATCAAAAGTCTACTCCTTCTTAACTTGACATCTAAACTTATGGATTCATATCTTTTCATTGATTCATGGAAATAGGAGTTGAACCCAAGAGTGGATAGTGAATAGAGTTTTCAGTCAGCAGCTGGAGTAGTTATGTGATGGAATCATAAAGTTAAAATAGTAAGATGCAGAGCTTAGACATATTTATAGCAGTTGACCTGTGTCTAGGGAGAATTTAAAGATTGTGTGCTTCTGCAGAATTCAGGAAAAGCAAAACTGTACCCAAAGTCATCCTATTGGAGGAAGGTGATAAGTAATGTGGCAAATTTTGTTGTTAGCTCTTTGAAGTAAAACAGAAAAACTTAGCATATGGGAACAAACAAACTAGAAAGAGAATTCAAAAGTCAGGAAAGAGGAAGTTGTATCTTCAACTTATGCAATGTCAGTTTCTGTAACAAGAGGATCTTCATTTTCACTAATTGAGCCATGGATTCTTTGATTTTTCATTAAAGAGTTATCTTAATTTTAACTTGGCTTCTAAGAGCCAAGCATGGTGGCAAACATCTTTAATCCCTGCAGGCAAACAAACAAACAAACAAAAAAGAATCAGGCAGATCTATGTGAGTTCCAAGTCAGCCATGGTTCTTATATTGAGACTCTATCTAAAACTGGATAAAGTAAAAAGGCCGTTCACTTATGTGCTTCTATTTATGTGTTTGTGTAGTTATAACTATCAATATAAACTAATCCTACAACAAACAGAGCTAACATTAGATTAATCCTCGCATACACACATGAACACACACACACACACACACACACACACACACACACACACACACACGAGTTTCGTGAGTTAAGATAATGAATATTCATTCTGTAGAGAAAAATGTGTGCTGTTCTTTGTCAATTTCACATCTGTATCAGATTGAGAGAGACCCTGTCTTTAATGAACAGTTAATATGAAACTGTTGTGTTTGAATGCTTAGTGCTCAGCTAGTGATGTTGTTTTACAGTCTTTAGGAGCTGGAGGAAATGGCTGAGAGCAGGCCTTGAGGTCGGAACAGTCCAAATCTACTTTCCATTCTCTCTCCATTTGTACAGCAACTCAAATCTCATTCTCCTTGCTAATCTTTCTTGCCCTTCATGATGGGATGAAACACTTCATTTTAATCCCAAATAAACCTCTCCACCATTAAATTCTTTATTTCAGATATATTGTCACAGCAAGACAAACATCTAGAACTGAGATGTATATCGATTGTCAACATCACAAGACATAGAATCATCCTGGAGACATTGGAAGTATCTATAAGGGATATTCAAAATTCATTAATTGATATAGCTAGTACCACCTTAAACTTTACTAGAACTATGCTCAGATTGCATAAAAAGTGAGAAAGAGCTGAGAGGAAACACTCTCTGTTTCCTTACTATGGATTCAATGTGTTCACCAGCCTGACATTTCTGCCACCATGACTTTGCTGTTAAGCTGGTTTTTGACTCAAACAAAAATGAAGACAGAATGATTTATGTTTTAAATTGAAAATATAGGTTTAAATCCACAATTCTACAGATTAGTTATATAAGAGATAACTCATTTGTTCTCACAATTCATAGTAAAATACATTAAAGCATTTTTCTTTCCCTAGCCTTCTCTTAATGTGTGATATGGGTAGGGCAGAAGGTATGGTAAGCAATATAGTCAATAACATCTCAGTGTGAGATCAGGCAACATAATATTTTTATATTTCTGTCTATTTTAAAAATGTCACGTGGTCCTCCTTATGCTAGATATACACTTACTCAGCAGTCTTCATATCCAGAGGTCTCTGAATTCCAAGAAATGAAATAAATCTTTTTACGTAAATGTAAAATCCCCCTATTCCTGATGTCTTTGAAGACAGTGTAGGAGAAAGCATGGGATTCCTTTTACATAGAGGTAGAAGGCAGCTGTACTCACTCCAATCAACTGAAAACACTTTTCTGCTCTTGCCTGAGTAAAAATAAGTAAATAATGGTGAGGCACTGAGGGCTATTTCCTTCATGCATGTAGTACTAATTCAAATGGGTTACTTCTCTTTTCCTATGACTTCGCACCAAGTTTTTATTGTGTCAACAGTTTTGTGGGACAGGAGTACAGGGAAAAAGACCAGCAACTTAAAGCATTTAAGTGCTGTATTAAATAAACATCATTTATTTAATCAATATTATATTATAACATTATACATACATTAGTATATATAATAATTACATTATGCATGACATTATTTTATGCATCTCTCATTGCTCATAGTCATCATCATCAGATCAGTTCTTGGTTTCTTTATATAGAAAAATATACTTGCAACATAAAAAGTAAAAAATTGGATACAGACAGAAGTGACAAAAAGTAAAAGAAATCAGAAATATAATGCCAACAGCAGGAGAGGCAGTGATGGAAGACAAATGTTGCAAACTACAAAGTGAATGAAGAATGAAAGTTGTAGTTTATAACAGAGAAATTCACAGAAGGTAGATAGTGCATGAGAAGAAAACTTTCTAGAAACTAAATACCTAAGAATGTTTCAACACTAATAAAAATGAGATAAACTTACCAATAATAATCTAATGAAAATGAATAAAAGAACTCCTCTATCAACATATCATAATGAAATTACTGAACTAATGAGAAGCCAGGAAGTGAATTTGAAGTGATGGTGGTATACTAACATAAACCTGTTCTTTTAAGTAGATTAATTGACACAGGAGGAAGAAACCTCAGCTGCAGAATTGTCTTCATTAGAGTGCTGTGGGCATTTTTGTTATCCCCAATTGATATAGGAGAACCCAGCTCAGTATGGGCATTGCCATCCCTGGACAGATCGCCCTATGTTGTATAAGAAAGCAGACCAAGGGCCAGGTGTGGTGACCTTTAATCTAAGCACTGGAGAGGCAGAGTTTAAAGCTAGACTGAGATTACTCTACATAGCAAGTTCCATTCGAGTGTCAGACAGGAAAATAAAATAAAGTCAAGAAAAGAAAAGAAAGGAGGCTGGCCAAGTTGTGAAGAACAATCCAGAAAACAAATTTCCACCATGGTTTTCACTTTAGTTCATGCCTGCAGGTTTCTGCTTGATATCCTGTCTAGGTTTCCCCAGATAAGAATTCAAACATTTAAGGTAAGTAAACTCTTTCTTCCACAACTTTCTTTTTGTCAGTGTGCAAGCACAAAGGCTCAAGCAGTGGTGAGGACAGCACATACCACAGCAGAGTTAGAACTGCTTCAGTGCTAAAGCAATCATGGAGATGAAGAAACTACATTACTCATAGTCCAGTATATTTATTGTATTTTCTTCTGCAAATTAGTCTGCTGGAAACAAACTGCTGGTTGTTAGAGAAAGAAAATACTATTAATTAATCAGTTAAAACATTAAACAAATAGTAATGGAGAACTTATATGACAGAAATCATGATATGTGTTCTCTCTGAAGCTACACACATACACAAACATTGCATTGCACATTGCTGAAAATTAGTTTGCAAATTAAGGCACTCTACTAGTGAGAGTAAATATTATTTTATGAATATACTCTGTAACATCACAGATATTGGTGTCTCTTGAATTTCTGGTCTAGCATGTGGGAGCAGTGAAAAAGATGAGCTAAGATATAAAATGAGTAAGAAAGAATTTGTATTTGATTAAAAAAATGCAGTCTGAAACTAAGTATGGATTATGCTTACTAATAGTTTAAAGATTCCTATAATTACTATAACATTTTACATAATTATTATTGGTATTTATTATTATTAATGTGTATGGGTGTTTTCCCTGTATGTAATGTTTATGCATCATGTATGTGACTGCACCCATGGAAGGACAAAAGAATGTTTTAAGATCCCTGGAAATTGTGTTGAGACCATTTCAAGCTACAATATAGGAACTGGGAATTAAGCCTGGGCTGAACTATCTTTCCAGTGCCTTCCCTTATTATTTTAAATATATACTAATATTAATATGTACAGATATTGAGGCAATGAACCACACATATTTAGTGATGTCTTGGTCAGTGTTCTATAGTTGTAAGGAGACACTATGACCATGGCAACTCTTATAGAAGAAAATATATCATTGGAGACTTGTGTACAGTTTCAGAGGTTTAGCCAATTATCATCATGGCAAGGAAGATGATGGCATACAGACAGACATTGTGCTGGAGAGGTATGTGAGACTTCTATATCTGAATCCACAGACATCAGGAAGAGAGAGCTGTTGGGCCTGGCTTGGGATTCTTAGACTTCAAAACACAACTACAGTGATACACTTCTTCCAACAATGCAACCCCTACTTCAATAAGGCCAGACTTCCTCATCATTCTCAAGACAGTGCAACTCCTTGATGACCAATTACTCAAATATATGAGCCTATGGAGTTGTTCTTATTCAAACCCCCACAAGTGATGTTGCTTTATTTTTGTTATTTCTTTCTTTGAGACAGGATGTCATTTAGCTCAGGCTGACTTCTATCTAAGATGACCTTGAACTTATGAGCCCCAGGTTTCTATTGCCATACTACTGAGATTACAAGCTTATTCCACCACACACCACCTAATTTCTTACATCACAATTTTTGACAAAAGGAAATGTAGAGGTCTTCCCAAAACAGATAAGACAAAAAAACAAACAAGCACACAAACCAAAAAAAAGAACCACACATTTACATTGTGGAACATCTTACTATCTGTATTATATTTTTATTCATTCTAGTCCTGAACAGATGTAAACTTTTGTTAGAATAAATATAAGAGATGACTTTATAAAGTTACGTTTCTTACATAGTATGGGATTCTGATTCAGTATTGTTTGTTTGAAATCAAACATTGCTATAGTAGGCAAGCCAGAATCAGGAGAAAATCATGACTTTATTTAAGTAAGTTCCTGGGTAACAACCTTGCTTAACAGATAACTTCAATTCAAGATTAGTGAAAAAAAAGACATTATAAGGATTATTTACATAATGCTTAGCAGTGGAGATACACTGACTTTTCACCATAGTTTATTTTATAATTGCCTACCCCTTTGTATACAGTTTTATACATCAAACTATACTTAGCTGATTTATTAGATTTCATGATCGAATAATGAATTTTGTATCTCACAGATGCAATAATCAATGGGTTTCTTGGGAGCCTGTTTGTGCTTTGTTATATCCCTGCATAAACACACATATTCTGTTATCTAAAGTTTCCAAATGCCGGGGTAGGAAGTATTATCACTGTTGTACTATGCTTTCCACTAGTATTTATTGTCAATCGCCCTTCCTCCAATTATATTCTTGTTTCAGGATATGTGACAAGACTTACATTTTGTAATCCTCTGATAAAATTCTTGAAATTATAAGTATGTCAGGAGTCATAATGGGACAAGCTAATAACTAACAGGTGATCATCTTGAGATGGCCTGCTTCAGATTATTATATAATCTGTGACAGGTTTGCCCTCATTAATCAAGGCTGTAAGGGATGCATTTTAGAAATGATTCCTGATATTAATATGCTTTTCCTGTTATTATTAAACATATATAACAATCACTAAATAATAGCAGACCCCTTTTGAGCAGATCTCTGCAGTTCCGTGAAGATGTACTATCTTGTAGTGGTGCTATATAGGAAAATAGATAAATTAAGTCTTAATGATGATCCTATAAGAATTCCTAAAATTATATCTATGATTATTAAGCTCTTGTATACTGGGACCGCTATTAGGTCCTTTTCTGATAGTCAAACTGCAATGAGAACTCTGCCAGTCTCCCAAATGTCACCAGTTAATTGCTCTTAGATAGTAACCAGACTTTCTCCTACTCAGAGCACATTTCAAGATGTTGTAAAACAATTAACCAAAGGTCATAAAAAGGGAACTAATGATTTATTGTAGGTGCTAGGACAAAAGATAAAATATTGACTGTGTTTATCTATACAAAACTTCACTAATAACATAGTTATGGTTTTAAACCTTCACTGAACCAGTGGAGCTGAGACAGGTGATGGATGTTTAACCAAATAATTACTCCTAATGGATATTCATGTAAAATTCTGTTGTAAACTTGTATTTCAATTTATGATTTGATTTTTTGTGTGAACTTGTGATGAACTTCTTAACATGTGATCATATATTATAGGAGATGTTTAAGTCCTAAGGACAAAGAGAAGAGTCAGGGACTGAGATGAGAGGAACTGAGCTGAGGAAAACTGAGCTGAGAAGGACTCAGCTGAGAAGAATTGTGCTGTGAGAGGTAACTGAGCTTAGGAAAAGCTTTTAGACAGGATACATTTTAGGAAGTACTGAACTCAAGAAGAGTTTAGAAGTATAGGCATAGCTTCAGAAGAAAAGGCATTGAGAGTAAGAGCATTGTTGTGACTTCAGAGCAGGAGGAGAGAGAAAGATTAGAAGGAGAATGCAGAGTGGAATAACTTAGAAACTATAGGGTAACATTAAAAAAAACTAAGTGTAGTACTCCATTGTGTAGATGTACCACATTTTCTGTATCCATTCCTCTGATGAGGGACATCTGGGTTGTTTCCAGCTTCTGGCTATAATAAATATGGCTGCTATGAACATAGTGGAGCATGTGTCTTTATTACATGTTGGAGCATC
>CM052701.1:141178420-141197651 GCA_028551405.1 Uromys caudimaculatus
GAACAAAAGTACATACATGGTATGTACTCACTGATAAACGGATATTAGCCCAAAAGTTCAGAATGCCCAAGTTTCACTTTACAGTAACCGCTGGACTGAGAGTGAGGTCCCAGATGGAGGAGTTGGAGAAAGGTCTGAAGGAGATGAGGGAGTTTGCAGCCCCAAGGGTGGAGCAACAGCGTCAATGGGCCTGACCCCCCTCCCCCGGTCATCCTGGAGTTAGGACCACCAACCAAAGAATACACATCTATGGACCCATGGTTCGGACCACATATGTGGCAGAGGATGGCCTCGTTGGCCATCAGGGAGAGAGGAGAGGCCCTTAGGCCTGAGGGTGTCAGAGGCCCCAGTAAAGGGGAATGTCAAGGTGGGAATATGGGAATGGGTGGGCCGGTGGGTGGGAGGTGGAATTCCCTCATAGAGGCGGGGATGGGGAGGGGATAGGGGGTTTCTAAAGAGGAGACATTGGAAATGTAAATAAAGTATGAAAAATAAAATAAAAGAAAAAGAAAAAAAAACTAAGGGAACAATGTGCAGAATGCAGAGGGAAAGAGGAAAAAAGAAGACACTGCAGAGAGCAGAAGGAACAGGCTGGCTTCTCCTTACCATGGGACCTATTCTATCCCATGGTAAGGACAAGGCATACTTAGTCTTATTAAAAGGAACAAAACTTTTTCTTACAAACGTGGGTTTAATTCATTTAGCATTAAAATGGTAGAAGCTTTTTCTATCTCTATGCAGTAAAGATTGGAACTCATTTGTTTCATCCAGAATGAGTTCTTTCTGCACCAGTGCTTGATCTTTTGCTCCATATGCATATTAAAGTATGGATGTGTGTGTGTGTGTGTGTGTGTGTGTGTGTGTGTGTGTGTGTGTGTGTGTGTGTAATTGTGAGAATGCATGCAAGCTGGTCCCAACTGTTTTGAATGGAAATGTATAAATGACCATGCCTGAATCGGTATATGATCTTATGTGAGTTTATGCATATTTGCTTATGTAAAAGTTTTTCCTTCTGCAAGTGTTATTCTCTTCTCCTGGTTCAATAGAAGTTTATTGCTCCAAACTTCCCCCCAGCCCAACAAGCAAGAGGCATCTGGACAAAAGGGAAAAAGCTCTACCAATTAATCTTAGGTGCTAAGTGCCAGAGACTGAAGTTTCTGGCTTCGGAGGATCACAGAAGGCAGGTCAACTACAGTAGCATGGTAACTTAGACTTAGATAAGTAAACTTTTTATTATTATACAGCAATCCTAAATATCTTGTAAGACAAAGTCTTACCCTTGAATCTCATAAGGCCAAGTCTTACCCTCCACTGATGCTCTTCCCCCTCCACTCCCTCAAGAAGAACTGACAAGAAAGAAGACCCCCAAGCGGGGGCTGGCCCTCAGCATAAATATTTGCATATTGACCTTATCTCTTGGAAAGCATCCATAATACATACAAAACACAGCAAGCCCAAGTGTTTAATTGAAATAATGTTGATGATTCCCCTGAGATTACTAGTAAAAAAATGCAGAAACTATGTTAATAAATTAGAACATTATTGTTGATGATATTGTTAATAATTGGATCATGTACTTAAAAATATTTATTCTATGATGAATTACATTGCTTAGCAAGCTTTCAAAGAAAGTAATCAACCAAAAGTACCATCTAGGTATGATATCTATGAAACACAATGACTAGCATTTATGATAACATTAAGGTTATTGTACTGGCATGTTTATCTAGGGGACAACACACTTAAGACCCACTCAACAAGAGGGAAATCTTGCCTGGTAATGGAAACCTAGTCAACTACAAGGATAGAGAAGTTATGGATCTTGAAGAAAAACATACAACCATCACTTTACTAAAGCAGAATAACCCCTAACTACATTCTATCCATTTGTGCTCATACCCACATTTAAATATAGTCCTCATCCTTCATCAAGGAAACTTTTTTAGAATAGTTGGAGACCAGAAAAAAAAATCAAACAATCAAAATGCATATTGTGAGACCCTGTACTAATGGATAACAACCATGCAAAACAACCATGACAATCAGTATCAGAGAACATGGCAGAAGAGAAGGAAGAAAGATTACAAGATCTTGAGGATCAGAGATTTTGCTGTGAGACTAGATGTCAGGAGCCATCATAGGAGAAGTTAATAACCAGCAGGTGATCTTCCTGAGGTGATCACCTGCTTAAAATCCACAACGGATTTGCTCCAATAGACAACGTTCAATAGAAATTTATTTTAGAAAAGATTCCTGCTGTTAAAATGTTTTTTCTTGTTATTATTAAATATATAACTATCATCAGGAATTAGCCCACCCTTTTGAGTAGATCTCTGTAGTACAATGGAGATGCACTATCTTGTAGTAATGTTATATAGACAAATAGATAATAATTCTTCTACAAGTAGACTGCCAGTTGAACTAGCACCATTTGTTGAAAATGCTGACTTTTTTACACTGGGTGGTTTTAGCTCCTTTGTTGAAAATCAAGTGACCGTAGGTGTGTGGGTTCATTTCTGGGTCTTCAGTTCTATTCCACTGATCTATTTGCCTGTACCAATACCATGCAGTTTTTATCACTCCTGCTCTGTAGTACAGCTTGAGGTCAGGGATGCTGATTCCCCCAGAAGTTCTTTTGTTGTTGAGAATAGCATTTGCTATCCTGGGTTTTTTGTTGTTCCAAATGAATTTAAGAATTGCTCTTTCTAAGTTTATGAAGAATTGGGTTGAAATTTTGATGGTGATTGCACTGAATCTGTAGATTGCTTTTGGCAGGATGGCCATTTTTACTATATTAATCCTTCCAATCTATGAGCATGGCAGATCTTTCCACCTTCTGAGGTCTTCTTCGATTTCTTTCTTCAGAGACTTGAAGTTCTTGTCATACAGATCTTTCACTTGCTTGGTTAGAGTCACACCAAGATACTTTATATTGTTTGTGACAATTGTGAAGGGTGTCATTTCCCTAATTTCTTTCTCAGCCTGTTTATTCTTCGAGTATAGGAAGGCTACCGATTTGTTTGAGTTAATTTTATATCTGGCCACTTTGCTGAAATTGTTTATCAGCTGCAGCAGTTCTCTGGTGGAGGTTTTCGGGTCACTTAAGTATACGATCATATCATCTTGCAAATAGTGATATTTTGATTTCTTCCTTTCCAATTTGTATCCCTTTGACCTCCTTTTGTTCTCTAATTCCTCAAGCTAGAACTTCAATTACTATATTGAATAGATAGGGAGAGAGAGGGCAGCCATGTCTAGTCCCTGATGTTAGTGGGATTGATTTGAGTTTCTCTCCATTTAGCTTGATGTTGGCTACTGGTTTTCTGAATATTGCTTTTACTATGTTTAGGTATGGGCCTTGAATTCCTGATCTTTCCAAGACTTTTATCATGAAGGGATGTTGAATTTTGTCAAATGTTTTTCAGCATCTAATGAAATGACCATGTGGTTTTTTACTTTGAATTTGTTTATGTAGTGGATTACATTGATGGATTTCCAGGTATTGAATCATCCCAGCATTCCTGGAATGAAGCCTACTTGATCATGATGAATGATCATTTTGATGTGTTCTCAGATTTGGTTTGCAAGAATTTTATTGAGTATTTTTCCATCGATATCCATAAGGGAAATTGGTCTGAAGTTTTCTTTCTTTGTTGAGTCTTTGTGAGGTTTTGGTATCAGTGTAACTGTGGCCTCATAGAAGGAATTGGGCTGTGTTCCTTCTGTTTCTATTTTGTGGAATAGATTGAAGAGTATTGGTATTAGTTCTTCTTTGAAGGTCTGATAAAATTCTGCAGTGAACCCATCTAGTCCTGGGATTTTTTTTTGGTTGGGAGACTTTTAATGACTGCTTCTATTACTTTAGGCATTATGGGACTGTTTAGATAGTTTATCTGATCCTGACTCAACTTTCGTATTTGATATCTGTCTACAAAATTATCCATTCCATCCAGATTTTACAGTTTTGTTGAGTGTAGGCTTTTGTAGTAGGATCTGATGATTTTTTTAATTTCCTCAGAATCTATTGTTATGTCTCAGTTTTCATTTCTAATTTTGTTAATTTGGATACTTTCTCTGTGCCCTCTAGTTAATCTGGCTAAGGGTTTATCTATCTTGTTGATTTTCTCAAAGAACCATCTCCTGGATTTGTTGATTCTTTGTATAGTTCTTTTTTTTTCTCCTTTCTTGATTTTAGTCCTGAGTTTGAATATTTCCTGTCTTCTATTCCTCTTGGGTGCATTAGCTTCTTTTTTTTCTAGATCTTTCAGGTGTGCTGTTAAGCTGCTAGTGTATACTCTCTCCAGTTTCTTTTTGGAGGCATTCAAAGCTATGAGATTTCCTCTTAACACTGCTTTCATCATGTCCCATAAGTTTAGGTATGTTGTACTTTCATTTTCATAAAATTCTAGGAAGTCTTTAATTTGTTTCTTTATTTCTTCCTTGACCAAGTTATCATTGAGTAAAGTGTTGTTCAGCTTCCATGTGTATGTGGGCTTTCTGTTGTTATTGTTGCCATGGAAGACCAGCCTTAAACCGTAGTGATATGATAGGAGGCATAGGATTATTTAAATCTTCTTGTATCTGTTGAGGTTTGTTTTATGACTGATTATATGGTCAGTTTAGGAGAAGGTACCATGAGGTGCTGAGAAGAAGGTTTATTCTTTTGATTTACAATGAAATGTTCTATAGATATCTGTTAAATCCATTTGGTTTATAACATCTCTTAGTTTCACTGTGTCTCTGTTTAGTTTGTGTTTCCAAGATCTGTTCATTGATTTTGAAGTCAATGTTTGCGTTGAGCTTCAGTAAAGTTTCTTTTATGAATGTGGGTGTCCTTGCATTTGGAGCATAGATGTTTAGAATTGAGTTCTTCTTGGTAGATTTTTTCCTTTGATGAGTATGAAGTGTCCTTCCTTATCTTTTTTAATGACTTTTGGGCGAAAGTTGATTTTATCTGATATTAGAATGGCTACTCCAGCCTGTTTCTTGGGACCATTTGCCTCAAAAATTATTTTCCAGCCCTTTACTCTGAGGTAGTGTTTTTTGTCTTTATCATGGAGTTGAGTTTCCTGAAGGCAGCAAAATGCTGGGTCTTCTTTATGGATCCAGTCTGTCAGTCTGTGTCTTTTTATTGGGGAATTGAGTCCATTGATGGTAAGAGATATTAAGGAATAGTGATTGTTGGTTCCTGTTATTTTCGATGTTATTTTTAGGTTTGTGTGGCTATCTTCTTTTCAGTTTGTTGAAAGATTACTTTCTTGCTTTTTCTCGGGTGTAGTTTCCCTCCGTGAGTTGACATTTACCATCTATTATCCTTTGAAGGGCTGAGTTTGTGGAAACATATTGGGTAAATTTGGTTTTGTCATAGAATATTTTGATTTCACCATCTATGGTAATTGAGAGTTTTGCTGGGTATAGCAGTCTGTGCTGGCAGTTGTGTTCTCTTAGGGTCTGTATGAGGTTTGCCCAGGATCTTCTATCTTTCATAGTCTCTGGTGAGAAGTCTGGTTTAATTCGAATAGGTCTGCCTTTATGTGTTACTTGACCTTTTTCCCTTACTGCTTTTAGTATTCTTTCCTTGTTTTGTGTATTTGATATTTTCACTAAAATGTGATGGGAGGAATTTATTTTCTGGTCCAATCTATTTGGAGTTCTATAGGCCTCTTGTGTATTTATGTTCATCTCTTTCTTTAGGTTAGGGAAGTTTCCTTCTATAATTTTGTTGAAGATATTTGCTGCTCCTTTAAGTTGGGAATCTTCACTCTATTCTATACCTATTATCCTTAGCTTCTGTCTTCTCATTGTGTCCTGGATTTCATGGATGCTTTGGGTTAGAAGCTTTTTGCATTTTGCATTTTCTTTTACTGTTGTGTCAATGTTACCTATGGTATCTTCTGCACCTGAGATTCTCTCTTCTATGTCTTGTATTCTGTTGGTGATGCTTGCATCAATGACTCCTGATCTCTTTCCTAGGTTTTCTAACTCTAGGGTTGTCTCCCTTTGTGATTTCTTTATTGTTTCTATTTCTATTTTTAGCTCCTGGATACTTTTGTTCATTTCGTTTGTCTGTTTGATTGTGTTTTCCTGTAATTCTGCCTGTTTGATTGTCTTTTCCTAAAATTCTTTAATGTATTTTTGTGTTTCCTCCTTAAGGGTTTCTAGTTGTTTACCTGTGTTCTTTTGTATTTCTTTAAGGGAGTTATTTCTTTCTTTCTTAAAGTCTTCTTTCATCATCCTGAGAAATGAGCTTAAATCTGAATCTTACTTTTCTGGTGTGTTGGGGTATCCAGGGCTTCCTGTGGTGGGAGAGCTGGGTTCTGATGATGACAAGTAGCCTTGGTTTCTGTTCCTTATGTTCTTACCCTTGCCTTTTGCCATCTGGTTAACTCTGATGTTAGCTGATCTTACTCTGTCTGACTGTGGCTTGTCACTCCTGCAGGCCTCTGTGTCAATACTCCTTGAAGACTAGCTCTCTCTGAGAGGTATTTGTGTTTGGAGAGCTGTGGCACAGGGTAAGCTATGGCGTACAGAGAGAAACCAGAAGGATCTTGTCCCCAGCTGTCCCTTGGTTCCTGTGTCCTGATGACTCTGCAAGGGTCCCTCTTGATCCAGTGAATTTGAACAGAAGTAGTGGTTTTGACTGTGCTCGAAGGTGTGTCTGCAATCTTCGGATACCAGCTCTCTCCTAGCACTATTTGAGTGTGGATCTCTGGGTCACAGGATCAGCTCCCTGGCAGCCAGAAGAAACCAGAAATCCACTCCTCAGTCACTGTGTTCTCGGATTCTAGGTGGGTCCCTCTGAGCAGACAGGCTTGTCCACATTCCTGGGAGTCTAGCTTTCTCCTGTCACTATTTGGCTATGGAGCCCTGTGGCATAGGGTGACATCCCCAGCCACAGATAGAAACCGGAACGTTCCTGTCCCCAACCTTTTCTTAGTTCATGTGTCCCCCAGGTCTAGGTGAGCAGTGGTGCTCATCTTAACCCCACTCAAGGCTTTTATGGGCTATGGAGCCCTGTGGCACAGGCTGAGGTCCCCAGCCACAGATGGAAACTGGAAGGTTCCTGTTCCTGACTTTTCCTCAGTCCCTGTGTCCCGCGAATTCCGGGTGGTTCCTGGTGAGCAGTGGTGCTCCTCTTAACCTCACTCACAGCCTTTCCATGCTCCTGGTAGAGTAGCTTTCTCCTGGTGCTATTTGATTATGGAACCCTGGTGGCCCAGGCAGAGGTCTCCCACCACAGATGGAACCAGGAACTGGTTCTTAAAGAGAACAAGATAGATAACTCCTTAGCCAGATTTACCAGAGGGCACAGAGACAGTATCCAAATTAACAAAATCAGAATTGAAAAGGGAGACATAACATCAGAAACCAAAGCAATTCAAAAAAAAAAAAAATCAGGAGATCCTACTTCAAAAGCCTATACTCACCAAAACTGGAAAATCTAGATAAAATGGATGATTTTCTTGATAGATACCAGGTACCAAAGTTAAATCAGGATCAATTAAACCATCTGTACAGTCCCATAACCCCCCCCAAAAAAATTGGAACTGTCATTAAAAGACTCTCAACCAAAAATGCCCAAGTCCACATGATTTTAGTGCAGAATTCTATCAGAACTTCAAAGAAGACCTAATACCAATACTCTTCAAACTATTCCACAAAATAGAAACAAAAGGAACACTACCTAATTTGGTCTATGATGCCAGTTACACTGATACCTAAACCACACAATGACACGACAAAGAAAGAGAACTTCAGAACAATTTCCCTTATGAATATTGATGCAAAAATACTCAATAAAATTCTCCCAAACAGAATCCAAGAACACATCAAAATGGTCATTCACCATGATCAGGTAGGCTTCATCCTAGGGATGCAGGGATGTTTCAATATACAGAAATCCATCAGTGTAACCGACTATATAAACAACTTCAAAGAAAATAACAATATGATCATTTCATTAGATGCTGAAAAAGCCTGTGACAAAATTCAACATGCCCTCATGATAAAAGTCTTGGAAAGATCAGGAATTCAGGGCTCATACCTAAACATAGTAAAAGCAATATACAGCAAACCAGTAGCTAACATCAAACTAAATGGAGAGAAATGTGAAGCAATCTCACTAAAATCAGGGACTAAATAAGGCTGTCCACTCTCTCCCTATCTATTGAATATAGTACTTGAAGTCCTATCCACCGCAATTAGACAACAAAAGTGGTTGAAAGGGATACTAATTGGAAAGGAAGACATCAAAATATCACTATTTGCAGATGATATGAGAGTATATTTATGTGATCCCCAAAACTCCACCAGATAATTCCTACAGCTGATCAACAACTTCAGCAAAGTAGCTGGATATAAAATTATCTCAAATAAATCAGAAGCCTTCCTCTACTCAAAAGATACCCACTCTGAGAAGCAAATTAGGGAAATGACATCCTTCACAATAGTCACAAATAAAAAAAAATCTTGATGTGACTAACCAAGCAAGTGAAAGATCTGTAAGATAAGAACTTCAAGTCTCTGAAGAAAGAAATCAAAGAAAATCTCAGAAGATGGAAAGTTCCCTCATGCTCATGGATTGGCAAAATTAATATAATAAAACTGGCCATCTTGTTGAAAGTAATTTACAGAAGCAATGCAATCCCCTTCAAAATGCCAATTCTTCAGACATACAAAGAGCAATTTGCAAATTCATTTGGAATAACCAAAAACCTAGGACAGCAAAAATTATTCTCAACAATAAAAGAACTTCTGGGGAAATCATCATCCCTGATCTCAAGCTCTATTACAGATCAATAGTGATAAAAACTGCATGCTACTGGTATGGAGACAGGCAGGTAGGTCAATAGATAGAATTGAAGACACAGAAATGAACCCACACACCTATGGTCAATTAATCTTTAACAAAGGAGCTAAAATCTTTAGGAGTGGAAAACAGACAGTATTTTCAACAAATGGTACTGCTTCAACTGGTGGTCAGCATGTAGAAGAGTACAAATCAATCCATTCTTTTCTCCTTGTACAAAGCTCAAATCCAAGCGGATCAAGGACCTCCACATAAAATCAGATACACTGAATCTAATAGAAGAGAAAGTGGCAAAGATCCTCGAACACATGGGCACAAGGGAAAATTTTCTGAAGAGAACACCAGTGACTTATGCTCTAAGATCAACGATGGACAGTCTGGACCTCATAAAATTGAAAAACTTCTGTAAGGCAAAGGACACTGTCAATAGGACAAAATGGCAACCAACAGATAGGGAAAAGATCTTTACCAATCCTACATCCAATAGAGGGGTAATATCCAATAGCCCTATTCAAAATGTGGTACAGAGACTGAAGGAAAGGCCATCCAGAGACTGCCCCAACTGGGGATCCAGCCCATATACAGTTGCCAAACCTGAACACAATTGCTGATGCTGGAAAGTGCTTGCTGACAGGAGCCTGTTATGGCTGTCTTCTGAGAGGTTCTGCCAGAGTCTGACAAATACAGATACGGATGCTCACAGTCAATCATTGGACTGAGTATGAGGACCCCAATGGAGGAGTTAGAGAAAGGACTGAAGGAGCTAAAGTGGTTTCAAGCCCTTAGGAAGAACAGACTTATCAACCAACCATACCCCACCCCACCCCCAGATCTCCCAGGGCCTAAACCACCAACCAAAAAATATACATGGAGGGACCTATGGCTCCAGCTGCATATGTAGCAGAGGATGGCCTTATCTGGCATCAAGGAGAGGAGAGGCCTTTGGTCCTGTGACTACTCGATGCTCCAGTGTAGGGGAATGCCAATGTGGTGAAGTGGGTGTGTGTGGATTGATGGAAGAACCCGCATAGAAGCAGGGGAGGAGGGATAGGATAGGGGGTTTGCAGAGAAGTAATCAGGAAAGGGGTTAACATTTGACATGTAAATAAATAAAATATCCAATAAATAAAGAATATTTGTGAGTATCAGAATCCCCCTACTACAGAGTTATAGTAATAAAATCTACATGATATTGTCAATAATACAGACAGTTTGATCAGTGGAATTGAACCAAAGAACTGGATGTGAGTTCATACTCCTATAGCTATCTAATTTTTCATAAAGAAGCCAGAAATAGCTGGGCAGTGGTGGCGCACACCTTTAATACCAGCACTTGGGAGGCAGAGGCAGGTAGATTTCTGAGTTCGAGCCAGCCTGGTCTACAGAGTGAGTTCCAGGACAGCCAGGGCTACACAGAGAAACCCTGTCTCAAAAAGAGAGAGGGAGAGAGAGAGAGAGAGAGAGAGAGAGAGAGAGAGAGAGAGAAGCCAGACATACACAATGGAAATAAATAAGCATCTTCAGCAAATGGTGCTCATCTAACTGGATGTCAGCATGAAGAAGAATGGAAATAGAACTATATTTATGACACTGTGCAAACCTCAAGTCCATGTGGATCAATGACCTCAACACAAAACCAGATACACTGAACCTAAGACAATAGAAAGTAGGGAATACCCTTGAAAACACAGGAGAAAACTTCCTGAATAGATCACCAAAAGTTCAGGCAGTAAGATCCATAAATGGGACCTCATGAAAATGAAAGACTTCAATAAGGCAAAGAACATCATAGGAGGAACACAGTGGAAGCCTACAGAATGGACAAAGATCTTAATCAATTCCACACCTAACAGAAGGTTAATCTCTCTCTCTCTCTCTCTGTCTGTCTGTCTCTTTGTCTCTGTCTCTTCTCTGTCTTTCTCTCTCTCTCTCTCTCTCTCTCTCACTGTGTATGTATACATATACATATATATATAAAGAATTCTAGAAACTAGATATCAACAAATCAAATGATCCAATTTAAAAATGGTGTACAAATCTAAGTAGAGAATTCTCAACAGAGGAATCTCAAATGGTCGAGAACCATTTAAAGAAATGTTTAACATCCTTAGCATCCGGTAAATGCAAATCAAAATTACTTTGAGATTCCATCTTACACAGTCAGAATTACTAAGATCAAAAATACAAGTGACAATTCATGCTGTTGATGTGGAACAAGGGGAACACTCCTCCATTCCTGGTGGGAGAACAAACTTGGAAATCAATATCAAGGTTCCTCAGAAAACTGGAAATTAATCGACCTCAAGATATAACTATACAATTCTTGAACATACACAAAAATTCACCCCAACCTACCACAAGGATACTTGCCTAACTATGTTCATGGCAGCTTTATTCATAAGATCCAGAAACTGGAAAGACCCTAGATGGTCTTTATCTAAAGAATGGATAAATAAAATATAGTACATTTATACAATGGAGTATTACAATGTTAAAAACAATGACATTATGAAATTGGAGGACAAATGGGTGGAACAAGAAAACAATCATCCTGAGTGATATAACCCAGACCCAGAAAGACAAACATCATATGTACTCACTTATTAGTAAGTACCAGTTATTAAGAAAAGGATAATCATGGTATAATCCGCAGGCCCAGAGAGGCTAAATATCAAGAAGGGTTCAAGTGAGGGATTCATGGATCTCCCTGGAAAGGGAAACAGAACAGATTTCTCAGGGGCAGGTGGGAATGAGAACAAAAGAATCCAGGCAGGGATGAGGTGAAAAATGTGGAGATAGAATACTAGGAGAGAGTACTAGAACTGGGGGGCATTTGAGAGATGATTTAGAAACCCAGTGCATTGTCACCTCCCTGAAATCTCAGTGAGTGCCTCAAGTTAATTTTCCTAGTGATGGAGGATCCAGAGCCAGAACTGGCCATCTTCGATAACCAGGTAGGGCTCCAACAGGATATACACTCAGGTGTATCCATCTTCTATAACTAGGCAGACCTCCCAGCAGTGAAATTGAAACATCACCCCAGTCATAAAACCTTCAATCTATAATGTGTACTGCCTGGAAGATGTGCTGGGGCAATGTTGCAAAACTTGTGGAGGTGAAAACGCAATGACTGGTCTGATTTGAGGCCCGCATTATTATGGAAAGCACATGCCTTACACTGTGGGAATGGCCAAGATGCAAACACTGGGCAACACTGAGACCCAGGTTTGAACCAAACATGACTGGCAAAAATAAACAAACAAACCATCAAAACAAAGTGTCAATGAAATTATTCCTAATGATATTCTGCTATTCTTATGCATCATTGGCTATCCTAGTTGTCATCAGAGAGGCATTGTCCTGCCACAGCAAACACTAGGTAAACTGAGGGGAAATACCTGAGGAAGAGGAGGAGGAAAGATTCTATGAGCCAGAACACTTAAGAATAACAGAAGAACATAACCCACTGAATTAATGAAAGAGGGCTCATAGAAGCTTCCAGAGACTGAAAAGACAATTTTGGACCTATATGGGTCTGAGCTAGATCCTCTACATATTATTATGGTTATACAACAACCATAGCTTGATGGTCTTGTGAGACTCAAGGAGAAGGTGCTATCTTTGACACTTTAGTCTGTACTTGTAATCCTTTTCCTCCTACTGGGTCCCATTGCTTAGCCTTAATGTTAGAGACAGTTCCTAGTCTTATTATAATTTCTTATCTGCTGATATCCTTGGGAAACCTGCCTATTTTATTTTTTGAAGGGAAGTCAAGGAGGAGTGGACCTGTAGACAAGGAGGTTGTGGGGCATACTGAGAGGTGTAGAGGTAGGGAAAATTGTGATTGGGATGTAAAGAGTAAAAATTAATTAAAATATACTTTAATAAGTATTAATTATTTTAAAAATAATATGATACTTTATAGGCCTTCAAGAGAACATTATTTTTAAGCTTCCTCTAGGATATAAACAATACTATGTATACGATGTATAAATAAACAAAACCCTACATGAAAATATTCTTATAAAAATAAAACACTAAACTTTTAGGATGAAAGTTGCCATCATCTAGACAACAAACTTTGTATAATAAGCAAGTAAAATTATAAATTAGAGATTAAGACATTTTTAAGCTCTCAAATGTGGGTTTACAAGACATTTTAATTGTTCTTAATTTTTAGTGTTGAGAATGTGTAGCCGCAGTCAAAGCCTTGTTAGGAGTTTATGTTTCTTCCTAACATATGGATTCTTACTTTACTCTATTATGTTATGATTTTAAATAATTGTTTCAGGATTGAAAAAGTCAGAACTTAAGCCGGGCAGTGGTGGCACACGCCTTTAATCCCAGCACTTGGGAGGCAGAGGCAGGTGGATTTCTGAGTTCTAGGCCAGCCTGGTCTACAGAGTGAGTTCCAGGACAGCCAGGGCTACACAGAGAAACCCTGTCTCGAAAAAACAAAAACAAAAACAAAAACAAGCAAACAAAAAAACCAAACAGAAAAGGTCAGAACTTTACTGGCATTTCTCTTTCTACAGAATGGATCAATTCTTATACAAAACTGTTTTCTGGAGACAGCCATATATTTCTAATTAGCTCCATCTTCTCTCAAGGTATTTTGAATTTTCCTTATGTCTGACCAAATTTTTTCACTACAGAAAAGATTTACTTATTCTCAGAAGAAAAATATATTTCTTATTTTAAAGAAAAAATTAACATTATGTTATGCCTATAATTCTATATTTTGGGTATATACAAAGTTCTAACGCCTTCCATTTATTTGCTCACCTATTGAATTGATTTATTCCTTAAAAGAACAGATATCCATTATTTTACTAAATGGCAATGATAGTTGAGCACCACCAGTTTTTAAATTTAAAGTATGGTGAAAATTAAAAGTATATATTGCATACTAATATTCCTACCTTTAACTTTTGGGATGCTTGTCTTTGAGAGGTGCTGATAATTTATTTTAAGTCTCCTTAATAAATGTTACTGCACAAGTCCTATCTCATTAGACAATTGTGTAATTCCATCTGAGAAAAGCTCTGAAGATGTTTTATCTGTTCTCATTACAGCTTTGATCTGTTTTCCTTCTCCTACTCCAAACAGTTGGTTTTCATTTTCTTTCTACCTCATAATACAATTTTCTCAAGACAAAAAACTTGGGTGATCCTTCACAGGGACAGTTTTCTTGGTATCTGTGAATACCTTTGGCTAGTTCCTCCTTTGGCTAGTGGTATTTTAAGTCTGACCCATGATTCTATGTCTTCACCAACATTACGTTCATCTAGGCCAACATGGTTTCCCATAACTTGTTCAGTTAGACTTGCATTCCATACAGGTTGCTTGTCTCTCTGCTCTTTACCATCATCTTTAGAAACTCATCTCAAACATTTATTATTATTACTTGTACTAACTTACTGATATATTTAGTAGTTTGTTTTTATTTAGTTACTTCTTATTTCTGGCCTCTTCATGGTACTACTGATCTTTAAGAACATACAGTTAATACGTTCATAGTAAAAGACTGTGGAAATTTGTTGAAAAGAAATAAAATCAATGATTATGAGTCCAGAATTAAACTGTTTTTGTTTGGGAAAAAGGCCATTTAAAGGAATCTGATTTTGGATGGAAAGAAATTTTATTAAATTTTAGGATTGCACACGTAATACCTACTCTTGCCAGGTCTAATCTGTGAGCTGATGGTGTAAATGACAGTCAAGGAAACACAAATGCATGGGTATACCTTAATGACAACAACATTGTGGTGACTCGCAAATAATTTGCTGTTGCGTATAGTGTCCTCAGTGTTTTGACAAACTAAGGTAAGATTGAAGATTAATGAAACTCCGGGTTAGAGACACTAATCATCATATGCACTGGGTGCCTGGATGCGAGTTTCCAAGTTCTTCACATAGCAGGCTGAGCTTTAAGTTTATGGTCAGACAAAATTATAGATTTCATTGAATGTATACATAGGTCTGCTAATACCGGAAAGGGTAACAAAGAACACTGCTCAAGGTCTGGACTGGTGACATAGAACTCAAAACCAATACTCTCAAGTAAGGCCATCAGGAGTTGATAGGGCCATAGCCAAGATCAAGACTAGCTTAAAGTTGAAGCTCACATAGCACTGTGATCTGAAAAATTTTTTCTCAACACTTCATTTCTTGTCAGTAAATCTTTTAAGTGTGTTTGTGAAATATTACTTAAGAGGTGGATGTAAAAACTTGTATATATTCTAATCTGTAATTCATCCATACAATTTTTTACACAAGGAAAAAAAGCTTAATTTATTCCACTAGGGCTTTTTTATCTTGCTTGGTATAGTGAAAACGCATAGCTGTATCACAATGCTGAATATAATGCACTTAATTTTTTAAAAAGATCTTGAAAGTCTTTTTTTTTTAAATGACCCTTCATTTTGCCCTAAAGTTTTATTATTTTTTCTGAATAATTTACTTATTTTTAAAAATTATTTTTTCATTTTATATTATAGTTATATCATTTCTTCCTTCTCTTTTCTCCCTCCAAACTGACACCATACATCTCTCTTTGCTCTTTCTAATTCATAGCATTTATGATTCATTAATTGTTGTTACTTGCTTGTATGTATATATATACACATATTTATTCACAAGTGCAACATGCTCAGTCTATGTAATTGTCTGGTTTTAGGGCTGATGACTTGGTATTTGATAACCTACTGCTGTGTTCTTTCCTGTGTAGGACAATATCTCCTCATCTCAGCAACCCTCACTTGTTTGTGTTTTTTTTTGTGTAGGGTAGAGGCATTACTGTAACCTGTGAATTATCAACATATGCCCACATCTGAAAATGTCTTTGTAAACACCTATGAACAAACATGAATAAATGGATAGAGAGATTGAGAGGAAGCAGAAATTTAAGTAATTTAAGCAACAAAACTTGTTCTACTATCCTGTATATAAATTTGGCCCAAAAAGTCATAGCAAAGAGAGGACTGGTGACCTTTTGTCACACAACTGATACCAGAACTTTTTTCATAGAGGAAAAAGTAGAAACCCTGATGTGAATCTGTGACAACAAGATTCCTTTAGTAAATAATCTCTGAATTTCTATCAGTGTCCGATTTAAAGCTATGGCCATCATACTTAAGATAGTGACACCAGGTGCTTAACAGCATGATGGCACAGCCTTGATTCCTGTGTTTCTTCACTTTGCTGTTCTTGCCAGTTCTGCTCTTCTGTTGATTTACACACTTGGCTGTAGAACTCACACCACATCTGTTAGCTCTCTCCAATTTCAGTTGTGTTGCTGACTTCATATTCAGGCTCCTAATAACATGTTCTTTGTAATTCTTCATAATGTGATTCTTCCTGTTTTATTGCTTATTTTTCTATTCTATTTTACTTTAATGGGGGGTTAGCCCATTGTTCTTGATTATGTATGTTATGACAATTTAACTAAAGGCTAAAACCTTTACATTAAAAGGAAAATTCTGCCAAACCCAAACATCTCTCAGAGAAAGCTGGTCTTCAAGGAGTATTGATACAGAGGCCTGCAGGAGGGACAAGTCACAGCCAGACAGAGTAAGATCAGCTAACATCAAAGTTAACAAGATGGCAAAAGGCAAGGGCAAGAACATAAGGAACAGAAACCAAGGCTACTTGTCATCATCACAACCCAGCTCTCCCACCACAGCAAGCCAGGGATACCCCAACAAACCACAAAAGCAAGACTCAGATTTAAAATCATTTCTCATGATGATGATAGAAGGCTTTAAGAAATAAATAAATAACGCCCTTAAAGAAATACAAGAGAATACAGGTAAATAGCTAGAAAACCTCAAAGAGGAAACACAAAAATACATTAAAGAATTACAGGAAAGCACAATCAAACAGGCAGAATTACAAGAAAACACAATCAAACAGATGAAGGAAATGAACAAAACTATCCAGGAGCTAAAAATAGAAATAGAAACAATAAAGAAATCACAAAGGGGGACAACCCTGGAGTTAGAAAACCTAGTAAAGAGACCAGGAGTCATAGTTGCAAGCATAACCAACAGAATACAAGAGATAGAAGAGAGAATCTCAGGAACAGAAGATACCATAGACAACATTGACACAACAGTAAAAGAACATACAAAATGCAAAAAACTCCTAACCCAAAACATCCATGAAATCCAGGACACAATAAGAAGACAGAACCTAAGATTAATAGGTATAGAAGAGAGTGAAGATTCCCAACTTAAAGGACCAGTAAATATCTTCAACAAAATTATAGAAGAAAACTTCCCTAACCAAAAGAAAGAGATGAACATAAATATACAAGAAGCTTACAGAACACCAAATAGATTGGACCAGAAAAGAAATTCCTCCCATCACATTTTAGAGAAAACATCAAATAAACAAAACAAGGAAAGAATATTAAAAGCAGTAAGGGAAAAAGGTCAAGTAACATATAGAGGCAGACATGTGGGATTACACCACACTTCTCACCAGAGACTATGAAAGATAGAAGATCCTCGGCAGACCTCATACAGACCCTAAGAAAAAACAACTGCCAGCCCAGGCTGCTATACTCAGCAAAACTCTCAATCACCATAGATGGCAAAACCAAAATATTCCATGACAAAACCAAATTTACACAATATGTTTCCACAAACCCAGCCCTACAAAGGATAATGGATGGTAAACATCAACTCAAAGAGGGAAACTACACCCTAGAAAAAGCAAGAAAGTAATCTTTCAACAAACTCAAAGGAAGATAGCCACACAAACCTAAAAGTAACATCAAAAATAACAGGAACCAACAATCACTATTCCATAATATCTCTTAATATCAATGGACTCAATTCCCCAATAAAAAGACATGGACTGACAGACTGGATCCATAAAGAGGACCCAACATTTTGCTGCATTCAGGAAACACACCTCCATGATAAAGACAAACACTACCTCAGAGTAAAGGGCTGGAAAACAAGTTTCAAGGCAAATGGTCCAAAGAAACAGGCTGGAGTAGCCATTCTAATATCGGATAAAATCAACTTTCACCCAAAAGTCGTCAAAAAAGATAAGGAAGGACACTTCATACTCATCAAAAGAAAAATTTACAAAGAAAAACTCTCAGTTCTGAACATCAATGCTTCAAAAGCAAGGGCACCCACATTCATAAAAGAAGCTTTACTAAAGCTCAAAGCACACATTGCACCTCACACAATAATAGTAGGAGACTTCAACACCCTATTATCATCAATGGACGGATCTTGGAATCACAAACTAAACAGAGACACAGTGAAACTAACAGATGTTATGAACTAAATGGATTTAACAGATATCTATAGAAGATTTCATCCTAAAACAAAAGAATATACCTTCTTCTCAGCACCTCATGGTACCTTCTCCAAAATTGACCATATAATCGGTAACAAAACAAACCTATACAGATAAAAGAAGATTGAAATAATCCCATGCCTCCTATCAGATCACTATGGATTAAGGCTGGTTTTAAAGGCAACAATAACAACAGAAATCCCACATACACATGGAAGCTGAACAATGCTCTACTCAATGATAACTTAGCCAAGGAAGAAATAAAGAAAGAAATTAAAGACTTTCTAGAATTTAATGAAAATGAAAGTACAACGTACCCAGACTTATGGGACACAATGAAAGCAGTGTTAAGAGGAACACTCATAGCTTTGAGTACCTCCAAAAAGAAACTGGAGAGAGCATACACTAGCAGGTTAACAGCACACCTGAAAGCTCTAGAACAAAACGAAGCTAATGCACCCAAGAAGAATAGAAGACAGGAAATAGTCAAACTTAGGGCTAAAATCAACCAAGTAGAAACAAAAAGAACTATAGAAAGAATCAACAAAACCAGGAGTTGGTTCTTTGAGAAAATCAACAAGATACATAAACGCTTAGCCAGACTAAACAGAGGGCACAGAGACAGTATCCAAATTAACAAACTTAGAAATAAAAGGGAGACATAACAACAGATTATGAGGAAATTTAAAAAATCATCAGATCCTACTACAAAAGCCTATACTCAACAAAACTGGAAAATGTGGATGGAATGGACAATTTTCTAGGCAGATATCAAATACGAAAGTTAAGTCAGGATCAGATAAACCATCTAAACAGTCCCAAAATGCCTAAAGAAATAGAAGCAGTCATTAAAAGTCTTCCAACCAAAAAAGGCCCAGGACCAGATGGGTTCACTGCAGAATTCTATCAGAACTTCAAAGAAAACCTAATACCAATACTCTTCAATCTATTCCACAAAACAAAAACAGAAGGAACACTACCCAATTCCTTCTATGAGGCCGCACTTACACTGATACCAAAACCTCACAAAGACCCAACAAAGAAAGAAAACTTCAGACCAATTTCCCATATGAATATCGATGCAAAAATACTCAATATAATTTTC